>BMAU01016204.1:0-149331 GCA_019973935.1 Trichonephila clavipes
CTTACAGATATATTTATAATAAAACTTGAGTTATCAGACACATCATGGCAGATTTTGAACCGTTTAAATTAAATACCCATTTATGGTTTTTCTAATTTTATATAATATGTTGTAATGTGGCCCCGCCCTCCTCTGGGTAGCGTAGAAACAAAATAAAATGTGTTTTGTAATTCCAAAAGATTACTGTGTTCTGTGCAACACACAGAGATTTTTCAAAGAGGGGAGGGGAGGGGGGAGAGATATGCGAAGGTCGAAAGCTCATCATTCTCGTATCATACCTCTATACCCATACTTATTGCTTTTCGGGAATTAAAAACAGTTCAAAATAAATTACTGAATAAATAATTAGCATTAATTAATGAAATAAATTATTAATAGCAAATACGAAATAAAACTAAATTGTTTCCTTCCTATCAATTATAAATATTGTTTCTAAATTATTTAATTATTATTAATTAATTAATTAATGTTACTTTTGTTTGGAATTATTTTACGTACTACATACATAGGATCAGTGGCGCACACAGGAATTTTTCAAGGGGGTATCCAGGGTCGAAAGTTCACCATTCTCGTGTCATGCTCCATTACACTACCCAACATATTCTTTTGATTTTATCGATTTTAGGGAACAAAAAAACATAAAAAAATAATTATTTAATAGCTAGTTAGCATTAATTAATAAAATTACTTTTTTAAAACAAATACTGAAAAATTTTACATTATATATGCATAGAATTATAATCAATCGGGAAAAATGAAGGGCTGTGGGGGAGTCCGGACCCAGAAACCCTCTCCCCCTTGTGAGCGCCTCTGCATAGGATTTGGATCAATCCAAAAAAAACATCGAGGGTGATGATGTGTGTATGTGATGGTGGTGGTGGTGGTGGGGAGGTCTGGACATCCTAGGCCCTACCCCTTGAGTGTTCCACTGGTTCTATTCAATAAATAAAAAATAAAAATATATGCTTTGATGTAAATTTGGTAATTTCAAAATGTTCGGATACCTTCTAATTACTAAGTGAAAAAGATTATAGAAAAATAAACACAACTTCAAGATAATTTGTATTTATAAGATGTTATACAAAAGAAGCAATTTAAATTTTTAAATAAATAGCTTATTTAAAGTTGACAGCTAACATTAAATAGTTAAATTTATTAAAAGTTTTGTAATGAGAATTAGAGATCTTCAAAGTAAGTATTTAAAACTGAACAGCATGAACTACTCAGATTACAGCCTTCACAGATTAAACTTATGATGAATTCTTTGGAGAACCCAAATTATGCAGGAAAACTAATATTATTGGTAAGACGCCTTATGATTTATTCCACTGGGACTTTCTGGATGGCAAAGAGAATTATCTCTGAACGATATCATTCTTATTAACGACATTCTACCCCGGAGGCTCGTATAATTGTCTTTTATCAGGGCTTGCATCATAATCCGGCCTCTTTTAAACAAATTATCTCGTTGATTTTGCCTGCTAAGATACTGGCGATTAAATATCTAGAAAATATTGCCAGTAAAAGGCATAAAATCTATGAGAAATATCTTAAAAGTACAAAGTTGTTGAGAAGTTTAACGTTTGGTTAACAAAAAAATTCTGCAAAAGGTTTATCAATATTTGCTATTAAACATTAAACAATATATTTTAATAGAAATATCAATTAATTATGCCTACATTTTAACGAGTAATCTATCTAATGTCTAACTTTTCTCCCTTTATATATATATATATATATATATATATATATATATATATATATATATGTGTGTGTGTGTGTGTGTGTGTGTATGTATATATATATATATATATATATATATATATATATATATATATATATATATATATATATATATACAGTTCAAATCGCTTAAAACGAAGCTGAAAAGGACTGAAATATTATTTCGCGTTAAGAGAATTTCGAGATGATGAATATTGAAAAAAAAATAATCGTATGTGGTTTTTAAGTTTATTAGTGTTTATGTTATTCATATATATATGTACACATGCATTTTTTAACACAAATCACTGAAACAAAAAATATTAACAATAACTTAATTAAAAAAACTCAAGTATTTTGAAAAAAAAAAAAAAAACATTTATTGAGTTTTTGGAAACTAATCTGATATTTTCTTTGCATTGTTTCTTATCAAATTGTCAACAAAAATTGCTCGATATCGTCCATTTTGTTATTCATTTCCCCATTGGAATGTGCGTCTAAATAACAGCGCATACTTTCTATCACGTTCCTCATTTTGAATGATGTGGGAACAGGAGCTGCATTATTCATTTCATTTTCATTGTCGGAATCTACATCAATGATAATTTTTGAGCTATGAACAAATTACAAAATGTATTTGTCTGCCATAATTGCGGCTGCACTCACATTATCATCATCTACTGCAATACATTCTTCTGATAATACAATAGAACAGTCCAGTCCGGATGGTGTTTTCCGTATTTTGTTCATTCCCAGAATTGTTAAGAGATTAGTTTCGTGTTAAGAGGGGGAATATTGCATAGTGTTTTTCAGGAACCGTTTTAGGATCAAGTGTAGCATAGGAGGGCCACTTTGGATTTGGCGATTTTTATCTAAATGTCATGATAAGATAACGAATTCATTCTAAAATAAATAATAAATAAATTCGAATAAAGTACCTTGGCGACTGCTTTCAGTCGCCAAAAAAAGGAATGCGCCAAGAGCCCCCATACTACACTTTAACCACCGTGGTATTATTTCGTATTGACCAATATTTCGTCTTTTCAACGTATTTTACTGTATATATATATATATATATATATAAATCCAATGATTATTTATTTAAATTTTCTGTTATTTAATTAATGATGGTCTTGAACCCTTGAAGACATCGTGTGATAATTATTTTTTTTTAGTTTACCAGCATAACGGGAAATAACCTTTTAACCATATTTTCTTCTACTAAAAAATTACCACTTTCGCATTTTCCTAAACAAGAGGATACATTATTGCCAATACTGTAAGTATCTGACCAATCACAGTATTCATTAACTGAAATCATGATTCTAAAAGCTTCCGGTTAAGGAAGCTATAAAAACTTAAAACTGTGGAACGCACAAGGTGTATGGTGTACGCTATGGTGTATCGCCTAAATGTCCTTGTGTTTGACCGATTGTTTTTGTTGTATGTGTAAAATAAATTGTCAAAGTAAATTAAAATACCAAATGTTTCCTCATCTTTTGAATGACTGCAGCAAGAATAAAGATTAACGTAGTTAAAATTTTAGTCCAAGTGGCGAGCTGTATATACGAACTTAAATACGAGTACATAAATTCCATTAAATAACTTTTTATATATATATATATATATATATATATATATATATATATATATATATATATATATATATATATATATATATATATTATATATATATATATTATATATATATATTATATATATATATTATATATATATAGTATATATATATATATTATATATATATATAGTATATATATGTTATATATATATATATATATATATATATATATATATATATATAAATATATATATATATATATATATATGAATTTCTGACAAGTAAAAATAGTGACAAGTGTCTTTCTTTTTATTCCAAAGAAATACTATATCGTCCTTATAAAATAATGGTTTCCCTAGAATATACGAGCTTTTTATTTTTTCTATCCTGCATATAGCAGGTCTTAAATAATTGAGAATGTAGAGAAACACTTTAATTTTCTGATATCAAACCTTTTATTTTAAAAATACTTAAAAAATAAGTGACAATATTAACTATTATTAATTAAAACAACTTTACCAAAAATGCTTCCTGTATTTGAATTGAAACAGAATATTTTTTATTAAATATTTTTTATACGTAATTATTCATTATCAACTAATTGCCCTTGGAAATATAAGTTTGGCATCAATAATTTCTCATTTTTTCTAAAATATTACTTGAACACATGTTTTGAATAACAATTACATCAGATTCTTCGATAGGCTAAAGCATCAACCTTATTACGTTTCAAATTTTAAATTAACTGTCAAAAAGATTTTATTATAAATTACACAATTAGAAGAGTCAGAGGCGTCCTTGAAGTAATAATTTCGAGTGAAGGTCACGCAATTTGGCTGCAAGGTCACGAACTTCGTGACCGGAGCTGTTTGAATGGAGTCACAAAATCGAGTCGTGATTCCACCCGTTGCATAACTGAGCTATGGAAGTTTTAGACCTAGAAAAGCTGTAAAGGTTTTCTAAGTTTAAACTAAGTAATCAACATCTAATAATGTCATTAAAGTTGTGTTTAACTCCCTTGAGATTTGCATCTTGCTACAGCTATATATCACATTTCGGTCCACCAATTGAGTTTTAGCGGTCTTTTGCATATTTTGATTCAGAAAGATAAAAAAAAAATTACTTTTTATATGTATTAGACAAAACTTTCAACTTAGTATCACCTTAAAGACTAAGGCAGGGGAGCTCAACTATTTTCCTGCCGGGTCGCATACATGAGGATTAATGGAGAGGGAGGGGTGGGGGAACTCTTTAAGACCAAGATAACTTAAAAAACTTAAAATGCAGAGAATGATCAAAATATTAAAGCTCCTAATTTGCTTTTTTTTAATTGTTATTTTTTGTAACTGAATTTATCAAATACTAAATTGGAGAAGCATTTATGAAACACTCCTTCACAATTTCTGCATCAGTAAACGGTTTCGTATGATTACCAATAATAAAACAAACTTCATAAGATGTCTTTGTTACCGCTGTGACATTACCGCTGACAAAACATTTTGTTGTTGTTGCGAAGATTATTCAAGAAAGCCAATTTATCACCTCTTGAAAGAGTCAATGAATGATTTTTGTTTATTGGTATTTTTTTTAAAGCAGCACTTTCGTGAAAAATTAATCAATTACGCATACATGTTTGTTTTTCGCTACAAAACAGTCAACTTCCTGGTGTTGAAACGATACATTTTCTTCGAATATTTTTCGCTTGCAAGACATGAGGGATAGATCAAAAAATAGTTCACTGATAAAATGGTCGCTACTTCACTGTTGTCAGTTGTCACTAACTGTTGCACTTACAAGTAGAAATACATATATATATATATATATATATATATATATATATATATATATATATATATATATATATATATATATATATATATATATATATATTTATATATATATATATATGAAAGAAATTTGTATAATATATCAAAAGCAAGAAATAATAGATAATGAACATAACAAGAAATAGCGTAATATATATATTACGCTATGTTAAAAAATTTAAAACTAAACTAAAAAAAATTTTTTCAATGTTGTTTAGATCATGAATACCCTTTTAATTTCTTAAGAACTTATATTCATCACAAATACATTAACCGTCTTGCTACTTCTAATTCCAAAACCACCACACAACAATAGGATTTCAAAGTCAGCATGTTAGTGGTCTTGCTGTGAAGATTATATCATAACACTCATATCACAGTTTACATTTTTTTCACACACATCTTGAACATCTTACACATTGTTGACAACCAACCAAATTAGAGCCTAGGAAATTTACATTTTTGGCAATCAACCAATTCAAATTCTACCATATTTGATTGTCGTCTTTTTTGATATCTGTCTTTGCTGGCTGGTTTAAAAGTTAGCTCAAAAGATGTGTTTATGTATTTTCGAATTTTTTAACTTGGTGAATAATTGATTTTCATTAATGGCAAAACGCTTGATTCTCTTCGTAAGAGCTTTGTGAGTAAAGAAATATTGTTAAATTATTTTTTGAAAGATACTTTTCTTATGTAATTGTTTTAGCATTTTTCTACTTTTCTTACGTAATTATTTTGTGATTTTTCTGCATTAAGAGTTTGGGAGAGTTTGTTACATAATAGTAGTGAGTGGTTTTATCATGCTCTCTGAGTTATCCCTACTCTGAAGTTTTGTTTATTTTATTTTATTTGGTTTTCCTACCGAGTTGCAAAGGGGGAAGGTTGGCGCCTTCAAACTAGTTTAACCCCACTTATTCGGTCCTAAGTCCGAAATTGCTTTCTGACTCGCTAGGTTCTTTTTTTTCTCTATAATTTGTTCTTCATGTTCAGCTTTTATATTTTTATTACGCTATTTCTTGTTATGTTCTTTTTCTATTATTTCTTGTTTTTGATATATAATACATATTTCTTTTATATATGTATATATATATATATATATCAATTCTCACCCGTATGACATCGACACCAAAAAGCAAAATTGATATGTTTGATTTCTTGACTGAAAGAATTTCTAACGAAATTTTTAATACTTAGTTCTTAAACAAATGAATTTCTCAGAGTAATGGGCTTCACCGGACCACTTAAAAAGGTGCAGTGGGCCGCCGGTTGAGTATCACTGACGGTGACTTGCTACGTACGGAACCGTGATTTTGAAAAAGCGCATAAACGGACTATTCTTTTGCAATATTTGTAGTCAATGGAATGACACAAAATTATTTTAAGAATATTATTACAAGAAAAAATAATTATTTAAATGTAATTTTTTGGCAAAAGAGAAAAAGAAAAAAAGAATGAAATATTTTCAAAACAGTCTCCTTTTATGAAAAATGCTTCTATAATAATAATATTTGCCCTGTGTATACATAGGTTTTCCACACAGAGGTTGAACTAAGTTTTTTGAAAAAAAAATCACACTTTCTCAATCATCGTCAATTGAAAAAGCAACGGGTGTTTCTGTGAAAATTTCTCTACTCAGATGTAATAAATTACGATAAAGTCTACTAAATTATATGCTTCAAAAATTTTACTATGACCCTATAGAGCTCTTTATATCCAAAATATCACTAGTGTAGAAACATTTTCCGAAACCCAGTGGCTGAGTGGTAGTGTACCGTGCTTCCATGCCACAACCCCGGACTGAGCAAGGTCAACTCAGCCTTTCATCCCTTCAGAGGGTCTATAAAATAGTATCAAGCTTGCTTGGTAATTAAACACAGGGTGCTTTACGTCAGACTGACCACTTTACCGAAACATCTGCACATGCAAACGAGCGCCTAAGGTCACGTAAGCTGAGATAGGCACAATAGGCATTGGCCTTCAAGGGCTTTTGTGTCACTGAGTTCAATTCAGAAACATTTTCCATTAAAAGGAGAATGTTTTGAAAGTATGACCTTTTTCCTTCCATTTTTCCAAAAAATACCTATAAATAATTGTTATTCTTTTATTAATATTCTCAAAACAATTTTAGAGAAGTAAACGTAAATTCTAATTCAACATACACTAAATATATATATATATATATATATATAAACCATGTACACACACACTTTTTAATAATCACGGTTTTAAACATATATATATAGTCACGATCACCTATAGAATTATATAACTTCTTTTAAGAGGACTTGGTACCCTAAAAATCACAAACCTATTTTTTTTTATTTTCATTTAATCTTATTCTTTGCATTATTATCTTTCGATTGATATATGACTTGTGCATGTCGGAAAGTTAGAAGTTGACTAAAACTTCATTTGAAAACAAATTAGGCAATTCAGCCACACCACCTTTTTAGAAAAAAAGCTAAAAAATGCTTTATGATAAAAAAAAATCTATTTTAGAAATAGAAATAATAATTATAAAAAAGAATGTGTAGTATTAAAAGCAGAATATTTCCGAGGCAATACAATAATGTAATTTTTCTTCCTTGTGAAATGTGTGCATGTAAAATTTTTAAATTAAGGCATTTTATATTAATAATTTTATAATTTCAGTTCTTCTTCCTGATATATTTTTCATACAAATGTAATACTTTAATATTATAAGAAGAAAAACAGCTAAAATTTCTGTCGTAAAAGAAAAAAAAATTTTTTTTAACATTTTTCTTGAATTTTCATGGGCAAATTAGTACTCTCTAAAAGTTGATCATTTATAAAAATGTGTGGGTTGAAAAAATATGAAAATGCAATTATTTTAAAGAAAAACATATAACTAATATCTTAAAGTGGTATTTTAAGTTTAATTAAGCCTATAATAATTATTTTTTCAGAATTATAAACTTTAAACCTGTTTTTCTCAGTTTGTGTTTTTCGAAATCTTAGTGCATTCAAAATGCTACTTCTTCGACAATTATTTACCAATCACTTCCATTTTTTTCTTGCGTGTTGAAAATAAAGCATGTAATAAAATTAGGGATCTGTTTTGCTGTAAACTGAATACTTTAAAAAAAAAAAATGTAAGACATGTTGGCTTTTTCGTTGATTTTTAGCCTGTATATCAACATTTTATTTTTTTTCTCAAAAACGAATGAAGTTATTCTAAAATCGATCCTTAAAGTTGTTAAGATCATCCATAAGAGTATTATAAAAAAATTTCAGGTTAAAAAACATAATTTTTACACAAGGAGTAGGATTTTAAAATTTTCCCAATTTTCTTCAAAAAATTAAAATTTTTAAAATTGTGTGAATAATATATGAAAATTTTCATCTGGTAACATTTTCTTGAATAGAAACATTGTATAAAATGCTAAAATATAATTTTTAAATACGTAAATAAAGAAGTTTGCTCAAAGGGTGCCAAGTCCTCTTAATTAAATCAGGGTGTTATATGAACTTTTTTGAAAACGTTTTTCTGCATTGAATTTTGATCTATTTGTAATTTTGTATTCGTTATTCACACTCCCTAGCACTTAGCGTTATTAACACAACTTTTATTCACTGTACACTTCACTATCTCTATGTAAAATCACTATTAATCATTATACTATTCTCATTAATAACGCAGTCTAAAGCCATTGCAGCATGATTAAAAAACTTCGACGACTCATTTATCAATGAGATAACATACTGGTAAAACTTTTACAAAAGAAAGTAGCGTGGGAAAAAACGCCTCGAATATTTGTTAGGAATTCTGAATCCAGCATGGCGCCAGAAATCACTGATAAAGTAATCTAAAGAGCTTTGAAAAATTTTTAAATGTAATACATACGAAAAATATTTTAAAAATTAAGAGCAATGACATATAAATTATATTATCATATGATCAACAGATTGAAATCAATGAAATTATAATAAAAATGCTCTTGTTCCTTAACCTTCAGAAAGAGCAAAACTTTATTATTATTTAAACGCTCATATTCATGAATTTTTGGAAAAATCCTAAAAATTATGAATCATCCATTTTTTAAAAAAAAATTCAGAAAAGAAAAATTACAAAAAGGCTGATTATTTAAAAAAATATCTCTATAAAAATATTAATTATTATTTTAATTTTGCTGAATGTTCCCGTAAATTAGAATGTAACAGTAGCTTGTAATGACAGTGAAATACATTTAAAGAGCAAAAACGCTTAAGACGAAATATCGAATAACACGAAATAATGCTGATGCCCCGACAAACTACTGTATATTTCCATGCAGTTTCTTTCCCTCAACACAAAACGAAAATAGCTTAACACAAATAGATTTTCCTTTTGGGGATGAACAAAATACAGAAAACTCCAGCCGTGCAATCAAGATTTAAGAGGGGTGTTAAATGAAAGACAGGTATTCTTACATGTTTCGTAAAAAGGAGGCAAAATTGGCTTTGAAATACTCTCGCAATCGCCTGTGGCACGAGCCAATTTTGTTTATCTAAGTTACTTTCAGCCTCCACCTCTACAAATTCTCTACGCATAAATGAAATGAATATTGCAGCTCTTGTTCCCAAATAATCCGAAATGAGAACATTATAAAAAGTAAACGCAGTTATTTAGACTTAGATGTGTATTCTAATGATGAAATAAAAGACAAAATGGATGATATTACAGAATTTGTTGAGAATTTAACGCTAAAAAAGACAATACAAAAAAAAATATCAGATTATTTTCTAAAAACTCAATAAATGTTTTGTTTTTTTTAAAAAAAATGAAAATTTAGCATTATATATATATAAATTTCACTAAGCGTTAATGAATGTTTTCCTTTCATTGATTTTCATTAAATACATGCATATTTAAATATCTATGTTAATGAAATGTACTCTAATAAACTTAATTTTGTCAAATATATGTTTTTTTTTACCTTAACACGAATTTTTTTTTAGTCCCCTCAGTTTCGAGTTTGATGATTTTCACGGTGTTCTATTACGAAGATACGGCAAATATGTTCTATCCGTACTACATACATTGTTAAGTAATTATCGAATATTTTGAGTAGGGACATGATATAAAAATTTTAAAAAATACAAAATGTTTGCAAATAATTTTAAAAAGTAATACACATTCCAGAAACAATCAAAATTTACCCCAATATGAAAAAATGAGAGAGAAATAAAAATGGCGAACATGACGGAAAGCTTTGTAATTAATGAATGTATGTTTCTTTAATTCGGAAGCCTTAATCAGACATTATGCATGTATTAGAAATACTTATAATGTTGCCAATAATGAGTAATAAAATCTATTACTTGATCATAGCAATTAAAGAGAAATATATAATTTTACTATATAACAAAAAAACACATACTATTAGGTGAAGTATCTTATAATACATGAATTTTGAAATAGATATGGATTGTTTCTTTTAAAATTTTTTTGTTCTTATACGATCGTTTTATATCTTATAATAAACGTCTTAAAATGTATACTCTTCGAGAGAATATGGAAAGTGTAAGAAATAAACTTAAGGTATCCGAATACTTGAGACAACTTTAAAAAAGGGAGATATGGAGATTCTTTTGGGGTTTTTAGAGTATTTTAGTACATTTTAAGAAAAAAACATGCTAAAATTAAGAAAAAAATTAATTGTTATTACTAAAATGGGAAAAATTTGTAAAAATTGACAAAAAATTACATAAACGGAGTCCAATCTGTACAAAAAGTCTGAAAATTTTTTAAATTTTTATGTGTTGCTTTGCTATTTATTTTTGAAATGAGCTTCAGGGTAAGAGATACTTTAATTTTTACAAGAACCAAAGTATTTTATTTTAGTTATTATATTTAATTGCTTCTAAATACAGAGATTGTACAGTAAAATTTGTAGTTAAACAGTGATTGATAAATATGAAGATTAAAACACTTCTATTATTACACATAACAAACGAAAAATTTGAGTAAATTATTCTCAAAACTTTTTGAGCAATCGCTGTCCCCGTTCGAGCATTTTCAGAAAAACAAAATTTGAGTAAAACGCATTTTAAAGTATGACATCTTGCTTAAAGTAGGGGCATCTGCTTTTACTAAAACACTTGCAATTTTTGTTCTAGTGAATGGAAAATAATAAACTTAGTTTTTTTACGAAGTTAATAAGATGACATATAAAATAAAATCATGAAAATATTTGTCAATTGTTAGCAAAATTCCCAATTTTAAGATAGTCGGATACCTTAAATAAAAAAAAAATTATT
Organism: Trichonephila clavipes; assembly: GCA_019973935.1. NCBI lineage: Eukaryota > Metazoa > Arthropoda > Arachnida > Araneae > Nephilidae > Trichonephila > Trichonephila clavipes. Next base: position 11,389 of record BMAU01016204.1, read on the forward strand.
TTACTTTTTATCCAAGAGATAATAACTGTAGCATGTGTATTTTTCAAAAGTCTTGGAAGTCGGTTCATGCTAACAAATTTTATCATAGGAACATTTTAGAGATAAAGACTGTGTGAGAGAACGCGCATCAAATTATTTTGAGCTATAAAAAAATAAATTATACTAAATCCGCTTTCAGTTTTTTGGTGTAATGTTAAAAAAAGGGATAATTTTATTTTGCATTTGGGACTATCTCTTAACATTTTTTCGTGGGAACATAAAATTAATTTTGCGTGTTCCTTCTAAGCCGTGCACATTTAAAACCCGAATTAAAGTCAAATAATAGTCGTCTCGAAGAAAACTCTGCTTGTACTTTGAGAAACTAATTGAAGGAAAACAATGATTAAAAACAGGAAAATTGTTTTTCGACAAATCCGTTGGGTATTGTTCGAAAATAACTTGGCTGTTACGCACGAAGGCATTTGAATGTATTTGTAAAATACTAATGAATTTTTCAAAACGTAGTTATCTACCACACAATCTTTTATTCTGTCTTCATTTTAAAAAAAGTTTTTGATTGATTACTCTTAAATTTAGCCAATGTTTTTCTTAACACTTTTAACTAATTAATATCAATAACAGTGAAAATACGAAAGTGTTCTGGAATATAAAGAATAAAAGTGTTTGAAAGCCGTTTTAATTCAGCTATTGTTTTGATTAGTTACTGTTTCATTTATTATTTATATGTTATGTATTTCTTTTTATCACGGAGATGCGCAATCTAAGTCTCACCTACATGCTCTATTCAGCGTTTTAAGACATTCGTAAAAACGTCCCTTGAATTTCAGAGTTTAAGAAAATTAATTTAACAGCATGTTAACCTTTTCGTTTATGCCTTTTTTGCATTTGTATGACATAATTGGGAGAATTTGTACAGAACTTGATTTTGAAATTTTTATGCAAGAAAAGAAATTATATTTGTCCACATAAATGCCATTAAATTTTTAGAATATTCTTATTTGTTTTAATAATTAACCAAAAAGGCATTTAATTCATACATTACTTTAGCTTAAAAAACTGAGAAACAAGAAATTTGGCGACACAACTTATTTCATCTTATATGTATAAAATAATTTTAAAAAGATATCATCCTTTATATATATATAAATAATACTGCATTTAATTATGAATTATTAGATCCTACATTTTTCAATACTAATATTTTCTAAAAAATATTTGCATAACAACGCCTTATATTGTTCTATATTGTTTCTAGACACACAGTGCACAGAACTAATAAAATATTTAGAGTATCTTTTTATCTTGTACTTTTAAGTTATACAAAAAACATGTATAGAAAAGCATGCATGCATCATACTCTCCTCAGAACGCAAATATTTTGCATAAATTTACAACCCTATAAACAAAATTATAAAATTCAAGTAAAGAACTGCATTTAGAGAAAATTAAAATGTATTTGGTACCAGGAACGTCTAAAGGTATAGATGAACTAGAACCTCCCTCTGGAACAGAGCCTAGTCGTATGGGAGAGGGGAGAAGGCTCTCTTCGTTCTCGACTCGGCCTCAATAAAATTGTTGTTATTTTAATGGGGTTGTGGATTGGGGTAATTGTACACCTAGTACATTCATTCCCCAGGAGCTGGTATCGCTTTTTAGTGCTGCACCATGTAGTCGGTGCCAATTACTGCAAGCAATTTTGACTTCCATTCTCCTCCCCAGATGGAGGCACCTGAGCTCTGATGATGCGAACTTTGTTCTGGGAATTTAATTTTGCCGAAAGCACCCAAGACAAACAGGCAGTCAAGGGATTTTTTACATGCCGCATAATCATACGACATGGAAGCTGTCTATTTTCTGCATCATGAAAATCCCCTGACTTGAGCCAGGATTGAACCCACAAACTTAGGGGCAGAAGGCAAGCGACAAACCAACTACGACACCCAGTCATCTTGCTTAAGATTATGATCCATGCAGTTTTAATAGTCAAATGTTCTTCCCAAACATATTCTCCAAAAACTCGGGAACTATATGAAAACTGGAAACAGTGGCAAGACTGCATTATCCTATCACATTCATCGGCCCATGTCTAGTATCCCTGGAAATGTCGTTTGGCTTTGTCCTTGCACCATACTCCCTCATTATACATTTAATCGAAAAGTGGGAGTGGGTTCAGTCCGTTTACACCTAGGCTGGTTAGATTGTGTCACATGCATTTGTTACGATTTACTGTTTGTACGAGTATTTCTCAACGTATGCTATATACCAGGGGTGCTCAACCTTTTTTTTTCTGCTGGGTCGCACACATATGTTAGATATTTCCCGCGGACCTCAACATGAGGATCAATGGGGGGATGGGGGGAAGAGAAATGCTTTAAGACCAAGATAACATAGAAAATTTAAACTGTGGAAAATTGATCAAAATATTAAAACTCCTCTCTATTTTGCTTTTTTAATTATTTTTTTTTCTAGTTTTATTTTTGTCACTGAATTTCTCTAAATTGGAAGCATTTAAGAATCGCTTCTTCACAATTTCTGCATCAGTAAACGGTTTCATACAATTACCAATAATATAACAAATTCCATAGTGTGCCTTTGTTACTCCAATGACATTACCACTGACAAAACACTTTTTTTGCTGTTGTAAAGATTATTCAAGAAAGCCCCTTTATCACCTCTTGATCTTCAAGCAAAAGTGTCATTGAACGATTCCTGTTTCTTGGTGTTTTTTAAATACAACACTTTCTTGACAAATCAAATAATTACTGATCCATGCTTGTTTTTGACTACAAAATAGTCAGTTTGTCAATCGTCTTGAAACAACCTATCTTTTTTCAAATATTTTTCGCTTGTAAGATACGAAAGATAGTTAAAAATTAGTTTCATTCATAAAATGGTCGCTACTCCACTGTTGTCTATTATCACAAATCAGAAAAAAATATCAATTCGCACCCATATGACATCGTCAGCAAAAAGCGAAATTAATATGTTTGATTTCATAACAAAGTATTTCTCACAAGGAATTATGAAATTTTCATAAATAAATTAATTTCTCAGAGCAATGGGCCATGACCGGGTCACTGAAAAAGGGCCGCAAGTCGAGTATCTCGCTGCTATATACTGCCTATTAAAGAGGTCACATATAGAGTTTATTTCTTTCACAGGGGTCCAGGGCCTAAAGATACATGAAGACCTATTTTCTTGAAACCACGTAAATGGCTTTCATTTTTCATTTGAGTTATCGATGGGACGCGTGTTATGTATATAATAATATTAAAACAAATACATTTTTTCACTTTTTTAAAAAACAAATTAAAAGCTACAAATTGTGACGTGTATGATATCAAGAGAAATATAAAAACACAAAAATGGAAAGGAAATTTTAAATTCGTGTTGCAGTCATTAATTATTTTCGAAAATTAAATAAACTCTTATTTTAATTAATAACGTTTTCATTAAATATCACTTTACATGCATAAAAGCGATGTTGCTATTAAGCGTTCAGATGGAAAAAAAAATGTTATAATTCTAAGATAAAATTTCTTACAAAATATTTTTCTGTCTCAAATTTTGCTGTTGAAGCAAAACGTTAAGCATGAATCAAAAAAATAATATATCCCAAATTTGAATGTAATGAATGTCATTACGGATAAATATGCTAAAAGTTTTTTAAACTAAAATAAAAAAGCGCGGTTTTCTAAGTGTTAACGTTTGAAAAAATATGAAAATTTGTAAGAAATTATAATCAATAACTGTGACAAATATAATAAATAAAATGCCTAATAAAATGCATTAATACATAATTACGTTGATTCACCGCTCAGTTTGAAAATTCAAATTTCAGTTTTAAATAAAATATTGAGTTCTTTACATTCACTTAATGATCACATTCATATTTTACCCACGTTATTACATATACCAAAACACTACAATTTCATTAAGATATAAGGCAGCCACATTGGCGACATCTTCATGAGACCTTCGCCAAGGTTGCTATAACATATAAATACTCAACCTAATGGAATAGTATATTTAATCAGAATCGCGCGCGCGCGCCATATTTAATAGGTTTCTCAATGTATTTTTTTTCTTTTAATACATTGTTTCGTTTAATTTTCAACTAATAAAACTGTATTAAAGCTAATGGCGAAGGCTCAGAACTGGTAGTCAAAGAAAAGTACCGAAAGATTACCATCATGATTTATTATAGGATGATAAATTACCTTTGTGATGATTGTAACAGGTATAATTCTATTCGTGCCATGAAATTTCAATCAGTCATGAGTGAGTAGCATACATGACTACTCAAAAAAGGTGCCAATAGACACATAATTACTAATTTATTAATATTATACGCACCCTTTGCAGAACATAAATTGCACAGGCATGGGCAATAAATCGTTCCATTGATTAATTGCTTAAATAATTTCCATTCGAATGACGAAAGATATCATCAACCAACAAATAACAAAGTAACTATTATTTTTTTCATTCCGTCCCACAATTTAAATTCAGAAAAGAAACATTGTAGATGAAGGAGGAATGTTTTCAAACAACTTCAAAAAATACGTGACGTTAGGCTAAATAAATACATGCAGAGCTATTTTGGCATCGGTATAAATTAATATATAATTTTAGGATTAGCTTTTTTAATGTAAAAGGCAATTATTTAAAAAATCTATGTTTTGAATTAATTGTTTCATAAGGTAATGTTATTTTTTAATGATGGCATTACATGATATTATTTATCACTTATTTTTAACCAAAGGTAAAGAAATTTCTCAAAATATAGTAGCACAGTGCTTTTAAGTAAAAATATTCCTTTTGTAGTTTTATGATTAATGAAATTTATTTTGCAATTGTTCAAAGCATACGTGATTTATGTAAATGTCTACAAATCTCCGTCTCTTCAGTACCATCAATCATTCATTGCGCAATTCTTCATCAATCTATGTAATTTTCAGATTACTTTTTCTAACGTAGACTTCATACTGTAAGTGAATTAAATTTCTTTAGAGTTATGTGAATCATCTGTCTTAACCATAGAAGATATTTACAATCTTGAGAACTTTCGAGTTAGGAAATATTTTACTGATGTTCTTCTTCTGGCTTATTGCGAGTATTTTTAAAGATGTCGCAAATTAATGTATAGATTCAAGTCATTGTGAATATCCTAACAATGGATAGAGAATAAAAATAAAAAAAAATATTTATTTACAGTTAAAATCTCTTTCTCTCTCTTGAATACAGAAAAGAAAAAGAAATAAGGCTTTTAAATACAAATGTTGTGAATTATTTTGCAAAAATTGAAGTCGGAAATAGCACCATATGTGGGAATTACAAGGAACAATAAAGTATTAATAACGAAAAAGATAATTATATTATTGTAGCATATATTGTCAAAAATAATATCGGATATCTCAATGGAAAATGAATCAAACACAGTGGAGGGAAAAACCCATTTATGTTGCAACAAGCAGTAGTGAGTGAGTGAATATTAACGTCGCACTGTTCAGCTACACGAGGGCTTTTGGCGACGGATCACGTCATTTTGAACCATGGACAAGTGAAGTGGACGACACCTGAGCTGGCATCCCCCTCCCTAACTACCACACCCACAGGAGGACATTTTAGCTCTCGACAGATTTAACGTGCATCGTTGCCCTACACGGCGGGTCTTTAGTGGTACTGGGCTCGAACTCATGACATGTCTGCCATGATCCGATACCTTTACCACTAGGCTACTGCAGCCCTAGCAACAAGAATTAACAGAGTAGACTTGAAAGGGGAGAGAGAGAAAGTTCAGGAAAATAGAACATAATTTACAAATGCATATACTACCCCCATCTTGAAATAATATACTCAGTTTTTATCCTGACAGGGTTCTCTTAAAGGGCCTCAAAGGTCTAATTCAGCTGATTTATGTCAGCTGCAATTTTTATTAGTAATGTAACCTAAAAGGCAAAGTTTACCAAAGCAATCTACAATACTTTGGATTATACCAAAAAAATCAACAGATAATTTTTTTTTCGAATCCGAATGAGTTATGTTCAACGAAATACTGCAATTCGATAACGAAATGTAACATTTCGTTGAACAAAACTGTGCCTAGGCTCTGCTGTGGTAAGTACTTCAAGTAGCACTTACAGAGTCTTGCATAGAGGGTTGAACATACGGAGTTGGGGTTTTTTAAAAAGTATTTGTATAACGGTCATTTACGGTGCATACGTTTAATCCTTTCCTTTGATGCCTTTAACCTAGGAAGGGCATGGCCACAAACTTATGACCGGTGTTGTTTCCGTCCAGTCATGAGCTTGAGCCCTACTACCATTAAAAACCTATCGTGTTGAAATATCTCAGAATGTGATTTCTTTTTTTCTTAACTATTTAATTAATTTAATTAATGAATAAATAGTAATAAACAAAAAGATAGTCCAACACTATATATAGAAATGGAACATAGAAAATTGCAAGGAGAATCGCTTTCTATTTTGCCACTTAATATTGTAATTCTGTCCTGTGTATATACATATTTAAATTTATTGTAGCCATTTTATAAAACGTAACTAAAATAAAACTTTTCTTTGTTGACCTAGGTAGAAATTGATTTTTTTATATATAACTTGTGTGTGTGTGTTTCATAACAGTCTGTTAAAAATCTAACTTTGACCAGCATAACATTTGAAATTTTATAAGACAAAAAAGTACTTTTACACGTATCTATACTTAGTTATTAGATTTATTAAGTAATATAAATGCCTTTTACTAATTGACATGATATAGTTTCATAAAAAAATATAGTTATTGAAAGTCGTATTTTACAAGAGCCCTTCGTTGGAATTCAGAGACCAACCCCTTATAAATGTTATTTTGTATTAACTATCCTTCTCTAGAACCCATTAATTCAGTGAATTGCCATGCGATTATGCATTATTTACTTCCATTATTTTCAGGCAGTTTAATTATTCTGAAGCAGTGGAATATGCTCCATTCTCCTCAATGGGGAATCAATACGAAGCATATTGATTCAAGATTATTTGAATAAAATAACTTTAGCTGCTGCTATTAATTATAATCATTCAATTCATTACAATGTAGTTCCATTATGGAAAAATGCATTGACTCTATTTTATCGCAGAGCAATAAATAAAGTAAAGTAAAATATATATTGTTGCACATTCGTTTATTATTTAATAAATTTACTAAAATTCTCTGTAGTTTGGTGGGTTGGAGAACTTGGTTCTTCCAGACCTTCATCTCCTTTCATGTCATTTTAGATGACATCAAAACACTTTCATATTGCCTTTTTTAATAAATTCTTTCACATTATAGTGTAAAAGATTAAAATATGCTAGGAGAATATACGTGAATTCTGAGAAAATATGAATAATTCGGAAATAAATTCTCCGAAAACAAACCATTTGCCAAGAAATGTAATTATTTTATTTTTCTAAATTCTATTCTTATTTTCGGTTATGCAATGCAATGATTGAAATTGTTTAAAAATATGTTTAGTCCGTATGATCTTAATGAAAAGTAGTTTCAAACAAATAAAGGAACAAAGAAAGAAAATAAAAGAATACAATTCCCTTTGTAATAATCATTAATGTTTTTCATCGAAGTCTCTTTAATACATTAATACAAAAATAAATGAAATTGGCGCTGACGAAATTTTAAAATAAATTGTTATTCCACGTGTTTTGCTTGGCTTCATCAAATGAAGAAAAGTGGTGAAATAATTGCGAAACAGATATACAAATATTAGATTACACTGACTTTGCTTCAAGTTATTTTTAGACGATAAACAAACCATTAGTACTCAAAACTAAATTTTAAAGAATGCAAATAACTTGAACCAAAACTTAAATCAGTAAGAAAGATCTATTTACCCCACGCCACAATAATTAGAATTCCAAATACGTTACAATCCTCACAGCTATGTATTTATTAATTTATAGCATATTTTATATTTAATATGAAGTATTCTCATTTTCAAAATATAAGTTAAAAATATTTTTAAAGTGACAAGAAATTTGAAATTATATTTATAGATAGATATATATAGAGAGAAAGAAAATACAAAGAGAAGGGCTATGCTTATATAATCTATTGGAAGATAGTTCTATCACTCAATTATTTTTCACCACAAAACTTTTTGTAGAAAACTATTTCATCTGCTATCAACTAAAAAGTTTAATAGTTAAAGTTTAAACTGATTCTCTATTTTATTTACGATGTGCATTTGTTACATATCCTAAATAATATTCGTATCCATGTCTGCAAAAACTAAAAATCCAAGACATTAATTTCTTTCTCAGTTGAATCCTTTTGTAATACATAATACTAAATTTAAATGGACTTTATTATTAAAAAAATGTCAACGTACAATTTAAATGAAAAAGCAGTTTCATCCAAAGTGACTTTCCAATAGTTAATCAAGTCTTCCATTTTTTCGAATTAAAGTTTGCATTTTCTTAAAACTAGAAAAACAATTTTAAGAATTTCAGCATTTTTCCATTGTGCTATACATATAATGTAATAATTTTATTTATGTGACATATCATATAATGTTTTACAAATCCTATAAATATATACATCGTAATATTAGCAAACAAGATACTTCTTTTCAAGTAATATGATAAGCTTCATGGCTTAACATTTCTTGCTGATACTTATATGTTCTCACCCAAGGATAAAATACCCTTAGGACGTATATTGGATATTGCATAAACATATAAGTTTCCTCCAAGCATTACAATACATAGGTTATATGTATCACTTAGGTAAACAAAATATTTTGGTGACTAAGGCTTATATAAAATTGAATATGCTCTGAATTTCTGTACCTTAGCAAGAATATTCAATAGTAATGCTGTCATTTTAAGCAATAAATAAGTAAATAAAGATGCAGAAAAATTTATATTATATATATACTTCTCTTTATTCTTTTATTTCAAAAAAGTTTAAATCGGAAGTGTTATTAAAATATATTTTAGGTTTATCCATAGTTTTAGCATAGAAGTTATTATAACTTCCCAATTACGGTATTCAAATTTTCTTAACAGATTACAACATAAATAGTTCCACTGAAACTATCTCCATTGCTTTCTATTCCTCTGGTTGAACCCCTTAACTGCTTTGCCCGTACGCTGTGAGGGCACTCATATTTTCTTCTTTCTATTTTTGATTTGCACATATTTTTAATCCTTATTGTGAGATTGTTTGTTCTAGTGTTTTTAAAATATGCAGTTTGATAACATTACAGGAGTGCTATTTGCCGGCAAAACTATCATATTTTTGATCAGGTTATTGTAGTTTTACTGTCCTTTGATGACCCACAAATAACATGTTTAACTTTTTCTTGCTTGGGACTTATTGACAGGGCGAAGCGTTCCTTGTGATACTCTCTTATGGCCTTATATTTTTCTTAATGGAGTTCTTTAGAAAATTTGAAAAATTTCCTTTCAACTCAAACGTTTCATGTTCATAGCTTTTCTCAAATTTACTTCCACTATCATGATTAATATGCATTATTTCATCAGGTTCTTCCCTTGCTTAATTAGTTTCAACTTCCTTTAATAAAGATCACAGATGCCCATTTTATCTTATGTACATTTTTAAACCAAAATAAGTCGTACAACACTGCAATTAAAACCACTAAGTTATTCACAGGTGAGAAATGTAGCATGTTCACAGAAAATATTTTGGAACAAAAGTGGTCGTGCGGAGAACTCAGACAAAACAATACCTTAAGGTTGTAAGAAAAACGTTTGCCATTCCCAAAAAAGAGGGAGATATGTGATAAGAACATTTTAGTTCCCATGAAGAGTGTTATATAGGAGGTTATGTTAAGGTCATTTGTAACATATAAGCATTTTGCCCAGAATTAAATATTTCGAGAGCATAAAGTGACTATGTGCCCCACACGTCCGCTCCCGGGTTAAAAACTCAATAGAAGTTACGAACTCTCTGGCTTGTCAAGTTAATCTAGCTTCAAAATAATAAGAAATAATGCTTCAAACAACTTGTCAACAGCGTTTCTCGAACTGTGGGGCGTGACCCTAGGGGGGGTGATAACTCCACATGGGGGCACAACATATTGAAAAGTCGAAAACAAATAATTTTTTAAAAAATTATTATATTACTGAAAGTAAACAAACAAAATCATTCTTATATAATAAATGAAATACACATTTACACTGATAAAATACGCTTATAAATGTATTAGTACTGCACAATGCACACTTTATAATTAATTTAACAATATTAAGAACAAGTTTAATAATTACCAGTGACCCCATGGGTTTGTTATGTGTATATAAAATTATATACAAGATTTATAGCACATCTTGATAATTTGTACGGGTTATAATTAACCCCTTAACTACCGATTAAAAGTTATGTGACTCGCTCTTTAATGCCACCGTTTTCTACGTAAGTGCGTGTATGTTATATTTTGGTGGTGGGGAGGGGGAACGAATGAAAAGAAATAAATTAAAAAAAATCCTCTAAAGTAAGTAAATCCTTCGAAAACACTGTCTATGTCATTTTATTGTATTTCAAAGCCTTCGGAATAATTATATGAACAGCAATGCACAGAAAGGATAGTACTCCACACAGACGTATATATACGCCCGGGACAGTTAACACTTTGTCTGAGCGAGACGTTTATATACGCCAGTGGCACTTAAGAGGTTAAAGTCGGCAGGGTCAAAATATTTTCTTCTTGAATTAAATACATCGTTATTGTATGGGCACTGCCTTACAATTACATTTACTTTATGTAATACAGTGTTTCGCACAATAATGATTTTCATTATTGAATTGAAAATTAGACTGTTACATGCCTTTGCCAAGCGTGTTGATAAACATTTCCTTTAAAATCTGATTCGATTTTTAAATGTTCTACTCGACCCAGAGAAAGGCCTTGGTAATTTGCTATTGAACATAAATGGCGAAATCATATTAGTTAAATTAATTTGAAAGTATGTTTACTTTTTGATTTAATAATGGCAATTTAATTCAAGAAATTATGACAACACACACACACACTACCAGAGCTATCTTGGCCTACTGATGCATCTGATAAAAAATAATTGAAAAAATTGCATTGAGTAGACATATTTATCCTTTGTTAGAAATGATTAATTAATCCGATAGATGTATTAACTCTCACACATATATATTAAATGTGATAAATGAACCAATTTGTTCGTTCTTATGATATTTTACAGCAAATCTTCAAAGCGCTTAAACTTTTTTACAAGATTTGATCAAAAACTCTTGGTGAGGTCTAATGCTATCCTTCATCAAATCACTGCTCCTAAAAGGTCTTCTGCTCCTAAAAGGTAGCTTTTAAATTCCTATGACCCTATCCCAAAGGGCGTGCCTGTAGGTAATATATAAGGAAGTTTTAGAATAGATTCTCCTAATATAAAATTGACCTTTTCAATAATTGCACAAAATGAGTAAGACACGCATAGGGGAAAACTAGTTTTTAAATTGATTGATTATGTAGGACATTACTAGAAAGGGTATTTAAGTAATAAGGGGCACTTAAAATAGCTTTTGAAAGTTATCTTTATGATTAATGAAGACATGTTGTAAAACAACTAAAGCAGAGGAATGGAGAAATACTACGAATGCCTCGTTTTGGAATTATGTGAAGTACAGTACTGGAACATATTTCGTAGAAAGACCGATTTTTATAATACTGAATCAAATGCAAATTTATTCTAAAATTCTCCTGAATTTTTCAAGAAATAATTCATTAGGTTATGGGCTTTTAATTTTAAATTTCTTTAGTTAAGTTTGATTGCATATTTTTTTCATTTAATAAAAAATTATTTATAAATCATTAATTTTCCAATACAGATATTTTTTCTATTTTTTTGAAAACCACATACATCATTGTTTATTTAGTGACTCTAAAAAAGGTTTATGCTATAATTTTCTTTGTAATTTTTTTTTAAAAAATCTGTTTTATTATTATTATTATTATTTAGATTTATATAGTTAAACGCTGAATCGAGTCAACTTAAAATTTAACTTATTATTCGCTCAACCTTTTTTTTCTTTATCTTCGAAATTTTGATAAATTTTAAAAATTTGCTTGCAATAACACCTAAAATCTTTTTGGAATGTATATGACGAATAAAAATCACGCAAAATGAGATAAAATGCAATGATTCCTTCAGACATTAGTTATAGTAAAAAGAAAATGCATGCGAAAAAATATGTATTTCTTTTGCGACTTTTTGTGAATAACTATCCCATTTAGGATCATGATCATATATATGTGATCACTTCAGAGCCCACGGTACCATTATGGGAGATTGTATTTTTCCTATTCTGAGATTCGGGATGACACCGGTGCAGTGGCGCACACAGGAATTTTTCAAGGGGGGTCCGGGGTTGAAAGTTCACCATTCTTGTATCATGCTCCTTTTGATTTTGTCAATTTTCGGGAACAAAACACAATAAAAAACTAATTTTTGAATAAATAATTAGCATTAATTAATAAAATTAATCATTAATAACGAGTAATTAAATAAATTTTACGTACTATATACTTAAAATTATAATCAATCTGAAAAAAAATCAAGGGGGGGGTCCGGACGCCCCCTTGTATGCGCCACTGCACCGGTGTGATTGAATTTAGAATAATTATAAAGTTTAAATTTCGGAGTATTTTAGCGCATGAATGATTTTATATGACTTTTTAAAGGTAGTTAGGTTTAACAGGTAAACTCACCCAGTCCTGAACGGGGTAAAGGTAATAAAAATAAAAAAAATATTGCATGGAGCATGAAACTGATTCCCCTTCAGGCATGCTTTCCAAGACTCCTTTTTCTTATTTGTTAAGTTTGATGCTTAGTTTGTATGGAAAGTTATAAAAAAAATCATCTCTCTTCCACTCTCTATGTATAATTTCCATTATTTAATTTTAAAAAATTAAGTATTTTGCATGTTATATGTATAAAAACTCATAAGAAGATTGCTTTTAAAAATAAAAGAAAGTTTAAATTTATACTTATAAAAGTTACTCAACAAACATTTCTATTAAACAGATTCCATCAAGATCTAATAATGAAAAGAATTATAACTAATAAAGATACTTTTCTCCATATACAGTTTACACTCTAAAGCTTTTACATCAAGATAGAATATCAAGTGGAAAATTAGAGGGGGAAAAGTATTCTTTCTTCTATTAAGAATAATTTCACCAATATTCAGATATAGATAAGATTTTTGTAGAATTAATTATGTTCATAAATATAAGATAAATTTATCCTTTTAGTCCTACCGCATTTTTCCCCTTCCACGCTAAATAAACTTATGTTTTGTAACTTAATGCTTTTATTAATTAAAACATTTTACTATAGAATTCTATTGAACCTTTTGTAGTTAAATACAGCTGATTTATATTTACCAATAACCAGTTAAAACTGTGAATTCATAAGTAAGTTTAAGTTAGCGAAAAATCACATGTACAAAAAAAAATCTAAGATTCCTCAATTTTAACAAGATTTGGGAAATAACAAATTGAGGAAAGCAACTTAGTTCACATTTGTATTTTAATAACATTACTTTGAAATTATAGGTTTAGCTTTCCTTTTTTTAATCAGAGAATTTCATAGTTGTTAATGTTCTTTGCCTTTTATGAGTGTTATATTTTCCGATTGGGTATCTTCATGTAGTTGAAAATTTAAAAATGAATCAGATAAAAGTTCATAGAAACGAAAACACATTTTAATACGGAAAATTGTATTCATTTAAAGTGTTTTGTTCACGAATTTCACTTTTGTATTTGTGTGAAGTGTATCTAAAGAAGCTTTTTATTTAGGGGGAAAATAAAAAACACTATATATAACACTGTATATATATATATATATATATATATATATATATAAAATGTCCGAGATTTTGATTAAGCATCCGCTGGTGTAGTTTCGACACCGCGATATAAAATATATGAAATAATTATAATAACTAAATAATTGCAGGACCAATGTTCAGTAGGATTTAGTTTGAAGACTTTTTAACATTATTACATGTAATTATCATATATATCAGGGTCCTTTATACACTAAAATCATTGCAACAAAACAAATTGTTTGATCTTTTAAAATGGAATAAAACAACAATATTCATAAATATTAGTATAATAAGCAAAATCGTAACGTTCGTGAGAAAGCGAGTATTTTCATCATTATTTATCGTTTTTATGCATAATGTTTTGTAAATACCTCATTTCCAATGAATGCAGTGATAATAAATTTTTCCTGTACATGTTCCGCACATCATTTTCATGCAAGAAACACATTTTTTAGTAGTATATCCATTGCAATCTTTAATTTAGAACTTCTTCCGTTTTAGTAAATTTGTAATTCCTGTAAATTCAGTATTTACCTGTTTTTTGAAATTTCTTGCACTTACGTAATTTGAACGCAATAGCAGATTAGCAAATGCTACGTAACGGAACACTTATATACAACAATTTTAGTTTAACTAACTCATTTCCGCTGTTAACCCAATAACACTGTACTCAAGGTCAAATAAAAGTATGATATTACTTCCAAAAGCTTCTTTTACTAATGGTATCGACTTGGTGAACTATCTTTTGCTGAGCGACAATTGTTTACAATGATAAACTGTCATAGTGTCGAAAAAACACCATCGGACGTATCAGGTATATTTAGTTGTAAAATCTTTCCTAATTTACCTAGAACCACAAAACTGTTTTCAGTGTATTCACCATGAAAAACGATTAAAGGGTCACGAAACATTTCCAAGCTCCCTGCCAAAATACAGAAAGGAGAACAATCTAAATAGGCTCCGGTGTCCAATCGATACCAACGGACGTTCTAGTGTTAAAAACCTTATTTTATTACTTTACAACTTAACAATAAAAGTGTTCGTTAGAAATAATAAGTATTTAAAAAAAACAACTACGCCCTCCAACTTTGATAATACCGCAAAATATAAGCAACATATTAAATTAAAATATTTTACTCTAGAGAGACCCTTTGCTAAAATATAGAAGAAAAATTTCAGTTATAATAGGCTCTCAAAGTTATTAACGCCTAATAGTAGAAAAACATACCAATTGAAAACATTTTAATCAGTTGAAAGGGGAGAGAAAAAGCGGAAAAGTTATCTTTTTTTAAAAAAAATAATTACAAGTTGTGTGTTAATTAATTATTTCGAATGAATAAATCATGGTGCAATAAAAAAAGTTAAAAACTTTTATCTGAATTGATTAATTAGTATAATGATGTATTTTTTTTATATATTTACTTAGTAATTCTTTGATTTTTTAAGAAAAGCACATAATTAAATATACATTATTAGTTACATAATTATTGCATATTATATTTAGTATTAAAATTTTAAAACGTTTAAAAAGTTTATAAACACTATTAGAAATTCTTGTTATTATATTTTGTATTAAGACTTCTGTATTTTGAATTGAAAAAAAATCGAAGATTGTACTAAATACTATTCCAAAGGAATATTAAACGTAAGCAAAGGAACATTAAACGTAAGCAAAGGAATGTTTGTCTTATGGATTTTGTCTCTTTAAATTTATTGAATCCGTAACTTACAAAAAAGTTAATATCGGACCACAATTTGTGTAATGTACACTCATGGATAAAAAAATTAGCGCACCAAGAAGGAGTCGTCAAAATGAAACGAAATTTTATATACGTAATGACTTTGATATAAGTAAATGATTAGAAAATCAAGAAAAAGGATTATTTATTTCAGTGAAAAAAGCAAAAGACGGAGGATTTAATACTTTTTTGAACCCTCTTTAGCGTGAATGCACGATGCGATACGATCGGATATTGAAGCATACAAGTTTTGTATGATATCTTGACACATTTAGTTTCATATTTGCTGTAGCATTGCCTGTAGTTCGTTCAAACTCGTGGGATGCCCAACTCGCCATCCCAAATGATCTCAAATATTCTCGATAGGAGACAAATCTGAGGATCGGGTAGGCCAAAAAAGGGCAGTAACAGTGTAAAGACAGTCTTGCGACACCCTTGCCGAGTGAGGCCTAACATTGTCTTGTTGAAAAATGAATCCTGGTAGCCTATGCGTGAGTAGCAACACATGTAGTTGCAGGAAGTCATGGAAATGCCACTGGGCTGTCATGGTGCCACGGATCAATACTAGAGATGATACCGTGTATTGTACGCAATGGCACCCCATACCATCACACCAACTGTGGGAGCGGTGTGTTGCTGTAAAGCAGAGGTGATCACCACGGGGTCTCCACACACGAACACGATCGTCATCACTGCTGAGATTGAATCTGGATTCGCCGCTAAAGACGACCTGGTTCCATTCCCCTGCAGTCCAGTTTCCTCGTGCATTCCACCACTAAAAACGAAGGCGTCGATGGGTGGGTGTCAAGGGCAGAACACGTAATGGGCGCCGCAATCCCAAATGTCTTTCAGCCAGGCGCCTTCGTATGGTTCGAGAAGACACAGTGCTACCTGTGCCAGGATGGAGGCCGATGAAGCATTTGCTTGTGCGCGTGCATTTCTTACGATGTGGCGGTCTTCTAGACGACTGTTCTGTCGAGGGCGTCCTGAGCCTGGTCTTCGCGTAAATAACATCTCTCGAATCCACTGGTCCCAACACCTCCTCCTCACAACACAATCAGATCGACCTAATTGACGAGCTACTCGCCTAGCAGACCACCCTGCTTCCATCCTTCCGATGATTCTCTCCCTTTCAAACTGCGACAGCTTCTCATATTGTCTTCAAAAAACGGCGTAATGGCATGTCTATCTCAGCTCTTTGTAAACGATTCAGTTCACTCAAACAAGCTTTGGTTACCCGTTTTATACTCCACGAAGAAAGACGTTAAATGCCCTCTACCGGCTATACGTAAAGCGCAATCACGCTGCATTTCTAATCTTTTGCATGTTTTCCCGGCATGTAGCTTAATGCCAAGTTTCGTTACGATCCCGCAATTATTTCTTTTTGTCCTAATGTTTATGTTCATGGGTGTATTTAGCAAATAATCCGAAAAACTAGGTATTTTTATCAAGCTTTTTTTTTGTCAAATATTTATTGTTTTTTTCAATTCGTACTATTAACTCACTCTTTCTCTTTCTCTCTCTGTATGTTTATATCTCCTTTCCAAAATTTTAATCGTTAATAAAATACTTTCTATTCATCCAATCAATGTCAAACTATTTTTTTAAAAACTTGTAGTGGATGAGACTTAATGTTAATAGTTTTTTTCAAAAATTAATTCATTAACTAAATTGAAAAATGAATAAATAATAACACTCAAAAATAATAGTCCAGTAATATATATATTAATAAAAGTCGTTCGTTGTGTCCCTGTAGCGCATTGGACTTCTTATCCAAAAGTCGTGGATTCGAATCCCACATGGGATGGCCTAAATTCTGATAATGTGCTTTCTTTTTTTACTACACTATTTTATTAGAATAATTTTATTTAATTGATGAATAATTAGTAGAAAAACAAAAAAAATAGTCCAGTACCATACATAGAAAGAAAAATGGAAAATCGCTTTCTAAAGAGTGTTTTTTTTCCAGGTATAGAAGTTTAAGTTGGCATTACTTTCCAAGATGGCGACCGATTTAACAGCTGTCAAGTGATTTATTCTCAGTTTTTTTGGTTTGGCAATTCATCAAAACTATCATCAAGCAAGGCGTAGATTCGTCGAATGGGCCCAAAACGAGATTGCCGTTGTTCCCGATTTTCATAAACGAATTTTGTTTAGCGATGAAGCGCACTTCTGGTTGAATGGCTACATCAACAAACAAAACTGCCGTATTTGGAGTGAAGCTAATCCCCAAGTGTATGTCGAAACACCGTTGCATCCAGAAAAACTGACTGTTTGGTGCGCTTTATGGGCTGGTGGAATCATTGGTCCGTACTTCTTCAAAAACGATGAAGGCCACAACGTTACAGTCAATGGTGATCGGTATAGAGCCATGATTGCTAACTTTTTCATTTCTGAATTGAACAATCATGATGTCCAGGAGCTGTGGTTCCAACAAGACAGCGCAACATGTCACACAGCTCGTGCCACAATCGATTTATTGAAAGACACGTTTGGTGACCGCCTAATTTCACGTTTTGGACCTGTGAATTGGCCTCCAAGATCTTGTGATTTAACACCGCTAGACTATTTTCTGTGGGGCTATGTAAAGTCATTGGTCTATGCGGATAAGCCACAAACGCTTGACCATTTGGAAGACAACGTTCGCCGTGTTATTGCCGATATACGGCCACAAATGTAGGGGAAAAGTCATCGAAAATTGGACGTCCAGATTGGACTACATCCGAGCCAGCCGTGGCAGTCCTATGCCAAAAATCATATTTAAAATGTAATGCCACAAGATTATCTTTCGAATAAAAAAAAATTCATGTCAATCGAATAATACATCGTTGTTTTATTGCAATTTAAAGTTCTATACCTCTAAAAAACACCCTTTATTTTTGTCACTTAATATTGTGAATCTGTCATAGGTATGTATATACGTATTTATATTAATTGTAACTGTTTAATAAAAAAGAACTAAAATATAAATTTTCTTTCTTGACCTAATTAGGAATTGACTTATTTTAGTTATATTACTTTTTTTTCTAAGTTTAACAAGAATGAAAACAAATATTTCAGTTATGCTTCTTAATAATTTATTAAATTAGAACTATTAATCTTTATTGTTTATATAAATAATTAGTAAACTGTCATTGGAATGTTCCGGTGATAGATAGAGGAATACCGTATGCCGTAACTACTGCTATCCTAATTGCATCAGCTCCAGCACTACGTCATTTACATCATTACGTCGAAGACCATAAATTCCTTATTTCCGACCTTCGTGTCGTATTATTGTCTTTATGACGTTCGTTGACTTCCATGATATTTCTTTCTCCGATTTTTTTTATCTCACTTATGATCTTTCTTTCTTCATGTTTCCATTTACGCACTGATTGATATTAATAAGGATTCGATTTCAGTGAACTTCAATTAATCATGAGAAATAATTCATTTTACCATCACATTTTTTCTAGCGTGACAACTGCAGTATCGGTATGATAAAACGGTGAACATATTTTTTTTTTCTTGAATTATGCATTAGAAGAAATGAAGTTAAACACGATGTAAAAACACAGGATTCGTTTTTTTTTTTGTTTTAAATTTTATTTTGTAATTGTATGTTTCAATTAAATGCCTTTTTTGAAAACATAGAATTCTCGATATTTCTATATAAATAAAATTGCTTTTGATCACTACCCACGATGATTTTATATTCATTTCATCGCTGTAAAATAAAAAAACATTTAAGACAGCTCACAAAGTTTGGAAATCTTATTTTACAAAAGCGTATAAATAGATAGTTTATTTGAGATTTAGTGTCACTTGACTGGAATATAAGTATAAAATTATTTAAAGAATATTATTACGATAAAAATACTCAAATTCAATTTTTTACCAAAAAAAAAGTGACATTTTCAGCACACTTTCCTTTTATGGAAAATATACTTGCTTCTATACCAATAATATTTTATCTATATCAAGGTTCTCAACGTGCGCGATAACGCCCCCTTGTGGGCGTTTTAGGCTTTCGGGGGGGGTAGTAAAAGGCCAATAATAAGTTAGAGGGTTTTGAGATAGTATAGGTGGGCATGAGCAGATTAATCAAATATAGTCTAAAAAAGACTTAAAAAACGTGCTGATTATGTACTAACAAAAGTAAACTTTAATGCTGGTTACCTTATGCTATTTGTAAGTATTTAAAATTGTATATTCATGGCAATAATTATTCCAGATTTGCAAGTAAAAAAAAAATTGAAACCTAAAAAAAAACTAATTTAAAAAAATATATTCTATTAGTTATAGAATATTTTTAAAAAAAATTTTAATTCGCGTGCTCACCATGTATTATGTACGCTTTTATTTCTCTGGAGTGGGAGGAGGTGGTATCAAAATATTCACCAGAAAAGGGGCACCAGCTCAAAAATATTTAAGAACCTATAATGTATATGTATCTAAAACATCTTTACAAAGAGCTGAAGTAGTATTTTTAAAAAATTCCCATAGTTTTCAGAGTTACTATCAATTGTAGTAAAAACTGCTTTTTTTGTTAAATTTATCTACTCTGATAAATTAAAATATGAATAAATCCCCTTCATATAATTAAAAACCCTAGTTCAGCCCCTGTATAGAAGTTTAAACTATATATACAGTGCCGTGATATACACCCGCAAAACCCCCTCTTCGCGAGGGGGGCCTGTGGCGGGTTTCGGCACCCACCTATATTCCCCTTAAGATCTCAGAGGACTCTTAAATAGATATAATATATATATATGTTACAGCCTCAATATTTCTGAGCATTTTGGTACCAAAATCGTGTTGATACTATGAAAACTTCCGAAGTTAATGAGAAATAAGTAGTGAAACTTAAACACAAATCCTATCGCTTTCTTATCTTTAACTTTATTTTTCGCAAAGCATAAAATTTCGGCTTCCATTTCTCAGAAACTATTTATGGTATCAATTTGAAATTTCATACACGTGTTCAAAATAAGGATTTTCATAACTTATACATCAATTTTCAAAAATATATAATATCTTTTTTTATTTGAATTTTAATTAATTTTTTTTTTCTAAAAAATTTAAAATTTTCGTCATAATTGTATTAAAATTTTTTTTCTCTCTAAATTTCTTAAAAGTGAGTATAACTTCAAAAGTGAACATTGTTATACCAAGTAAAATTAATTTTTTAAATTTTGATTCAATTTTGTGCTTCAGAATCCTGCGCGGTGTAAAATACTAATTTTCATATTTTTGAAAAATTGTCCAGTTTTTATTTTTCTTTATAACTTTTTAAATTTCTTCTCAAATTCTCTGAAATTTTGAGAAATAATGTATATACGCATATATGATTATCTTGTGGTAAAAAATTTCAAATTATTGTTTCGTTTTATTGCTAAGTTACATTGGTTTGAAGAAGAATGTCTTTTTCGAGCGCACGGATATTTGTTAAGAGTCCTGTGAGCTCTTAACTGGAACCAGCTCGCAAGCTGGTTCCAGAAAAGAGGAATTTCGTGGGTGCCGAGGCGCGCCACAGTATGGTTGGAGCAAAATGTTGTATGGGGATCATGGTTTGCCTTTGGACTTATGATCGTTGCCATGCAACGCAGCATCGTGTCCATTTAGTGATGTCCTTCAGCATGGACGACCAGATGAAGCGGTCTTGGATGAGGCGCTTTGTGGTATGAAAGGAGCGAAATACTTCAAAGCGAAGTTCCTCTGGCACATATAAGGCCGTACTTTTTCTCTACTGACATCACAGAAGATTTCGAGAGCATTTACCATTTTTGAACGTTTTAAAATAATGGATAAATCATTTGAAGAAATTATGGTTTTAAGTTCCTCACCTTTGGTTTGACTATCAGCAAAGTGTTGGAGATTACAGTGGTTGAAAGATCAAGGACATTATATATAATTCTTGAGAAAGCATCTACCACGGAGTTATCAGGTCCTGAAAGATGTCTGTTATCTGTTTTGAACTGCGATATGAAATCGAGATGTTTGAGTTCCAGAGGAGAATATGAGTCCGAGATTTTATTAAATGCAAAAGTGAATGTGCGATGATCTGTAAGTATTAAAAAATTATGTCCTTCCAGCTGGTGCGACAAATGTTTTATTGATAAATATATAGCAAGAAGTTCTCCCTGTCATACGTGCTATATTTTGTTTCTGTTGCATTCAGCTTGTAAGGTTTTCACTTCTAAGTTCGTGACCTAGAGGTGTGGGAGTGAATGAAGAACCAGGCGTTGCCATGATCTTAAAATGTCTTAATTAAGATCTTAACTTAAACACTAACGATGATAGTATTTATGTTATAACTTAGTGGATCTGAGGTGAGAAAATACACAATACGTATTACCAAATAAGCGTGACTTTGATCTCTATATTCCTGCCTATTCCTAACCTCAACTTATACACAGTCCTAAGAAATAACAGAATTATCCTACCTTAATATCTTGTTTAACCGCAATCCTCTCGGATTCTAAATATCTTTTGCTTATCTCGAGTGGAATAGTATCCACCTTGACTTGATCGCTCTGTCACGGATAGTTTCACACTCAATGATGGCTTTCTTCTCTTCCTTCAGTTCACACGCTTAAACTCAGACTAGCATAATCACTTCCCAATAGGTCATACGCTTACGTTAAACTTCCGCTATTTAAATTCACGCTTCGCATCTGGATTTGGTTGGAAAGAATTTACCTTTCTCTGCCCCAAAGAACCCAAGAGGAGTTTTTAGAGGAAAACGCGAGGAACCCGTCACAAGCTTACGTGAGAAAGTGAGCCCAAAGTCTGCAAAACCCATTCTGTGGTTTTGCAATCCTTTGTCAGATTCGGTTTGGGGTACAAATCCTGACTTTGCAGGGGGGAAAGCAATATTCTCCATTACGCCACTGTGCGTATAGGTAGAATATTATTATAATACAAGCATTTTTCATAAAAGAGAAGTGTTTTGAAAAGAAATGTCATTCTTTCTTTATTTACTGCCAAGAAATCGCGTTTAAATCATTTTTAATGGCAATTAGTTTCTTAAACCAGTTTTATGTGCAACTCAAACGACTCTAAATAAATATATATATATAAATAAATATAATATATATATATATATATATATATATATATATATATATTTATATGCGGTGTCTTTTTTTCAAAATCGTTCCACGAACATGAACAATTACTTTAATATAAATAAAAGAAAAACTTTTATTTTCCATGTAATGATTAGGTGTTAAACCTTAATTCTGTGTTCAAAACATTTTAAATTCCTTCATCATTCATAGGCTGTTTTTGAAAGCTTCAAAGTTAAGTCTTTGACACTGAGAAAACTAATCCTTAGTTATGTCAAACTGATGGCTATAACACAGCAGCAATTAGTGGATGTAATCTTTTAAAACCACTTATCATGCGCATTTAATACTTAAAGCTAACTACATAAATCTAACTCACGATGTGAAATAACGCCTATCTACTCTAACGTTTACAACAAAATAACAAAAACAAAGCTATACCTAATAATGTTCAAAACTTTCCTTTTCAATGTAAGTGTAAATCTTCCCGAGTATGACAAATAGATTAATTTTCAAAGGATTTGATAACTTATTAAGGAAAGTTGTTGGGAAATGAGAATAGATGAATATGAAGTTCTCGCAATTTGTTACAATAAAACGTTGTTTTGGAAGCTTTTATGCATCGATTTATACTCCGCGTACTCAAGGAGTTGTTTATTCATTGTTCAAATTCTTTGTTTTCAAAGTTGTTTCACGAAGTGTTACACTATGCTAACATAAAAGGAATTTTTACTTATTTATTGTTCTTTATGAATTTTTTTTATCGAGAACAATTATAAAATCCCCGTGCACCACAAAGTATCACACGGGGCTTACAGAAGTAAGTATTAAACACACATTTAAGGGGAAAAATTTTAAAAAAATTGAGGTTAAGAAGAATTACAAACATTTACAACAAATTCACAGAAAATTTTGAAATGGAGTAGTTGTTATGCGCTAGATTTTGGTTAGCAGTACGAGTTTTAAATATATACCGGATGTCCGAAAAATTTAGCTACACTTTGAAATATTAATTACAAATTAATAAGCAAAGATATTTACAATGCTTTTTTATGTTCCACAAAGGAAATATCGAAGTTTTTTTTACAATGTTTTCCGCAAGATTTCAATGTGCGCTCTAATAGTTACGTAACACATTGAATCTATTCGAGAACTCTAACCACGTATTGTCGAGTAACAACATTCTTAATGACCGCAGTAATTCGAATTTTCGGGTGTTCGGTGTTATGAATTGTGGATTGATAAATAATGCTTATCACGTATCCCCTCAAGAAGTCTAAAATGGTTATTGTTTAGAGATTTAGAAAGACATGGTATTGAACCTTTACTTCCAATCCATATATATATATATATAGAGAGAGAGAGAGAGAGAGAGAGAGAAACCGGCGAGAGTTTCATCTAATACTTCTCACACTTTGAAATTCTAGTGTGGTGGTGCCCTTTTTACGCTGCATGTGTATCGCAGGTTTAAATTCCCTAAACCATGCTACAACTTGCGCTTGTTTTTGAGGTGAAGCCATTTTTAAACGATCATGTTGCAAAACGCAGACGTTGCACTATCTAGTTCGTACTTTATTTCACGGAAACTTAAATATTTTCTACATGGGATATAGAACACCGTAAGTGGAAATCTTTGCTTGTTTTTAATTCATTTTTGAATGAGTAATCATACTTTTTCGGACACCTCATATATATATATATATATATATATATATATATATATATATATATATATGCATTTGTACGTTTTTCTTTCCATTTGTCCACCACACGGAACTAATTGATGACTCTTGCTTTTTAACAACAACTTTAATTTGGCGAAAAAGATTTAGAAAAATGCCAGAAGCTCCGTGCGGAAAGAACCTCTTCTAATGAGAAGCAGTACATAAATTGAACATTATATAGAAATTGTATTACACAAACAATTCAAAACAAACAACATGTTGACACCGCGCAAAAAATATATACAGTTAATGGCGTTAATAACAGGCATGGCAGTAAAACTAATTATTTTACACAAACTGCATATAAAATAGTAATTGTAAATAAAAACAAGAATTGAATATAAATTAAGTATAGCATATAAATAAACATTTCAATGCACATAAATAATAAAAATACAGACTGAATAGTAATAAAAATGCAGTGTGAATAAAGGTAAATATATAATTTGAATAATAATGAAAATATTATTTCATCCAATCACCATTGTTAAAAAAATAATTAAGAATCTTGCATATTTTTTTATTCTTAGTACTTATGAATTATTAGAATTGGTAAATTATAAATTTATTTATTTTATAAATTACAAAATTGGAACAGTGTTTTAATAATATGCACTTTAAAATAATTAAATTGAAATGCATTAAATTCGATATTTGTATTAAGCTACTAGAAAATGACCACGTATTCTAAATAAAGGATGCCTCAATCAGAAGGTAATATGTAAAGCCCCTATCGCTTTCCGCAATTTAACACACATAAGCTAATGTGATGGTAACGAACAGATAGAAACTTAATCAAACATTCATCTTTACTAGAATATTCACAAAGGCCCCTAGAGACGAATGTTCGAGGAAGATTTAAATGTATTCGACAGCATTTAATCTGTGAATGCCTCTTACACACAAATGTATATCTCAACATCTAAAATTACATTACATCTTTTCCTAATTTCAGAAATATTTCAAGAATATACAGTGTTAAGTAAATATACAGAAAGTATTAAAAACTGTAATTTCATATAATACGAAATTTTAAATTGAGGAAATATTTGAATTAATACTTGTGGTATGCTATTGGCTTGATAGCAGGAATTATTTATGTTTATAGTAATGTATGCGGTATGTTATGAAATAAATATATTCCCTTCGAGGAACTTACAATCATTTTTGTAATCAGATCTGAAGAAAATTGTTGTATAATTAACTCTTGAATTGCCAGTGGTGTATATATACGTCTCCCTCAACCATCGCATTAAGTGCCTTGGACGGATATATGCGTCCTACCAAAATATATATATACGATCCTTTTTATTTGCACTGTTGTCAGTAAAACTATTCCGAAGGCTTTGCAATGCAATACAATGTTCATAACAGTGTTTGTGAAGGATTTACGTATTTCAGAGGAAAAGTTGCTTATTTATGCCTTTTCCACTCAATACATGTCATAGCATGCCTATGTGAAAAGCGGTGGCACTGGGGATCAAATCACGTGACATTTAATCGGCTGTTAAGGCGTTAATATGCGCTGTATTGTTGTAACTAATATCACCCAATCTCGACGATGTCAGATCGAGGCTCACGAAATTCAGTGTGGGCAGAGGCTAAAATATGTCTGTCGTTTTGGCCGTATCCGTGAGCACCATACAAATAACAATATATTTGGCTCCGTTTCATCTGAGTTTTGAAGGAAAGCAACCTCGAAGAATGGTCCGGGGGCAATTCATTCCTCTTCTCCTATCACCAACCACTCAAGATGACTTTCGGCTTAGCGAACATTTAGAGAGCTCCCATGCCATACAGGTACTATACATTTACAAACATCCATGACTGTCATATATGTTTATTACTTTTCTTAATAACTTCTCACATTCATCAATACAAAGATAATTAACTCTTGATTAATATAAATTCTTCTTGGTTAAATATAATAATCACATACAATCAAATTACAATGTTCGTCGCTTCTCAAGCCATTTAATTTAAACACTGTCCCAGAGACTACGCTTACACTTTCTTTCTCCCGGACCACCTCTGTGGCCGTTCTGTCACCGATGGAAAATTCCCTTCCCTTCCGTCGAAAACAATTCCTTGCTTTTCTGCGCATCCCAAAACAAGGGAACTTCTCCTCCCTCGACCGTATCCCCGGAGTCAAGCAAACTTCTCTCTCTGGGGCCAAAGCCTTCTTCCAAAATACATTAACCCTACCAAGTCACGCCAACACATCCCATACTCTCTCTCTCGCCAACAGCAGCCTCAGATACTACAATGACCTTACCGGGATTCGAACCCGGGTCCAAGACATAGCAGTCAGCGTCACTAACCCCTTTTCCCATCCGGAGGGGGGGAGTAGGTGCTCTATTAATATATACATCATTGTAAGACTAATTTTTCTTTACACTTGAAATCGAATTGTTAATATTCGCTTGAAAAAAATATTGGATTTGCGTTCAACAAGAAACACATTGCGTACGATTTCCAAATGCAGTAGAACGTCGTTTATCCAAATTAATTGGGAGCGGACACCGTTCGGATAACCGAAAACCGAATGCGATCCATGCAGTATATGGAACCGGACACTATACGAATATTGAAAATCATCCTATGCGGGAAACGTGCTTGAAGAAAAAGCAAAATAGGGGCAAAATGTCGCAATTTTACCTTTATTGTGAAAAATAATCACTTATTTTTCGCTGTATCATTGTACACCTTAGGTTTTTCGCTGCAAGATCTCCGATTCTCTTGAGCTGCAGGAAGTCCGGATATATTTGACGCTTCGGATAATAAACATTCGGATAAATGAGAGAAACATTCTACAGTATTTAAAATTATTCCATTTTGCTGTCATGATCCTACTTATAGTAACAATTAAATCAAGAATGAATAATAAATGAGTATGAAGAAAGGGAATTGCTCTTTTGACATAGTTTGCCAAAAAATTAATAGATACAGATAAATTATATTAAATTTGTTTTATCCCGTATAAAAAAGTTTGCAACTTATTCTTCAGAATTATTTATTCTGGAGAGTATTGGGAATTTAAATAAATCTAAAATATATACACGAAACGCAATTAAAACGTTAGTTAACAGGAATGATTTGCACACTTTTACACCATTTAACTTTTTACAATTTTTACCTATCACAGTTCAAACAAAAATAAATCAATATTATTTTACAAAAATTTACATAAATATTAAATAATGGATTTTGCTTAAAAATGTTTAACAATTCCTTAAAATTTGTAAATTCATATCCTTAACTTGCTATCCTAACATGCTCCTTGCTCTCCTTGCTCCTTGTACTATCCTAAACATGCTCGAAAACGCATGGATTCTAAAAATGTAATACGCTCGCATTCAATAGTAAAAAAGAATAACTAATTTTATTACTTTTTCATTACCGTATTTTCCTGTATATAATCCGCAGCGGCGTATTATCCGCAAAGCCTTTTTTTCGAGTAAAAAAAAAATAAACATTGTATAATCCGCATCGGCGTATAATCCGCGGCAGTTTTTACGGGAAAATAATCCAAAAATATAAACTGCCGATAATGAGCGTCATATAAGATAAAAAATACACAATATAATTAAAAATAGAAGTAAGAAATTGTACAAAAAAAATTATTATGAAACTTCTCTTTAAATATGTATGATAATATTTTTTACGATAATCTCAATAAAACAAAAAAAAATTTCTACTGCCATTCTTTGCTACTGTTTGAGTTGTTAAACAAAACATTGCACGTGGAAAAAATGTTTCTTTTTTTTCTTTTTAATTTAGCAAGTTAACAGCAAAAAAATTAAGATCGAAACTGCTTTTCCATTGTCTCTTTCTTTTGAAATCCATTTATTTATTTCTTCCTCTAATTCTGGCCTGTGAGATTTTCCACGACTATCGGCTCTTTAACGTCGATCACAATTTTCGAAGTTGGTCTTGTTTTTTCACCACAAACGAATATTGAATTCGTCAATGCTGAAAAACCTTGCAGCTTTCCGATTTCCGACTTCGGTAGCCTTCTCTATAACTTTTAACTTGAAGTTTGCAGTGTAACTTAACGCTTTCGCTTCAACATGATGAAAACTTTCAAAGGACGCAATAGCTCTAGTTAAGAGAAAATTGGAAATGGCGCCAGCGACTCGTAACTGTTTTTTCCTTCCGAGGAACCGAATTCGTTTTTTAATGTAATTGGACAAAAACTAGTTACGGCTGACATACGTCATTCGAGTCATGAAAGCGCCATCTATTATTTATTTTATAAAACATAAACGGCATTTCTTTCAAAACTTTATTATTAGCTTTTCTGATGAAGAATGTTTTATCTCAGATAATCCGCGGTGGCGCATAATACGCACAACGAAATTTGAAACTTTTTTTAACACATAATCCGCGGATTATATACAGGAAAATACGGTATATTATTATTTTTATGTTATTATCTTGTTACATAATAAATAACACAGAGTAATAATATAATTATACAAAAAATTATATTATTTATATTAACTAAATTTGATTATTTAAGAATTCGCTAAGCCCCAGATTCGCATTTTCGTATTCGAACTTGCCATATCAACAAATGGTTAGGCTTAGAATGGCGGGAAGCGGAGAAACAAGGAAATGAAGCAAAGGGTTGCCATTTCGACTCCTATGGCACATGCAAAAAGAATTTGCCAATTTGGTGCGTTATCTTGGAAGTTGACATGGTTGCGATAGTACGTAAGTATCCACACATACGCGTACATTGAACTATACTTATTGTTTAATTTTTACTTAAGAAACTGATATTAGTGTGTGTTCATAAAACATAACTTAGAAAGCATTTTAAGGTTCATTTTTAATCTTTGTGCAAGTATTTCTTTCAGATTCTGTGAAGAAAGGTTAAGTATTTTTTTTATTATTATTTGAAAAGTATAATGTTAATTCGTTTTACACTTTTTAAGTGCAAATTAGTTTTAGAAAAATTTCAAATGAAAGTCTTCATCGTTCTCTTTCTCTCTCAATGTATATGTGTGTACGAGAGTGAAACAAGCAAGCTTTCTACTGATAATTTCTTAAAAAAATACCAATTTTAAAGAAAAATTTCAAATCCTTTTACTATGCAAAAAAAAACAAACAGAACTCTAAAATAAAAAATGACAAGCGTGAAATAAATTGTAATTAGTGAATTTGCAGGGTATAAAAAATTATAAAATAGACTAATTATATGCTTAAAAACAAGATTATAAAATCAAAAATATCAGTTCAAGTTCACTCGCTTGGCATTATAATGTCACGAAACGTGACTCAAATGCTTGTGAACAGCTTGAGGAAAGATATTTTTTATTTATTCATTCCAGACTTATATAGGTCATTAAAAAGCTATTAAATAGCGATTTAGAATTTTCTCTGAAACTTCCTATAGTTTAGCTGAATCAAAAGACAGAACTAGAGCTTATAATGGATACAACACGAATATTGCTATAATTCCATAACATGTAATAATTATTGTTAATACTGATGAGTAAATAACAACGGTTCACTTATATGTCTAACGGATCAAGTATTTAGAAACATACTAAAATTTAAAAAATTGAAACATTTTTGTTTCTGTTTGTAAAAAGTTAAAGAAAATAAACAGCATTTTATAAATAAGTGAGAAAAAACTAAGAATGTCTAGAAAAAACATTTTTAGTGATTTAGCAGTCACATATTTCATTTCAATATAATATTTGATTTTAAAATATTTGTTAGTTTCAGCGAAAGACCCCGAAATTCGAAAGCAAATTTACAAAGTGAAGATATTATTTAAACATTATATTATATGACCAGGTAATTTCTTACAAAAAAACCTTATTACATAACATATGTAAAATTATGTATTGATTCATATAATGATCTTATTTACATGTATAAATTTAGAAAACATTGTAAAACATATAAATGACTGAAAATACAATTAAATAATACACGTAATGTTGGTCGAAATAAATTATACATACAATTTTCTCAAGCCTAAAGAATGTTTTTTTTTCTGAAAAGAAATAATGGTCTTTTTCTCTATCCAATCTTTTCTCCATCTCTGGCCAATTCTAAATCCATAGCATTATAATGAATATTAAAATAATTATTGTATTTTAATAATAACATTATATATAATCAGATTTCAATTTCTAAAGTAGTTTAGGGGGAATTTATATTTTTCAGTATTCATTTTTGGGTTTTTTTCATTTTCAATAACTGTAAATCATACATACAGTTTAAACAGATCCTTAAAGAGTATCATTTGAGGTAAAAATTTATTATTTAAGAATAAACTAGCACTTAATAAAAGGTAAAAATTCAATCCCTCTATCCTTTCGTAATAAATGGATTCTTCTTTGTCTTAGTATTGAATGTACTATTTACAGATATATGATCCAAATCTAGGAGGAGTATAGTAAAAACACACATTAGATCAACTCAACTCGCTGAATTGTAGTTACAACCCATGTTTTCCGATGTTTGCGCAGTCCTCGTAAATGTAATAGAATTAATACGTTTTTATTAGACAATGAAAGATGTAAACTTATTTTATTTGGTTCGATTTCCCTCTGAATACAAGCAACAACAATTTTAACAATCTATTTTAAAATATATGCAAGAATCGCATGTTATTTAACGTTTTTAACAAGAAAGTTTTTTAGAATATGTTAAGCCTTTACATACTAAAGGACAAAATCTACTCAAGACCGTAAGATGAAGAAAAAAATAAAAGAAAATGGATTTAGATTTTTTTTTAATGTACTGTTATTCTTTTTTATAATAAATTTATTTTCCAATTGATAAATTAGTTTTGCCCCTATTTTCTGCTGAAATTCTTTATAGAATTTCAAAGATTTAATAGATTAAGCCCGTTTCTCTAAGATCCGTAAGATGTCTAGCCCGTCTTAACATTTGCTGAAAACATAAAAAGTAAAAAGGAATTAAAGCTCTATGTTTTAAGGTTGCCTTAATCCATTTTAAAAATTCAAGCTTAAGTTGAATGGGTTTTATTTACTCGATAATTCCATTTAAACTTACCTGAATTCTATATGAATTCTATAAAAAGTTTATAGTTTTGCTGAGTTGAGAAAATTAGAGTTCGAAAGTAATTTTATGATTTTTGTATTCAGAATATGAAGAATATCCTAGAAACATATTTACTTTCAGTTCTTAGAAAAAATGGTTAAGCAACGGTAGAAAATAATAATTCAGGAGTTTTTTGAACAATTATACATGTGATGTAGTATGTTTTGTTTATATGTATAACTTGAGAAATGCTTCAAAATGCTGTTTGAATGTCAAATGTATTGACGAATGGAAGCAAAAGGCTCATTTCCTAACCATTACGCATTGTTCTATTTTGGTCACTGAATTATTTATGTATCCTCTATTGTACTCGAAAATTTATTGGGAATCACGTGATGAAAATGATAGCAAGCTTTTAGGATGTACATGTACATCGTTATAACAAATCATAGCAATTACATGTCTTAGAGAAGTCATGAGATTAAATCAAGTGAAAATGGCTAGATATAACACATTCGACTCCCTCTATTGTATAATTACGGCAACAAAATGTAGTTCTCAAGGTCACGGACTCGTGACCAGCATGTCATTGATTCAAGCCTATGAAGATCCACCGTGTAGAGGTAACAATGCTCGTTAAGTCTGTCAAAACTCAAAATTCCTCTGTTTGTGTGGTGTGAAAATTCGCACAAGAGGTGCCATTTCAGGTGTCATCCTTGTCATTTGATCATAGTTCAGAACTACGAGGCCCGTTGCCAATAGCACTCGTGTTGTTTCATGGTGTGATATTCAGAAACGTTGACTCACTCGTTCAGATATGATTACAGATCTCTCTCTCTCTCTCTCTCTCTCAACAAGTAATATAAAAAATTAAGTCAATTCCTACTTAGATCAACAAAGAAAAATTTTATTTTAGCTACATTTTATTAAATAGTTACAATTAATATAAATATGTATATATACATATGAAAGAATCACAACATTAAGTGGCAATTAATTTTTATTAATTATCATTAAGGTATCGTATTGTCATTCAAAATAATCGTGTCTATAAAATTTCAGTTCAACTGAATGCTTTAAAACGCGATAGAAAATACCTTTTCAAGTTTTGACACAAGTAGCCAAAAATGATGCCAAGGTGGCTGTATTTGTAATTCTTCAAATAATTAGTTTTAATCAAAATTAATTTTTATTAATTATAATTAAATTATTGTATTGTCATTCAAAATAATCATGTATATAAATTTTCAGCTCAATTGAGCGTTTTAAAATGTATTTTATTAACGATTGGAAATTCCACGAAGATAAATATAGAGAGAGTGTGAGCTAATATAGTAGAATTTGAAAAAGAAAATTTAAAGTACATATTTTTTTCCTGTGAATTCATAAGAGCTTAGTGATAACATTGGATAAAATGCAAAGTTCTGTCATTTTTGAACACGTGCACTTTTAAGCCTTGTCGATCCTTAGCGAGAATTCGCGTTCGATTGAAACTGATTTAAACATTTAAATTAGTGTACAATTGATGATTTATACACAATTTTTCGCATTTTGGTCAGTTTATTTAAACTTCTAAAACTGTCAACATGAGTGAAAAAAGCAACACGAGAGCTATTGACAATGGACTTTGTAATTGCGAACCTCGGTCGAGTGACGAAGACGATATTTTAGCACCCCTCACACCTCCAAGCAACATGCCAGCAGAAGGACTTTGAGCTCGACAGATTTAACGTGCATCAGGTACGGCGGGTCTTCAGTGACGCCTCGTGGCCGCGGTAGCCAAGTGGTCAAGGTATCGGATTATTGCTGGCATATAACGAGTTCGACTCCAATACCATAAAAGACCCATCGTGTAGGGCTACAATGCACGTTAAATTTGTTGAGAGCTCCAACGCCCTCCCGTTGCTGTGGTGTGGTAGTTAGGAGAGGGGGTGCCAGTTCAAGTGTCGTCCTCGTCACTCGACCATGGTTCAAAATTACGAGGTGCGTCACTAAAAGTCCTCGTGTAGCTGAACATTGCGACGTTAATATTCACTCACTCAATCATGGACACCTGGACACGAACCTGCAACCACGAGTTCGTAATCATAACTACTAAATTATCACGATCAAATAAATTTATAGAAGAGCCATATTAAGTTTATTTGCCAGAATATGAAAATTTTCCTCAGTAATGGTGTGTAAAAAATTAAATTCGGTAACCTAAAAAAATTAACATTTTTTTTTATTTGTTCTTCATCACGTTATACAAACTTCTTAAGATTTTGAAATTGCTAAGAGAAACTAGAACAGACGCATTCAATAAAATCCATTATAAATTAATGTAGTTTGGTGCTGATGCAAATCCTGCTCATAAAGAGTCATTCAGATATTAATATTCTAGATTTCGATTTAAAGTTGTACATTTACAATAAAAAAGTTTCGCTTTTTAAGTTACCCTATTATAGATATGGGCAAATAATGACCTTTTTTTTTTTTCCTTCCATTTTTTTTCTACCTGCCATGACAATTAAGTTACCAAATACACAGAAGTTTTTCTCTGCATTTGTGCCAACACATATTTGTGGGCAAAGTTAATCTTGCATGACATTAATTTGCATGAGTAGATATATATATATAAATGCACTAATGACATTAATTTTCTGACTGAGAGCTGAATTTCAACAAGCAATCTTACTCCTGATTTTAAAAAAATGTGATATGGTAAATTTGTCTCTTTAAACAGGTTCTAAAATTAAATATGCTTGCAGTTTTAGTTGCTATGAAATTAGTATGATAAATAAATTGAATAAAAATGCCACTATTTTATTTACCTTGTTATTATTAAGTTTTTATAGTACACTGTATACCTTTTCTAATTTGAAAAGTTAACTAATTAATGTAATCATTTTATGAAGCTGCAGTCCTCCCGAATCCTTTGCTCCCAAAATGTGTCTCTCGAGCCAGAACAATGGCTCGCTCCTGCCCTATTTGAATAATATGTATTGAAAGCAATACATAATCGCTATTTTTATTTCCAATTAAAACATCCCCCCCCCCTAATTATACGGATCTCGAGGGGTGTTTTGTGTGCTATGTGCATATTTTATTTCTAAGAGCTAAACTATGTAACAAAATAAGCTTGATTTAAAATTAGCGTGACCGATTTTAGAAGCTTATGACTATTTATATGGCAGTTTTAAATCACTTTACTATCAGTTATATTTCAAAACAGAAACGTTTAAATTATCAATCTAACTATTTTTATTAGTGGGAGTAAATTATGACTCCGAAGTTAGATGCTCAATCTCGAAAAGAAATTTTAAAGTTTCTGAAGAAGTGTTGCTGAAATTCTGTTAAAAATAAATTATTTATAAATCAGAAAAGATATTTTTTTTATTGGATTACTATCTAAACTTCGAAAAAGAAATAAAATTTGACTGGCAGTCAAAGATTCCAGGAAAAGAATCTGAATGAAAGGAAGTCCCTGGTGAAAGAAAAAAAAAAGCAGAAAAGAAATTTATCGCTGTAGAAAGTCCTCTGCCTCAAAGAACTTAAGCAAAAAAGCTGCTGGTATCGCAATTGACAATTTGTCGTCAGAGAAAGAAAATTGGCCTTAAAAAAAGAGTGAATTTTCTAGTATGTAATCAAATGCGTCTGCAAAGACCGCAGAGAAACGAATAAAATATTCTTGGCCTCTGTATTTAATGTTACGCAAAGGTAAATACAAAACATAGATTACCTTGGGTGTACTTTTTCATCTGTCATTTGCACAAAACGAAGATACAATGTATTTCCCACGAAAAACGTTGCAAAAATGCAGGCAAAAGGCAAGTTGGCCGTCAGGTGTTATAGTATGGTTGGGAATGTCCTTTCAAGGCTTAACAAAACCTTTTTTTGTAGAATAAAAGGTTAAAATTGATGCTAAATACTATTAGAATAAAATGTTGCAGCACATGATTAAAGAAAGTTTTCCCCCAAGATTTTGCATCCAGTTACATGGCAAAATCTACTATAAAATGGCAGAAAGATAATTTTTTATTCCTTCTGAGAAATGGCTACCACCTTCCGCTGACTGTGTTCCTTGCGTTTATATTTTGTAGGAACACTTAAAAAAAACAATGAAATATATATCCGTAAAGTAAGAACACTTGAAGGGCTTCAAAAAGTAGTCAAAGAGGAAGTTGGAAAAATAACCCCAAAAATGGACAAAAAAGCTCGTTTGGCTTTATCTAAATGTCTACGTAAAATGTACACAGTTAAAGGAAATCACATAAAAAATCTCATGTAAATAACTTAATTCAATAAAACCTTATAATTCTCTGAAACATATAGTTCACATTATTCTTAAATCAACCGGTAAATTCGTTTTAATGTATTTAGAATTACAATAATGGGTCTATTATAAATTGTGCATATATCTATTTAATTTGCTTTCTTATTCAAGTTAACAGGGTAACAAAAAGAATTACCACAATAACAACATAATTATTTTGGTTAAAAAGTATTTTTAGATAAAAATGTCAAATAAACTCTCCGTTTAGAGCATTTTTTAGAAGTATAAAGTTACGGAATTAGTTTTTGTGAATAAACGTTTTGTGCTCATTGAAAGTGACAACAAAAATGAAGGCAAATTCACGGAAAGTGTCAATAAAACTTCAAACACGTTATCAGCATGATGTTTCAACCTGTCACAAAATGCTTTCATAATATAAAAACATTTATAGCTATCTCTAACAAATGACTGCATGTTTACGGAAAATAACTGTTATTCAAAGTTGAGGAAATTAATTTTATTTCTGTCAGATCTTATGAAAAAAGTAAGCATCTTTGGTACAACAAACAAATATTAAGTTGTTTCAATTGAAACATGAGCCATTAAATCGAGTGCGGTATTACACCAAAAAAGAATGATTCTTTTGTCCAAGAACAAAATTTTTACCCCAAAGTTTGCCAATTGAATAAATGCGAAGCTAGCTTGAAAAGTTAAATACAAAATAATGGTCATTTAGGAAGATATATTGCCGTTTATACCCTCTATTACTTTTTTTCTTGGGGTAAAAACGGGAACGGAAGAAAAACTACGAGGTGATAAAAAAGGCAAGAATCGACATAAATTTAGAAAGGATACGATTATAC
Organism: Trichonephila clavipes; assembly: GCA_019973935.1. Classification (NCBI taxonomy): domain Eukaryota; kingdom Metazoa; phylum Arthropoda; class Arachnida; order Araneae; family Nephilidae; genus Trichonephila; species Trichonephila clavipes. The sequence goes on from BMAU01016204.1 coordinate 47,923, forward strand.
CCTTGAGAAAAATTACGTAAAATGTGTACAAACGAGGCGTTGATTGCACCTTCGGATTGTTTTATTCTATTTACTATTAAATTTATTAACAGATATTAATCCTTTTTTGTACTCGTTTTCCGAAAGTTCGTAAACATGTATATAAAAATACAAGCTCCCATTCTTTTTATGATCGCGTATCGTTTCTTTCTGTTTTATCATAGAGTTGTGAGTTTATTTTTTGTATTACAGTGGAGTCTCGAAACGCGACCTAATGTGAACCGAAGGGTGGCCGAGTTAATGATAATGCCGGGTAATCAAAAATGGTATTAAAAATGAATTTTTTTCAATTTCAGATAGAGGTTGATGATCGGTGTTTTACCATTGCAGACCTAGTACTTTCCCCGGAATCTGGTGTCTCTTAGTGCGGCACCAAAAAAGTGGTGGACCAATCGTTGCAAGTAATTTTGAAGCCCAGTTTCCTACCCAATAAAGTTCTGACGATGCAAAACTGTATTAAGATATATTTTTTTTTTTTGCCAAGAGCACTCAAGCCAAACAGGCACTCTAGGGATTTTTAACATGCCGCATAAGCATACAACATGGAAACTGTCGATTTTCTGCATCAAGGAAATTCACCGACTTGGGCTGAAGTCGAGCCCGGAGCGGAGTACAAGGGCAGTGACAAACTATCCACGCCATCCAGTCGGTCAATTAAAAAAAAAGAAGTACGCGTGTTTTCTCAGAAAAATCTGTACATCCCTTGTATGATTGATTGCTTGAGAAAACAAGAGAAGATAAACTGCGCAAAACTAGAAAATAAACCCCAAAAGAAAAGTACGTACTTTATGAAGGCATAGAACATTTACTACATGGGAATGGAAATTAATGAATACATAGTATACAGTAATTTTACCGATCAGATACACCGTAGTAAAATACATTATGAAGTCAATAAAGCTATCTATAATGATGATTTAGTCGGCGACTTTTCAAAAACTGGTTATTATTTTTAAAGAAATGCTCAATGTGTTGTACTGTCTATCGTACTACACACTGCGTTAATGCTGCGTCATCACAAATATGACGAAGGAACGGTAAGTCCATTAGCAACGCATCTTTTTGTTCAAAATACTACACAGCCATGTGGCAGAGTTATCCGGACTACAAAGTGCCGAGTTTTCAGAACTCTGCTGCATACATATATTTTTTTAAAAAATTTTTGGCAAAGAAATTATGCATAAGTACGTACACTTAACATTCAGTCTTTTTGTAAATTAGTATTTTCGAGTTTTCTTATCTGAAAATGTTAAGAAAAAACAGTGTTGTAAAATGCTATTTTATACTGGTCATAAGAAATAAAAATATTTTAATACAAAAATATTATATATATATATATATATATATATATATATATATATATATATATATACTGTTACGATAGCATAAATTTTATACCACTTAATTTCAAAATTCTATATTGTTCAACATTATTCTGTAGGAGAATCAAGTAATATTTATTCAGTCATTTGTGAATAAGAATCTTTGCTTTACAAAGTGAGCCAAAAAAGCAAAACTTTCGCTAAAAGCTGGTTTAACTTTTGTGTGTGCGTATATATTTCTTATTTTCCCTATTCCTTTTTGATTCAGGAAATACGATGAATCAGGTTGTAAAGATAAACAATTTCTCTTTAATGAACTGCATTTGATGTTATTAGTTCTTTCGCATTGATACATATTGCTAAACGAATAAAAGATGGAGTAGAAAGTTTTTATTCGAATTCGAAAGATGCAGAATTTATCATGAGAACTCAATTATTCAGTAATCAACTTAGATAATGTAATTTAATGTATCAATAACGTAAGGATTTGTGGTTGAGTGACAAGCTTGCAAAGCGTGACCTTAAGACATATATGTATATAAATTGAAAAAAAAAATTGTGCATATATAGGCGCAATGTAGCCCAAATTCATATAAATGGATTAATTTTGATAGAACGATCTTTTAATTAATTTGATTTGAGCTGAATAGTTCCCTTCAGAAATTAATTTTCATTAAAAGAAAACTACGATAAAATATAGTCATGATTAAAATTTCAGCTGTGAACGCTCGTCATAACTGTAACTGACTGTTCCATGCAGTAAAAGTTCCCTCTGGTGGTCACTGATCTTCAGTAAAGGTCAGATGATAAAATAGTGTGTTCTCCATGAAAAACTAACAATGATTTTCACCAAATATTTTTATTAATGTATGAGTTGCCTTTGTGTAACTAATTTTAAATTAGTATACAATTGTTAAATTAAGTAAGACTTCATATTGAACCCAACCTCGAATTTACCACTTTTAATTTAATTTTACTATCCAAAGCTCTAGACCGCTATCTTTATTAAAAAAAATTGCTTCCGCTTGACAAAATGAATATTACTAAAAATAATAGCATGCTTACAGAGCCCTTTTAGAAAATACAATGGAAGATTCCAAACAATAAAAATACTTTATATCTCATACATAAACAAAACAAAATTTAAATACATACAGAAGCCCATAACTAACAAAAATACTATCTGCGGAAATGCATTCGTAATAAGCAATAAGAAACAAAAATAAAACCCTTTCGTAGACTGAAGTAAAAAAAAAATTTGAAGTCATTAAACACCATTTTTTCACAAATTTTGAAATGGTATTTATTACTATTCACAAAATGATAAACAAAATATTCACTTTTGCAAATAGTTATCGAAATTTACCTTTCACTCCGTTGTATTATTATGAAATTCGAAACAAAAAGAATAAATTTAATAAATAAGCTTTTACATCATTTTATTTCTTCATAAAAATAAATTTCTTAAGCATGCACGATGCATTTGAAATACAGAGAACGAATAAGTTGATTCCTCTTAAAAATCAAAGTAAAAAAAAAGAGCAAGATTTTTTAAATACCTTTTTTGTTAGTATTATTCCACTTAATATCATCTAATTACATACTTAAAAATAAAATTCCTCAATATGAATTCGCGTCACATATTTTTGAAAATTCAGTTTATACAAAATTTCTGTGACATTTTAAACATGGCATAATGGGATGCAAATGAAGCTTATCACACTTAATATATAGCTTTTGCAGTCGTTGTACGTCTGACAGTCGTGTTTAAACTTTCAACGAGATTGCTTTATTTCCAGGTTAATAAATTCAACCGAAGTTTGTGAAAGCTTTTTTGTAACATCGTAATTTCATTCCTTCTTCGAAGTAGAGCTTCAAAGTTAAAAAATAGCCGTTACTGTGTCTGGACCCACTTGGATATCTTTATTTAATTATTTTTAAGGCACTGATTAATTCCAACATTAGAAAAAGATTAGATAATTTTTAGAGGAAACTAATGTATATATATGTGTGTAATAGAAATTGATGTGTTTAAGCATGCTTATAATTATTAAAAACTAAAAAAAAAAAAAAAACTGTAAAACTGTTTTAAACTGTAGAATTTTATTTTACATTTTTCCTAGAAATTAAGCAATAAACCAACACTTTCTATTATTTTAATGACAATTTTTTTAACTCTGGAAGAATTTAAAAATTAGAAAATGTCTAGTTCTGCATTTTCAACTAGACTCTTGTCTTTATCATTATTATTATCGTAAAATACGGCGTATAACGTGTATCTGTATTTTCAAAACGTATTTTCTAATTTATAGGTATAATAGACGTGTAACGCGTATCCCCTTTTTATGATAACACTTGAAATGTGCGTGTGCAATGCTGTTATATTTTAAAATAATTTGTTCGAGGTATTATCCCAGGCTTTTAGAAAAGTCGTATACTTTTAAAACTACATTAGAGGAAAGTAAAAATTTTTTCAGGTAAACAGTATTTCGATTTATGTAGTCTATTTTATTTTCTAAATCTTCTTTCTTTTTTTTCTTTTTTTTTGAAGTTATTATTTTTGTAATCGGCATAAAACACGCACCCGTATATTTCGATCTTAATTTTTGTGTTATAAGTGCACCGGGTTTTACGGTATTAATTTCCGTCATTTGAGTTATAGTCTCATATCCATTACATCTTAAAGCAGTGGATCTTAAACTGTAGTCCGTGGACCCCTGGAGATCCGCAGCACCCTTCTGGGTGGGGGGTCGTGGATTTTCTCACGGAACGTTAAGATTTCCCTCTTTTACTGACTCGGAAAGACTTTTTTGAAAAATTGAAAGCTGTGCTATAATAGATTAAATCACTAAATTATCCCCAATGAAAAAAACTCTACCAGAACTTGTATTTTAATCAAGAATATTAAGTCTGGGAGGGATATTCAAAATCCGGTCCACGATATCACTCCGATACATAAAGAGGAGTCACAGCGATCGAAGTTTAAATACCACAACCTCAAAGGAATGCTCAAGATTAAACATTTCGAACTAAAACTGAACACTCATTAAACAAAGTAGTATTAAGTAAAATGCTTTGCAAAATATAATTACCAACCAAAAGATATAGGCATGTAGTAATCAATCAAAACTGAATGAGCCTTCTATGTTTAAAATGAATTCAGATTTATTGACTATTCACTGAGGTTATAAGAATACTTATAAGATAACTTAGAGTACTTAAATATAATATAAAGAGCACTTATATAAATTTTTATATAAACATAACTCTTCTGTACGTGTGTATGTGATTGAACTTCACCTAAACAGCTGGACCGATTTTGATGACATTTTTTGTGGGGGTTCAAGTGGAATGGAGAATGGTTTAGATTTATAACTCGGTCCGATGTAGAAATTATTTAAAAATATTTTAATTAAAAACCTTAAAACGCATAATTGTTTTGCCCCTGTGTGTTGTTTATTCCTTTAGTGCGCGGCAAGAAAAAAAAAGTAATAAGAGGGGAAAAGTTTTTGTTTTTCGCACGGCCAATATGTTGCGTGTCCGAGGGTTGGCAAACCATCGCATTTGTTTGTTTGTACCCCTCAAGGATTAACTAAAAATACTGTAAATTCAATGGCATTGCGATAAATTTATTTATTGTGCTTTGAAAAATTATACTTCATATGAAAATAGTTCGAGTTTCATCTTTTAATTAAAACAAGTTTTAGCTCTATTCAGAATAGCTTCTACTATATTCAACTTAGTTCATAGTATACACTTACTCACACGCAATCGATAGGTCGAATTGTGTGATGACGTCACGTAGTGAAATAACTTTATTTATAAAAATTTTCATCAAAACGGTCCAGATTGGTACGACTTATTCAAAACAGTCAGAAATGTTCGGATTTAAGATGTGTGTTCAGTACAACGTATGTCGGGCCTCTAGCATAATATAAAGATGTTTGGAAGTATTAAGATGAATTTAGAAGAAATCTACTTTTATCCTCAAGACTTGAATTAAATTAGGTTATTTAATTGCTCCATGATAAACAATTGTTGTCCCGATAATGAAACTGTAAATAATGGGGACATGGTTCAATTTATAAAAAAGAATCCTTGATGTAATGATTTTTACGAATTTTTTGCTTATAAAACTCATATATATATATATGTATTACGTAAAATAATTTTTGTGTTGAAAATTTTTAGCTGTTTAATTTTTAAAGAAAATTCAAAAATTAGGTGCTGCTTTTTTTACAAAGCTGACACACACGCATGAAATTTGATTTACAAGTACGTCAAACTATGTGTAATAAAAGTTGGTATGAGTTTTCTGTTAAAATGATTGATGTTCATAAAATACTTTTTTGTATGGGTGCTTATTGAAAATTCCTTGAAAAATGTATAGATTCAAATATTTCTTAAAAATATGTATTTCTTTGTTTAAAAAAGTGCACCCCAAATGTTGTTACTTAAATTAATAGCAAAAGAGATAAAATTAGCTTAACATTTTAAATAAAGATAAATTAATCATTTTTTTAAAGTTAAATTAGTTTGAAATTTTTATTTGACATTAAAAAAATATAGATGAAAACAAACATTGTAAAATGTTCAGAACTGGATTCTTTTTCATTTACACGCTTCAAATTTTGTGACACATTACAGAAAAATCAATAAAGAATTATTTAGCTAAAAATTGCATTTCAATTTGACCGATTTTTTTTGTTAATGGAATCGTACTGTGTCCCTTTAATTGGTATTTTTTATAGTCATATGACCATTCCTTGAATTATTTTTTTCATGAAATAATTCTACACGTTATTTGGTGGTAGTGAAACAATGTAGTGCTCATTCCGACTAATAAGCGATTACTGTGCTTGACAGCTAGATACAGTCAGATTCCATAGATTCAAATTTAACATAAATTAATAGTACCTGTCCTTCTCTCGTTGGGTTTAAAACTTAATTAGAGCTGCTAAATTGGCATCTCATAATTTTTAATCAAGGTTAGTTAAAAATGAAGGAGAAACTGATGTGTCTTTTCACATTTGTACATTAGACCTTGTCAGATTTTTGAAATGAAAATATTTGTTTAAATTTTAAAAGTTGCTGACATTCCCTCAAAATTATCTTTGTGGGTTCGAGATTCGAGTTCCTTACTCCCAGGTCAATACCAGGTCAGCCAGGTTATTGAGAAGACAGGGTTTTGATTTTGACATTGAAATCCTCGTTTTTAAATTACTCTTTCTGATACGTGATTTTATGAACTAAAATAGAACGTATTCTGAAATTTAAAAAGCTTTTTAAAAATACTTCACTAATAACAGTAATTGAACTTGAATATGTCTATATATGTGTCCGACATTGATATCAGACTTCGTTCAGAACGTGATTTTAAAAAACCGAATAAATGAACTTTTTTTTTTATGTTTAGTATTAATTAGAATATACATAAAAATGTTTTAAGATGTATTATTACATGAAAAATTATTTAAATGCAATTTTTTGGCAAAAAAGAGAGAAAGAATGGCAAATTTTCCTTTTGAGTAAGATAATTCTATAATAATAATATATTTTTCCTACACATAAAGCTAAGATCTATACAGAGCTTCAACTAGTATTTTTGAAAAATTATTTAGAATCATTTACTCATTTTGGATTTGCAGTGTAGAGTGATGTACGTTAAATCGAGAGTTCAAACATTCTACTGTTGATGTGGTGTGGTAGATAGGAGAGGGGATACAAGCTCAAGAGTTATCCTCGTCACTTGACCTAGGCTAAAAATTACGAGGTTCACCACCAAAAGTCCTCGAGTAGCTGAACAGAGTGGCGTTATATAATATTCCCTCATTTTAGATTTATTCATATTTTAATACATCAGAACACAGAAATTTTAACTAAAAACTTCGGTTGTTTATAACTTTGAAAATACAGTCGGACCTCTATACAACGAAGTCGCTAAATACAGGAAAAAAAAGTTCGTTATACAGAGGTTCATCTTTTAATATGCTTTATGAACCACACAAAACAAATATTTTAAATTCGTAAACACTATATATTAAAAAAGTAATTATTCACATTTTTTAAAAACCAATATATGTTTTTTTATATATCTTACCCATCAAAAAGGGAAGAAAACAAAAAAAAGAATGTCGATGAATTCATTGTGTTTTCAATATTAAGAAAATAATTTTATACTAAAATTAATGAATTTAAAGGACATTTTTATAATTTAAAGCATACACATAATATTAAACATACATTATTTTATGATTAGAACACGAGGATACGGGATGACTAGACTGAAGATGGATGAGAACATCGAAGATGTTTCTAGTGAACTGGCCAATGGGGGTTAAAGATTGCACTTCTTGGACGAAACTCATAGAATTCTTTTGCTCTCGGCGAGTTAGAATCTCATATAACCAGTTCAAGATGTATGATCACCATAAAATGTGCTAAAGAGAGAATAACTTGAAATTTTTTTCAGACACTTTAAAAAAAAGGAAAAAAAATTGAATCACAAAAGAAAAAATTCGTTCCATAGAAAATGCACTTCGCTATAGAGAGGTTACTTTATGAAGAAAATCGTGAAATGTTCAAGGTTCCAGGAAAAATTTCACTATATAGAAAAATTCGCAATATATAGGTTCGACTGTAATGTGAATTTTTAAAAAATTATAGTTCAGGCTCCGTATATGATTCTTATTTATATATAAAAAAATATTATTTTTATAGAAGCATTTATCATAAAAGGATAATGTTTTGAAAATAGGTCACCCTTTCTTCATTTTTTGCCAAAAAATTGACTTAAGGTAATTTTTTTTTATTGTTGTAACATTCTTTAGACAATTTCGAATGTTTATTCTAATTCAGCTGACACTAAATATAAAAAAAGTTATTCATTTATACGCATTTTCAAAATCATGGTTCTAAAAATATAATCGGATACCTGAAATTGAAATAATGCAGAACTTTTTTTTAGAAGCAGGAATTTTTACGGGCTTATAATTCTATACAGAGAGTGTATATTCTATACGAGTATATATTGCCTCATTCAGGTAACCGATTTAAAAAAGCGTATAAATAAAAAAAAATCATAATTAGTGATACCTGAATTTTCAAAATATTCTTCTTTTTCAGAAAAGTCTTCTATTATAACAATATATATATATATATATATATATATATATATATATATATATATATATATATATATATATATATATATATATATATATATATAAGATTTCTCTACAGGGCCAGCATTAATATTTTTAAAAAAATTACATGATTTCCATAGTTACCGCCAAATGAAATAATAACCAATTTTCTTGTTAAAAGTTCTCTACTCTGATATATTAAAATTGGACTAAATCCCCTTCTAAAAAGTACGTACTTCAAATGGTGGTGTGCGTAAAGTAGACGCGCGTGGTCAGTGCGGACACATAAGATTTCGTGGTCAAAGCGGACACTCTGAAAGTCATCGTGTTTAGAACGAACGCACTTTACTTCGTCTTAGAACAGATAATGGGCGCTGATACATAAGTAAATAAATGAAAATCACAAATATATTTTAAAACAGTATTTTAAGTTGAAAATCTCTTTCATGTGGGATAACTTTTTCCCCCTTTAACTGAAGCTTTTTTTTTTGTTTTTGCACTCGATTACCGAATTACAAGGATACATACATTTTTACCAATCAATTTTAATTATTTATATTAAATTGTTAAGATATTATAGTGCGAATGCCTTTTAAATATAGCGAAATGTAATAAAATAAAAATTTCCAGAGAAAGATTTAAAGCTTAATAGATAGTAACTCTAAGGATCTACTGCCTGCACCTGGCAACAGGTCGAACGATACACACAATATAGAGAGAAGGACCTGGCAAGGATAGGGGAGAAGAGGGGTCGGAACGAGGAGAGAAAGGAGAGCGGTGGTGCGAAAAACCTGGTCGGATATAGAAGAGACGGCTGGACGATGTATTGTAATCTTGTAGCATCTTAATATATTCTTCTTCTTATGAAATGTCCCATGGAAGATGTGCAATAAAACAGAGGGACAAAATCCTGACTGCAATTATTTTCTTTTCACAATTCGAACACGATCCGAAAAGAACCCACAAGTTTACAGTAACAGTATAATGAAGGGCCCAAACTGCGCAATAGATGATATGGGACTGATTAGGGAAAAAAAACTATAAGTGCAAGAATGTCCGCTCTGCCCACCCAGCTTCCCTTACGTCTCCGCAGTAGCCATTGTCCGCTCTGATTGCGCGTCCACTATATAGTCACGTAACCCTTCAAATACCATACTACAAGCTTTGTACAGAAATAATTAGCTATTTATAGGCTAATAATCATTATTGTAGACGTGCTTCTCATAAAAGGATAGTTTTTAAGTTAAATAGTTTCGAAATATTCTCCTTTTATATTAATCTTCCATCATTTTGTGTGAAAAAAATATATTTAAATATTTTTTACTGTAAAATATTTTAAGAAAAAAATATACCTTTGCTCTAATTCTAAGAAATACTAAATACCAAAAAATTTATTCACTTAAAACGCTTTTTCAAAATCCCATTTTCGAACGTAGTCGGATACCATAAGCGGAAAATCTTGAAAAAGAACAAAAATTAATGTGAGATAAAGATAAATGGAGGTTATAGATAACAAAAAATAAGTACTATATTATATAAATGGATAAATGTGGAGCGAATATAAATATTTGATCTTACGTTCAAATTAGCTTTTATTTACTTTTCTTAAATCAAATGATTCGGTAACTTTTATGAAAATACAAATGATAAAAATACAAAACGGATGCAAAAAAAAAATATTTAAATCATTCAATTAGTCGTACACAATATAGCTACTAATTTTAAAATCATTTGACTGGAATAATTTCTATGGCTTCTGTAACTAAAAAAATAAGTTAAAATCCATTAATCATCCCCAGTTAATAAATGCATGTCTCTCTTGGTAATGAAAACCGATTTAAAAATCAAAAATATAAAAGAGACGAAGATTTTGTTGTTTTCTCTCTTGAATATTAATAATTTAAAAATCAAAAGAAAAACTGCAAACCGCGCGGAATAGCAAGAAAATATTACTCAGCCTAATTATGTTAAATTTGAAAACAAAATGAAATGAAGAAAGATAAACGTTAATAAGAAATATCATTAGATATAAAATGTGTATTTTTAATTATTCAAAAAATTCTAATTTTTTTAAAAAAAATTAATTAAAATTAAAAATATACTCTCATTTTTCGAAATAATTTTAATGGTCATAATATTTCTGGTTTCTTAATCAAACAAAATTTAACATATGCAACCTAATCTAAGAAATCTAGTAATAGAAATCTGAAGTGTCATCTATTCCTGATGATTTATTTGTTGATTAAATTAATGATTCTCATAATATCAGAGATGAAAACGATACAAGGAAAGCGACGTAAAAGAGAAAGATTGAATCACGCGTAATTGCGTGAAAAATAACGAAATAGATTATTATCAGGAAAACGTGTAAGAAGAATGTGAAAATTACATGAGGAAAGTAACTCTGTAATAATTACACAAGTTTATCATTTTGAGAAATAATTAAATACCTGTTGTCATTTTTTCAAGGTTAATTTGAAAATTTTATACCAATTTACGTACCAATCTCTTTCAATCATCTAACCTACATTCATGAGTTAAAATTAGCACTGTGCTATCGAGCCATCAAATTAAACATTGGATTTATCAAATCAGAAACTAGCGATTATATATTATATATATATTCCCCAGAATATATTTAATTTTTTATATGTGACAAATTATAAGCAAATATATATATATATATATATATATATATATATATAAGCATGACAACTCTTGCACATAACCTAAGTAAATTGACTTCATCACAATATTTATATAGTTATCTTTAACTTATTGAGATTGAACAAGAACCTAAATGATTTTGTTTAAATAAAGGCATAATTTCTGAGCGATCTAAATGGAATTTACTCAAAGGATTTTTAACAAAATATTTTTAAGGTGTTTTAAATCTTTAGTAAAACAACAATGATTAAAATAGTTTTAAAACCTCAATGTGTTGGAAGAAATAGGATATATATGTGTGTGTGTGTTTATTAATATTTTTTAAATATATTTTAAAATTATTAATTATATTAAAATATACAAATACGTAAGTTTTTTACATGGATTTAACATTTTTAATAAATTTCTAAATTCCATGACTTTTGTAAAATACGAAAACAAATGTGTGTGATAGCAAATAATATTAAGAATTTGTTCTTGAGCATTTCAAATTATGCCTGCCAAAAATAATTTTTTAGTTTAAAAATAAAATAAAGCCTTGGAAAACATTTTTAATTAAATGCAATGATTTAACTCTTTATGACGTGTGTAAGATAGAGCAAAATATGTTTTAATGGACGCAATGAAATAAAAAAAAATGCGATAATGAAAGTTACTGAAGAACTTTGTATATATTTGTGTCAATTAATTTTATTAAAATAAACTGGCCAGGAAAACACTTATTTTTCTTCTCTTTTCACCGTTTTTGTACTTTTGCTTCATATTTCATTTAATATTTTTTTCAATATAATTCTTAAGCTTTTAAAATTGAATATGCTTCCGAGAAATCATGAAGTTTAATTGGTAGTTCTATCAAGCACTTGTTGTTGATAAAGGTGTTAATATAACAAAAAGTAAAATATCGCCCGAAAATATATAGCTAACAGTTACATCTGTGAAATTAAATAAAAACTACTAACTTATATATATATAGTTACTGATAAACCAAGTTAATAAAAATCTACTAAATATTAAAAATTATACTGTATATAATTATAATATATTAGTAATATTCGATATATTTTTGGAAAAAATTATTTCTTTCATATTTTAAAAATTTTTAAAATTATCAAAAAGAAGCTAATGTTTTAATGATCTGTCAGCACCATAAGAAAATATAATTGCTACTGATACCAATTGTATTAATAATGATAATTGAAAATTTTGATATCAAAGGAAATATAATCATCAAATAAAATCATCATGCTCAAATCTTCTATTAAAATGAATTATTTATTTTTGCTTTAAGCCAATGTACAACCAAAACAAGAAAATCAGTGTTTTAAAAAAGTATACAAAATGCTTAATAGGCATAATTCATCCAATGTAGGTAATTCCCAAAATATTAAGTGAAAGATAATTAATTTAGTTGAGAAAAAAAACGAAAACAGTTAACAACACCGAAAATAAATTGCTTAAATTTGTGTAATTGAATTCCACAAATTGGAGTAAGAAATGCATTTCAAAAAAGGTGGAATATTATTTTTGACATTTAATAAAATTAAATAAATCAAGTAAAACATTTTGTATTTAATAACTCTTCATACTATATTTTTACTTTAAATAATTTGTTATAACGAGATGGTAAACATATCAAAACGTTTAAAAGTATTTATGTATGAAACTTTAAAAAAAAAATCCTTGAAACTAAAATGAAAATGGTTAAAAACGATAAATCTCAATTTCACTGAGAGGTAAAAAAAATTCGCTTATTTTTTGTTACTTTAAAAATGATTCTAAATAATCTCGCATCAACACATAATTACTTTACTTCTTCAAAATAATAATTTATATCCCTCGTTTGTATTTATAAATAAAGATTTTATAACAAACATATTAAAAACTTGTAACAGCCAATGGAAACACTTTCAGAATTTGTAAGCTTTTCCCCATGAATTTAAATTAAATAAAAACAAACATTAACGTATAAACAAATAAACAAGACGAAAAAAGTGTGCTAAATAAAAATTAATGAAACCCAAAATAGCTATCAATTGCTAACAAAACATACACATTTACATTATACTTAAAACTATTAGAACATTAGAGAAAATCAATGTATAAATGTACTCACGTATGAAATCATTGGAAGATTGAGCGACGCAGCCACTGTGGCTTCAACAGCACAGGAATCTTCCGGTCCGAAAAATGCAATGGCACCTTCCCGCCACTGTTGAATAGTGACGTACGTCCCGAGAAGTGTATCGCCTTCAGTATCATTGTAAATCATCTGAAGTTTGTGACCATTAAGAAAGGATGCATTGTTATTGACCACATCCAGGGCATATGATATTGCACCAGAAATCACAATCCCTTGTTTTTGGGTGTTCGTACGGCCTTGCATGTTGGTCATATATCCAATGGTGAACGTTTCACCCGTCACACAGACTATACTGTTACAAATAAGAAATACACCAAAAAGCATCATGATCAGTTTCAGTAACTGTGCCATTGACCAATGGGACCACTGTACCCAGTATTTTCTGTTTGCCATATTATTCGGTGAGTTCAAACACATATTAATATTTGTTGAGCTTCATGTTCCACACACTTCAACTAATGTAATATCCAGAATTCTTTATTGAGACATCAAGAGATAAACATGTTTATCACGCATAAAAAAGGAGAGATCCGCTTTAAATCTTTAAAAAAAAATTCCACAAAGCCACTATTTCAAAATTACATTTTAAAGCATAAATATGTGAATTCGTTTTCTTTCTAATATGCCACTAAAAGCTTTTAAGCTGTTTGTTTAGTAAAGGGAAAATTTAGCTTTTTCAAAGATATAAGAAGCTTTTAAGATGTTCTGAATGCATTTAATACGATGAAATAAGTATAAGTCATACAAAAAAATTTCCAAACGTTTGGTGAATTTATTTTAAAGTTATGCTGTAATATTCGGCATATATATGTTCCCTTAAAAGGCTTGTAGATAATGGATGCTTATTTCTAAAATAAGAGCTTGAGTTATAAATTTGGTATATATATAGGTAGTTTTTGAAACAATTTTCTCTGTTATTCCTCTGAACTAAACAAGTTGTCATTTCAAATACGATTTTCATTCATTTCGTAATTTACTGCAGTCATAAATATCTTATTTTATTATTCGCAATAAAAACATAACATAACAAAACATTTTTTTTAATGCGGAACCAGGCAAAAATTTGCTCTGTCAACAAAAATGAGGAAATCACTGACACCTTAATGGATTACAGACGTAAAATTCTCTTTTTATGTGGAATATAAATACACTGTATCCTCCAAATAAAAAAAAATCAGTTGTAAATGCGTTTTCTGAAAATTTGCATAATACTTTGATTTGAATATTGTTTTTAAACTATTTCAATGTATAGATAAAGCATAACCCTGTTTTAAACAATCAATCGGCTTTTGAATTATTAATGGATACGACCTGCTTATGTGAATGAGAAGTTTAAATCACATGAATAATTATTTAAAATTTTAATAACAGTACATAATCAGTGCATGAAATTCTCATAATCGTTCACAAAATTTTGAAACCTAAGTTTTTAAGAATTTTTTTAATATGTAGAGGTTTTTCCTTTTTTTTGCATCCGTAAATGTATTTATAAATATATTACATAGATTTGTTTATATGAGTAAGCTAAATCACATCACTTCATTGAAACATTATTCCATTTCAGCTATTTCACTTTTTTTACGGAATAAACATTGATAAAAAAAAGTTATGTTATTTATTTATAGTACTTCTGTATAGCACATTAAGTATTAGTACTAAATCGTATGACTGTGCAAAGCTAAAAAAACAGTAAAAAAACAGCACATTGTTTGAGTAGAATAATAAAACACGAATGACAAAGAAAACATAGAAAAATGATCGGGAAAACTCTCCACACCTGTTGGTAGTATTCCACGTGGCGATTAGTCACCCAAAAAAGAATTTAAAAAAAACTTATTTCGAAAATAAAATTTGGGGGTAGGATATCCAGGGATGTTGTGTGAGAACAAGGGCGGGATTCGCCGGACAACGTGACTTTCACCTGGCGGTGCGAACAACGTGGTTTCGCGGCATGAAAGAAGGTGAAGAGTCGCCGAGAAGATTGATCCACTTCTACAGTGAGCGTATTTTGAAGTGTTCTGGGGAGGAATCGCGCATTCCCACAGAGCCACCGTGCGACGATGTCGCTTTGCCAATGACGTCATGAATACGAGAAAACCTGGTGCGACCTTCGAGAAAAAAAATAAACCTATAGTTTTCTGCAGTTTTCTTGCTTTATTATTATTTTTTTTTTATTTCCACCGTGTACCTTCACTTATTTCCGAAGTGATCGCGATTATCAAACGTGATTTGGAAGTGAGAAACTACAAAAAAAGGAAAAGCTCGATACTTTTTTTTCTCGTATGTTTACGTATAATAAAAAAAGTGATGGTTTGATGTTTATGTAAAATGATGTCAAAAGACCTAGATTTTTTTTTTTTTTAAAGTTTGTAGCAAAAATATTTTTAGTAAACCTGCGTGAGAGTTTTAAAACTTGCCATATCTGTAAGTTTTTTTTTTTTTTTTTAAGAGTTTGAGTATCGATTTGCAAAAAGTTTTGATTTTTTTTTCCATGCCTTGCATATACGGAAGCATTAAAGTGTCATAAGCGTTTTCTGATAAGGTAAAGAGTTTGAAATTTTCTTGAGTCATAAGAAAATATTTTTTTTTATGTTATGGAAGAAAAAATTTCTTAAAAATATGACGTTTCAAAGTTAATAAATATGACTTTTTTCTCTTTTAGGCTCAGAGAAAAAAATGTATTTTCATGGCTATGCGAATAATGAATCCATAACTATATTCCTTGGAATAAAAGGTTTGATTTATGAGTATTGGTTTATATAATGAAGATAATTTCCTTTATTTAAAAAAAAAACATAAGAAAATTTGTATTTCACTGAGGAAAATTTTGAGTCAAATTTTATTATATATGTAATTTTGAAATATTTTCTGAGACAAACTTTTCGAAGAAATCTGTTTTATTAGAGTTTTTACGATCAGAGAGGCATATTAGTGATTTTTTAAAAAATTCCCGCTTAAATTTCTTAACTCACGCTGATATTTGCAGACGACCAGCAAAACAGAAGAAGAATTTAGAATTTTTTTATTTTTGTTTTTTTGTGGTGAATCAATGTAAATATTAGCTTTTAAACTTTTCAAATTTATCAGAAAGACACTAATTTCTTTTACACTTCAAAAAAGTATTACCTTGTTGTAACCTAATGAAAAATTCAAAATATTGTTTCACTGAAGGGGCATTAGTTCAAAACAACAAATTCCATTCTTGATTATAATGTAAATCAAAATCAATTCATAAACATTTGAAATTATGCGGGATTTTCGGGAAAGTACCACAGCGTATGAGTCGTCTTTGTTATCTAATCATGATTTGCGTCTTTGTAATCTAATCATGATGAAACGCATTAAGAAAAATTCTTGAGATAGTTTTAACGTGATGCTTATTTAACCAACAAATCAATGTGTTTCGTAATGTATATAATTTTATAAAATGCAAAAATACTATTGTCTAGATTAAAGATTAATATTTCATTTTTTAAAAACATCGTAATTTTATTTTATAGAGAAACAAATGCTGGTGGGCACAAATTAGGCCAAATGTAAGGAAAGAGATTCTAAAATAAAATTAAGTAAATAGTAAAATTATTATTCACAAAAAAATATTGAAATCGAAATATTTTTTAGTGAATTAGTGTATTTTTAAATGATTTACTATGTTTCAATTATTCTTTTTTTGAATTTCTTTTCTTTTAAAAGCAATTTTTTTAATGAGAATCCTTCTTACAATTCACATTTTAATCGACTAGTACAATAGAATATTTCAAAACTATATTTTTACTGTACGTAAACTATATTTTTAATATAAAATTGTATCTTTTATTTGTTACATAAGTTGTATTTTAAAAATAAATTTGTATGTATTTTTTTATTTATTACATAGGATTTTATTTGTATATAGAGATATTAAAACTTTAGTACGAAAAAAGTAATTTTCTATGCATACATTGCGCTACGCTTTTCGTGTTGGGACACTCTCTCTCTCTCTCTATTAATATTTAATACGGCATTAATTATTTTTAGTATGAAATCTACGAGATATATTGATAGGTCTTTTGTAAAATGTGAGACTGTTTAATTACATAGGATTGTTGATATTGGTTGGTTGTGAATCTAGATGTCTCACATGTCTCTGGTTTCTTTAGACCCAAAGCTGTCAATAGACTAGATTGATTGATTGATTAAATATTAACGTCGCACTGTTCAGCTACACGAGGGCTTTTGGCGATGGACCACGTAATTTTGAACCATGGTCAAGTGACGTGGACGACACCTGAGCTGGCACCCCCTCTCCTAACTGCCACATCATACCAACGGGAGGACGTTTCAGCTCTCGACAGATTTAACGTGGATCGCTGCTCCGATACCCATTCCACTCGGCTACCGCGACCACTGGGTACTGCGGGAGCCAAATCAACAATGTGAAGGATCTCTCCCCCCACCATCTCTCTGAAACCGATTCAGTTCTATACCTGTGGTAGAATGCATTATCCTATTTAAAATAGCCATTGCCATTTGAATAAATCATCAACATTATACAATTTACTTAATCAGCATTAATATTTAGGTATAATGTCTTACTCAGACATCTATAAATACGAAATAAATGGCTCAAATCTTGCCAGGAAAACATTTTTCTCTCAAATACTCCATCACTTTTACCGGCATAATTTGTTGTTCCAATGTACAAAGTCCATGTTCCTGTGCTGTTGCCCCCAATCTCTAGCTCACCTGTTTACATGAAGTAATTTTAAAAAAGAATCCTTGGGGATAATACTACTTCTTTCTAATTATCCACCCTTCAATCATTGCGTGCATAGACGAATTTGGGACGTTTTATCTTATTTGCTGCAGACAACAATGGTGTTTACACCAGGGCTTCTCAAACTATGGGGGGCGCGCCCCCGTAGAGGGGCGTGATAACCCTACAAGGGGGGGGGCGAGTATAATGAAAAGAAGAAAACAAAAGATTGTTTAAAAAAATTATCAATATACTAAAAGCAAACAAATAAAAAAAAGAAATACACATTTACACTTATAACTATATCAGTACTGCGCGATGAATTTTATAATCATTTTAAAGATACTACGTTAAGAACAAGTTTAATAATTACCAGTGTCCCCATAGGCTTATCATATATAAAATTAAAAACAAAAATTAACACTTATCTTGTTAATTTATACGGTTTATAATTAATCAATTAAATGCCGGTTAAAAATTACGTGATTAGTTCCCCAATGCCATCGTTTAACACGTAAACGAGCGTATCTGCTGTATTGGGATGGGGGAGGTTAAAGGAATAAATTATAAACAAATAATCCGAATCAAGTAAATCCTTCACAAAGACAATCAAACTCTTTTTATTGCATTCTAAAGCCCTCGTAATAAATTTTTATATAGCAGTGCACAGAAAATATTGTACTTCGGAAAGACGTATATATACGTCCGGAGCAATTAACACACTGGCTGAGTGAGACGTTTTTATACACCGGTGGCACTAAAAAGGTAAATGTCGAACCATAGGTTTAGCTTTAAAATATAGTATTATTGAATGCAATGCATCGTTATTGTATGGGGAGGGGGCGCGATGAAAATAATGATTGAATATTGGGTCGCGAATATTGAAAGTTTGAGAAACAGTTGCTTACACTGATCTTTGGCTAATATAGCCCTTACGGTGCTCATCATCGTCAAATAATGTCGAGGATCCTAGACGACCCTAGAAATAATGTCGACGATGTTACAATTTTCTGCATTGTTACTTTTCTGTTTTCTTTCACAACTTAAGAGACTATCTGGTTCTAACAATCCTTAACCATTCATTAACACTTCTACAGTCACAACGGCAAAGTGGTTGGCGACGCTGACTGTCGTACCGTAGGACCTGTGTTCGAATCCTGGAGAAGATATGGATGTTTGTAAATGTGAAGTTCCTTTGCGGCATGATAGCCATCAAGCCACTAAGCCTTTTGAACGGTTGGTGGAAGATTAAGAGCGGTGCGAGGGCTCTGACCACCCCCAGGGTGTTCTCCATCTAAATTGGGATAAAACCGAGCCAAAAAAATCATACTATTCCTTTATGGTGCTCAAAGCTATGGTTAACGACAGGCATGCTCCTAGCCACGATGAATTTCGTGGGCCTTGATCTGATGTTATTGTTGATCTAGTGACATAAGTAAAAACAACACAGTCACTCCCCATTTATGGTCCGTAAAAACCTCGCTCTTACCCCCATCACAAGTAGTTCGTCAATACTTTTGTCTCAGGGAATCAGCTTTCTTTAACATTAATCTAGCCCTTAAAGATTGTACTGTGATGCAATAGCTTGCTTGAATGAAAATGTCATTTCGTTCAAAATGTATATATAAACTGTATTTACATATTAATGGGAGCGTGCGGATTTCCTCCGCACCACTGCGTGGCTCTGTGGGGAAACAATTATTAATCAGCATCTATACCTATGCGAGATTGACGTTTTATCTTTATATATAAAAATCTTCTGTGCGTGTGTATGTGACTAAACTCCTCCTAAACGGCGGAACCGATTTGGATGAAGTTTTTTGTGTGGGTTCAAGTGGAATCGAGAATGGTTTAGATTCACAATTCGGTCCGATATCGCAACTAGTTAAAAATATATTGATTAAAAACATTCAACTCAATATTCACCTGCATTGTTGTAACAACGTTATTGTTATAAAAATGACGTAAGTTGGCGTCGAAAATTGATTTGCAGCTAAACTGGCCAAACCGGGTCTTCATTGTTACAAAAATGCAGACGAATTATGCTTTTAAGCGTCTTTAATTAATATCTTTTCAAATAATTTATATATATATATATAATTCTTCTGTGGGGATGTATGTGACTGAACTCCTAAACGGCCGGACCAATTTTGATGACACTTTTTGTGTGGATTCAAGAATGATGTCGATTCACAATTCGGTCCAATATCGCAGTTAGTTAAAAATGCGCCAAAATTATGTAAGGGTCCGCGATTTTTCATAAAAAAATCATGGGCAATGTTCTTGAAGCCACTATTTTGAGCGGCAAACTTCAAGGTGAAGTTGTATTTCTACCACTTATCCCAATGATTCTTTTAAACTCACCTACCCATTCAAATGTTTGTAATTTCCAATTCGCTTGGCATTTTCTACGACCATTAATAAGTCACAAGGTCAAACAATGAAAATTTGTGGCTTAGATTAAAAAAAGAGGAAGCGTGCATCAGTGTGAACACGCGTTAGAAGTTAACTTCTTTGGCTTATATGTATTGAATTGTATAATAAAGTTTTATTTTGAAGTAATCTTATATATAATTAACAAATTTATTATTATCATTATTATTTCAAACTGTATTTTAAAGAAAGTAATTAGGATGGAAAAGGTATGGACAACATTTTCATTTTCAATACATAATACTAAAAAAAAATTGCATGTATTTTGAGAAAAGTATCATCATTATTAGTCTATTTCCATTATGCTTATGAGTGCTTCAATACATACTTTTGTTATAAAAGGCTTGTGGTAACTAAAGTAAGAAATGTAGGTTTTGCACTCAATATCGCTTAAGTATCTCGAAAAGACTGCATCAATCGTAGTATTTGATTTTGTCGTTGATATTATTCTGTTGTTTTGTAGAGATAAGGTGAAACTGTCTTTTAAAAATTCAGTCAATTGTAGAGATTTGTCTAAAGCAAAATTGACATTAAAATCTACACTTAAAATCATAGGTATTTTATCATAATTTTTATTAAGTAAAGCAGAACCTCTTAATGTATATGGTAATAACGATCGATGAAGGAACTCGATAATGTCATCCAACTTTTTGTACGGAGTAATATATACTGCTACAATTATAATTTTTTGTCCATTATCTATTACGCATTCAGACAAGCACAAATCCCCCACTGAATATTGTATTGTACCATAAATATCGAATTGACTGACAGAACATTCCATGGATGTAGTACTAATGTTAACAGCATCGCTAGAATTTTGATATATCGCAACTCCTCCTACTCTCGTATTTGGTCATTTATTCTTCACAATGCAGCTAAAAGATATATCACTTTCATTGTCCAGCCAAGTTTCTGATAAAACTAAAATATTTGAATTTATTATTACTGAATCTTGTAAGTCTACAGCGTGAGCTGTAAGACTTTGGCAATTAAAAGTAAAAATCTATAAACCTTGCCTGTTCGTTATGAAAATAATCAAATCTCTTCATTGATAGTTTGTAGTTTGTTCAATGAAAGTCGTTTAAACTATATATGATTTAAAAACTCACTTCTTAAACTGGATTTAGAAATTCCATTCGATTGAAAGTTTAGTAAACACAATCTTTTATTGCCAAACTATTGCAAGAAATGTTCTGTTGCCACTAAATTTTAAAACAATAGATTGTTTGCATTATTTCCTTAAATAAATTTTAAAACTGTATATCAAACAAACTCACTTTAAACTAATTTTTGACTGATTTTGAACCATTTAAATGCCTACTTCGAGCAGATTAAAGACTCACTTCCGCTTTTTTTTTAATTCATAAAATGGATTATATTTTGACTTCTAGGTAACGTCAAAACAAAGTGTGTATCGCAAAGCTAAAAGAGGAAGGCTTGTTAAAGCTGCTGTTGAATGAGGAGAGGGGGGTGGGTGCTAGTTCAGGGCTAATAGACAAAAAACACAAAAGAAATTTTAAAAGCCGTAAATTTTAATCTATTTTTTCAATCTTTGAACAGATTACGGATAATACTATTATATTTACATATGGAAAAAAAGTTTCGTTAGATTATTTTTATAAATAATGAAATTATTTAATATTTAATTAAAATTTTGAGTATTTTTTGAAAAATCGCAAAAAAAAAAAAAGATTTCGTCATTTTTTTATTATAACTGATTCTAAAAGAGAAAAGCATGAACTTGTTTTGAATAAAATTTCAATTCATTAACTCGAAAAGAAACTTAAAGGGAATGATTTAGAAACCATTTTTATAAAATCGTATCAATTTTGACTCATTTTAAAAAAATCGTAAAAAATAGAAAATATCATTATTTTGTTAAAAAATATATACCATATTTTGGCGAAAAGAATTATCTTTCCGATTCTGTAATTATTTTTTGTCTGAGATAGATAGTATGAATTAGATGGCGTTTTTTAAAACGAGGGGAAAATTCGGAACTTCATTCATTTCTACCTTATATTCAACGCTAACCGTAACTGGTAACGCGTCACGCGTAACAGAAATTTCTCCCTGCAGTGCCATAAGAAGTTAACTTCAAAAACCCTTGCTTTTCGCACGGCCAATTATATGTTGCATGTCCGATATTTGGTAAACCATCGCATTTGTTTGTTTGTATCCCTCAGGGATTAACCAAAAACATTGTACATTCAATGACATCGCGATAAATTTATTTTTTTATGCATTAAAAAAATATACCTGTTATGAAAATAGCTCGAGTTTTAACTTTTTTAACCTTTAATCAAAACAAATTCAAATTTCTATTTAAAATAGCTTATATATTCAACTTAGTTCATAATAAATACATACTCAAACGCAATTGATAGGCCGAATTGTGTAAATGTACAATGTGATGATGTCAGGTATTGTAATAACTTTATAAAAAATTTCATCAAAACGGTCCAGATTGTTACAACTTATTCAAAAAAGTTTGTAATTTTCGGATTTAAGACGTATATATAGGACATTGTCTGTCGGGACCGCTAGTAGTACGTAAAATAGGAAAAAATAACTAAAAGAATAATTCCAAAATTTAATATTGCTACAAAGGGGCTGGATTTCTCCAAAAAATGAAAAATAAAGACAAATTATGGTTGAATAATTTTAACTTACAGTAAAATTGTTTTTCTACGATTTAAGTAACCAAAAGTGATGGTTACTGATGTCACTACTAAGTAAAGAATAGTATGATGGGAAATGCAACATTTTTCATAGCTCCAGTTCTTTCACCGTCGAATAAGTCCAGTCCAAGAGCTTCTCTGTCTTCCGCTTTATCATACGCAATAGCTTCAATAATATTTTTTGATTAATATTAGAGAAACTGTTAAATGTATCTAAAGTTTTTTCTTTGTTTATTTTGTGCCTTCTCATAGAAATAAATGTAAAAAAAAATAAAATGGTTGTGTTTCTTTAACAAAAATCATTTTCCATTTTTAACAAAAAAAAGTTAAGTTAAATATTTCATTAATAAGTTATATATATAAATACTTCATTCATCTTGTAGAAGTATTTAACTTATAAATTATATATTTTTTTAATCCTCATCTATATACCAAAAAAACATCTTTTCAAACCAGGTAGGATTTAAAATTCTGAAAAGAATTTTTTTCGTCTGTCCTAGTATATATATATATGTTAGAACCCCTCCCCCCTGGGTTCCACCCTAGACACCAAGAGAAATTTGAGGCAAAGAATCACTAAGAGCCATTTGTGTAGTAATAACTTGTATTTATTATATCGATTCAAATATCAGAATCTCTAATAACATATAATATTTCTATGTTACATCAAACAAAAGAGATTTACCTTTAATATTAAATTAAATTACGAATTATGAAATTAATCAATAATTACGCGCAAGATCAAATAAGGTCCACCGAAATAGGAGGTCCAAGAAATACACGTAGCTTGAATTATTAGCTTTCATTAACTTAAACTAATTTCATTAAACTAACAATTGTTTTAAGAGATAATAAACTATATTACATCACCTGTCAAAACTTCACAACCCTGTATCTTCACAAGATGTCTTTTAGATTACTAACCGTGACTCTTCAATTTCTCAATCCAATTGAATCCTCCAAACTTGAGGCTACTGCTGCTGGTTGAATAGCCTTCATTTTTAGTAGCTTACAACGCTCTACTTAAATACCCTAGCTACTTTGCATATACCGTTCGCTTTTTGGAGTTGATTGGAAATATACGCGAGTTTATAATCTCCAAAAAGACGCCTAAGAATATTAGTGGAAAGGTTACGAACAGATTCGTCATATATATATATATATATATATATATATATATATATATATATATATATATATATATATATATATATATATAGCAGTAAATAAATTAAAAACAAGACTAATAAATCCTAAAACATCTTAAGAACAAACCGAAAGAACCCAAAACATGGAACCATTACAAACCAAAAAAAAAGAGAAATATAGCTAGAGTTGAAAAAACTATTATGTTTTCTCGAGCTGTCACTGGCTTAGGATAGTGAAACAGAGTTAAACAGTGTTTAGCGAGATCTCAACCTTCCCCTTCAGCGGAAACTTTCGACATAATAAGATAGGAGATAAACCAAGGCAAAGGCCCAAAAACCCACGTGGGTGAATATAACATCAAAAGAATAGAACTGGAAAATTAAATTTCTATAGGAATCCGGACGAAATAGACAAATATAAATATGCATAAACAAAAATATTTGCAATAGAGTTTAATAATGATTATAACCATAAGTAATAATAATGCAAATGTGCGAAAAAACTAAAATTTTACCCGATGTATTCCGATTCCAATAGCATACTAACGCCCAGCACAAAAAAGCAGCATAACTAAAAGTAATGGCGCCATATATATATATTTCAGTAGCTAAATTTATTATAAGAAAATTAAGAATAATATACTAGAAACTAAATGGAACTGACTATATTAAATAATAATAATTAAATAGCTATAATTTTGAAGACATTTATATATAAAATTAGCTGGATAATCATAGTCTAAGCAACTTTGAAAGAACTTTTTATAATTATTAATTTTTAAAACTTCTTCAGATACTAAATATTGATTTCTTTCTATATAATTTACAACAATATTTCTAAAAATTGAAATGTGAAGGGAACTATTAAAATATGGCATTTTTATAACATCAAATTCAAAAGAGTATCTTTTATCAAAAATATTACTTTTTAGCATATTATTTTCAACTTTTAATTGGAGATCTAGGAAGTTTGCAGACTCTAAATTGCAATTGGTTTTTATTAAATTCAAGTAGAGTGGATAATACTTTAAATTATGAGTAAAGTTAACTTTATTGCTGAAAATAATTAAATCATCGATGTATCTGAAAAAGTAACAAAAGTCTGTATCAATTTTTTCATTCTCGTTGTTGTTGTTGTTGTTCTCGTGTCCATGAATAAATGCAGTAGATATCACTAGATTCCGTCGAAAGTCTTGATCACTGCCTCTGCTATTCTGGGAGCATCAGGGCTGTACAGGAGTTCCCACAAAGAGTCCCTCAGAGGGACCATTCCCATTTTTAGTAACTTTGTTGCGACGGTTGGGCATTCCAAGATGTGATTGGGCGTCAGTTGAAGATCTGGGCAGTGTTTGCATTGAACATATGATCTTGTCTTGTCTGGGTGAATCTTCATGCCCTTAAGGTGTTCAGTTCTCAATCTGGCAATTGTGGATGTTATAATTCGGGGACAGTCAAATTCCGTAACTAGGGGTTTTTTAAAAGTGTGATTCATAATTCTATGTTTGGCTACTGCATTAGCATCATCAAGTGTGATGGTGGTGCACTTATGTTCGATGTCTCTAGCTTCTTTGGCGAGGCTATCTGCACATTCATTACCCTCAATGTTGACATGTGCGGTTATCCATTGCAGGATACAGGATTTTCTTTTGTTGTGCAGCTGTTCTAGAAGGGTAATAATATCACAGGAGATGTTAGTCTCTCCGTTTCTTATGGCTTCTATAGCGGATTTAGAATCTGAGAAGATTACTAATCCTTCTGTAGAATCAATAACATGGGGGTTTTGTTGATATAATAAAAGGGCCTCTCTAATTGCCACGAGTTCACTTGTGAAGTTTGAGGCGATTATGCCTGCGTTAATTTTGTGTTTGTAGTTATTACCATCTGGGAGGAGTAAGATGATTCCGGCACCTCCATTGCTGAGGGATCTGTCTGAGGAACCATCAGTGTAGGCGATTGCAAAGTTATCTTGAGAGAGTATTGCTATCGTTTCCAGTCCTTTTTGTCTGAGAGTTACAGGGTCTTCTTTTTTTGGAACATGGCTGCAGCAATTCCAATTCGAAACAGGTATTCTTTGGTGGGTTTTTTGAATGAGGGGCTCCTGAAGGAACTCTAAGGAGGAATGATCCAAATTGAGTTCTTTTCTGAATTCACTATCAAGTTGGAGAGTCGAAGATCTTTTGAGCCTTGTAGAATGCTTCCATTTATCAAAAACTCTTCTAGAGATATGGTCCAAACCATATGAGCGTAGTTTATTAGTGAACTTGATAGTGGCAAGTTTGCGCCTGCTTTCTAGCGGAGGCAAGCCGCATTCTTGTTCGGCCTTTTCATTATTGGTTGATGACACTGCTCCAATAATAATTTTGGCAGCTCTGTGTTGTACAGAATCAAGTTTCCGCTTAACAGAAATAGAGGCCGGAGTCCAAATTGGGGTCGCATATTCTAAAACCGGTCTGATAACAGTGCAGAAAGTGCTTTTTAGGGTTTGAGGTCTTGAGCCCCAAGAAGTTCCGCATAGCTTTCGAAGAATATTCAGTTTTCCAAGAGCTTCATTCTCGTAATAGTGTAAATAAAAATTAGCCAGACTATTACTTGCTGGGCCACCTTGGGGCAGACCATTTATTTGTTGATAATAATAGTTATTATGAAAAAAATTGAAGAATGTGTACTTATATATATATATATATATATATATATATATATATATATAAAATGTAGCTATATATATATATATATATAATATAGCTATAGATATATATATATATATATATATATAGCACATCTACATTTTAGGTTTCTTCGTAAAAAAAGGGGATGCGTGTTATACCGTGAATATACCTAAAAATTTTTAAAATGTACCTTAAAATGATAAGTACGCATTATATGTACGCCGGATTTAACGGTAATTATAATTTAATTTTAAGAAGTGTATTTTTATAAAAAATTAATCACGAAATACCAAACACTTCAATTGAATTATTTATTTTATTATTAAAAATAACTAAGTTTTTTGACATGAATACTATGAGAAATTGCCAATTGTGAGGAAAAAATTTAAATCTGGATGGAAAAAGTATAAAAACGAAGTTTTGTTTTGTGACGGGACTTTAAGGAATTTTCTATTAATTCTCTTGGGGAATCTTCGGGCCAACAATTGAGTTATTTCATTGCCATTTCTCTCAAGAAGAAACCTTGATATGCAGATTAACTAGTATATATATAGTGGATGTTTAGTAATCGAAAGCGGGAGAAGGAGAGGAAGTTGAGTTGCTGAACGCAGTGTGCTGTTGCGGTTATCTTCTGTTCACACTTCCAAAGGGTCGTGATGTGGAACGTGCCTGTTCAAGTAATATCCCTGATACAACAACCGAGAGGTGCGCCCATTACAAACCGCAGTTTCACACACGATAAGTAGGTCGACCGATTCTTCGTTTGAATACGAGTCCATCCCACTACCTCAAAAAACGGATCGCCAATGACTATTCCCAGCAAGGTTTGTTTTCTTGAAACCTTTCGTTCAGTGCCACCTACCGCAAGACTGCCCAGATTAAACTTCCAAAACCTTAATAATTCCATGCAGAGCCGCTGTTAAGCCTGCTAGACTAATTCTGGTCGTAATATCGAACACTTGTGGTAGTACGACCTTTCTATAAAACGTTTTCTGTCCCTTTAATGTGCCGTTGTTTTTGTTCTTTTTCTCTTCTTTGTACTATAGCTCACAAATATGGCATTTGTGACCACGCATTCTTATGTGATTCCAAGTTGTTACTGTAACCCGTTACCAGAGCTGCAAGTGTGTAGGTATGGTAGCGAATCACGCTGTATATTCTCGCACAAGTGTACTTGCTGCCAAGTTCAGTTCACTTACTCCAAATAAATAAAGGTCAATGTCACCCAGCCAGTATGGTGGCTATGTCCCTCGGCTTGTAACCGAGTGGGTTCGGGTTCGAATCCCGAGTAAGACTTGGTTGTATCTTCTTCGGGAAAGAAGTCGGTCTTTCGCCTGGAATGGATTCCCGCCTTGAAAGGAAAAGCAGCGCACCCCACTTCTTGTTATATGATGGGATCATCGTTTGTAATAAAATCTGCATTCTTCTGTGGTTGTGTTATATGTTTCTGTTCATCTATCTCACGTCTTTCGTATGTATCCTAGTAATAAACACACAACAACAACAAATAAAGGTCAATGATCCGATTATACGTTCCAATCTTCGAAGAAACACCCCCAGTACTACTTCAATCATATCGATTATTTGATTGATTGATTTCGGATTGGTTAATCAATAGCTCTCTCACTAGTTTCTTATTCAGATATGTTCAAATTTTTTTATATGTTAGTAAGTTTATTCTTATATATATATATTTTTGTTATATTTTATTTTCCTTTTTTATGGAATGCGTTTTCGATTTATGGTGTGTGTGTGGTTGAAATTTTTCTTACATCTAAGTTTTTCCTTTTTCAAAGTTTCTACTTAAATGAATTGAAACCAAATACTGAGAAATTGTTTCAAATCTATGAATAACAAATTACGTGGGAGATAGCTGAAAAGTATGTTTCCAAGAAGCGCAACTAAAAAAAAAGTTTTTTTTTTCAATACGTACCATGGAAGCTGACGTATAACTCGCGCTTTTAACACAAAAAGTAAGATGAACCTTTAGGGGTGTGCGTTATACGCCGGGTATAAAAATATGAGCTTTAAGAATTTTTAAAAACAGATAAGCATAAAAAAATAATCTTCTACATTTATCGAAATATAGTGTGTTTAAAAGAAATGGCATGAATTTAAAGGCTGTCGTTCTAGAAGTACACTATTTTTCAAAAGATTATGATAATACTTTGGATAAATCCCTTCAAAGCATAACAGCATAGCACACCCTCATTTTAGATTTCTTCGTAAAAAAAGGGGATGCACGTTATACCGTGAATATAACTAAAATTTTTTTAAAATGTACCTTGAAATAATAAGTACGAGTTATGCGACGGTGCGCTTTATATATACGCCGGATTTAACGGTAATTATAATTTAATTTTAAGTAGTGTATTTTTATATGTATACTTTATATATATATACATAAAGTCGACATATTAAAAGATACATGTTATGTAAAACATGCGTTATATATGTATATTTAACATTATATATTTGATGTAGATACAGTGGCCGCGGTAACCGAGTGGAGAAGGTATCGGATCGTGGCTGGCTTTGTCACGACTTCGAGCCCAGTACCACTAAAGACCCGCCTTGTAGGGGAACGATGCAAGTTAGATCTATCGAGAGCTCAAACGTCCTCCTTTTGGTGTGGTAGTTAGGAGAAGGGGTTGCCAGCTCATGTGTCGTTCACGTCACTTGACCATGGTTCAAAATTACGTGGTCCATCTACACAGTTCGATGTTAATATTCACTCACTCACTCACATGATATAGTTACAGGTATTATCGAAAAAAATTGAATTAATGAACTTTATACAGTTTTTTTTAATTAATAAGTGTAAATTTAAAACTTAAGTTTATAAGATAAACACGATAAATGCGCGTTATTGAGGAATTAGTTCGAACGCGTTGCATTTGTTGATTTATTATTAACTAATAAACTACGCATTGAAGGACATTAAAGAAGGAAATTTCTCTTTTTTTTTTCAAATGAAATCTTCGAAGTATCGGAACACTTATATTCAGTACAATAGGAGTGTAAAATTCATTTCTCGTTACAGGTTAAACTCTTACAGATAAGTCATGCCGACTAGGATACACGTAGCTACCGAAGCAGTTTTTCTTTCTGTGAATTTATCTTTGTTCTTCGTGATTCGTATCATAATGCTCAGATTGTTCTTAACGACCTTTTATGTTATACTAGCCGTGACTCTTGATCTTCAATGGGTATTTCATGACGCCATATGACTATATACAGTTTTTAATCTGGTATCTATATTATAAAATTAATTATCCAAATGTAGTGAAAAACTTTCGTATAAGCCACGCCTCTTGATTAAAATTTCTTTTTGAATTTATACAACATAAGTACTTATTGAATTCATACATCTTTTACTCCCCTATTCCACTGATTGTCAATTCCCCCGAAACACAGTTTTATAGCGGATCTCTATGTAACAGATATTTGCACAATTGCTTTAGATGCAACTACTAAAATCGCGCTTTTTTAACGCTCTTTTATAAGTTTCACTTGTATGTTACGGAATCTTTGAACTCAATTTTTACCCACTCTAAAAGGTCAGATTAATTTGAAATTTTGTTCATTCGTCCAGAACCGATGACAATACAATAATTTAACACTTTTCCTCCATTCTCCTGATCAGGATCATCAGGATTAACGATTTCCCATTTTTACATTCCATCTTGCATCTGGCGACTAATTTCAGATCCAATTTCCTGATTTGACGACTAAAAGATTTAGTTACAATTTAGTTCGATTAATTATAAAAGAGTGATTTTTAGTTTTTTTTTTAAACTATAATTCATTAAATTTAAAATACCACACAAAAACTCTTTTGGAGTCGAATTTTACAAAACCTGATCTTAAAGGATCTCTACTCCCCCAAGACTTCAACATGTTTGTCGAATTTCAAGTCTTTAGGTCTAATCGTTCAAAAATAAAAACTTTTTTTTATCTATAACACCACCTACACCACTCGTAATTCCTCCTTAGGAGTCAATTTCTGCAAATCCCGTTCTTAGTGGATCTCTACTTATCGAAGGAAATATATTTGCCAAATTTCAAATCTGAGGATTGAATAGCTCAAAAATATTTTTTTTCATTTGTTGCCCTCCTCTCCTCCTCCTCCTAAAAAGTTACAGAGATCTCGGAATAAGTCAGTGAGTAAGTCGCTTTTCATCTTAAGGTCCATCCCTTCAGGACCAACGTTTTAATAATAATTAGCCACCCACCTGACTGTAATATTTCGAACTACATCTATCTATCTATCCATCCACATAATGTGATTTGAACTTTTTATTTACCGTTTGGTATAAATACTGAGATTTCTGAAAAATGCGCCCTCTTGTTTTTTGTCCATTCTAATGGAAATTGACTGCAGCTGGCGTGTGTGTATTTTCTTTGTGATGCTGTCCATATACGTTTGAATGTCTCTACATGATCAATACACAAAATTTACCATTGCAAAGGACTACTCGAGAATGTCCTCAAATGTAAAATCATCATGATAAGTAATAAGTAATGTATAATTAGGAAATTCGTATCAGTCGACAGGCCCTTTCAGTTAAAAATTACCATAATCACCATTGGCTAGGATTATTGCATTTATATATATATATATACTACTGGCCACCGTAAATACAACACCAAGAAAGACAAGAAATAACACAACAAAAATTATTTTGTAGATAACATGTTGACCAAGTATCAAATGATTAAATATCTAAACTTCTGAGAAGTGTGGTTCCTGCCAGAATCAGTAGCCTTAGTAGCCACCGATGTTGGAGATCACCGCTGCCACACGCCTCGGCATTGATTCAAAAAAACTTTGGATGTGTTCTTGCGGTAAAGCAGACCAAGCAGCTTCCAAACGTTGCCAAAGTTGATAAAGTGTGGCAGCTGGGGGTGTAATCTGAGTCATCGTTCAGTAAACGTGGACTACATGTTTTCTATCGGCGAAAGATCCGGAGAGCGAACCGGACAGGGAAGCAATTCAATCTGGTGATTGATGAAGAACCTTTGGACAATGCGTGTCACGTGTGGTCGCGCATTATCCTGTTGAAATATGGCAGTGGACAAGCCCTAAAGATATGGAATGACAACTGGCTCTAACACCTTGGAGATGTAGTGCTGGCTGTTTAAAGTACAGACAATGCGTACTAGAGGAGTGCGAGAATGAAATCCAATACCGCCGCATACCATAATAACAGGTGCAGGACCAGTGCGTCGATGCATAACGCATCTGTTCAGCATCGACTGTGCACGGTATCTCCAGACTCGAATCCGACCATCGTGGTGTTGCAGACAGATGCGTGGCTCGTCAGTAAAGGCAACTTCATTCTATTCTGCGTCCTACATCATTCTTTCATCGCACCATTAGTGGCGGATACGTCTGTGGTTCTGCGTCAAGGGTAAACCAAGAAATGGACGTCTTGCGGACAGACCACTCTGCTGTAAACGGCATGGAATGGTACGCGCAGACACTGAATGATGCGTTACAGGCTCAATGTGCTGTGCCACAATTCGTGATGTGGCTGAACGATCCATCACTGCCATGCACACATTTTGCCTGCCTTCACGTGAAGTGGTGCACTGAGGTGGATGAGATCGACCACGTCGGTCCGTAGTACCCTCCTGCAACGAACGGTCGCATATCCGCATTACAGTTCTTTGGTTTCGTCTAACACGACTACCGATTTTCCTGAAAGATAATCCACAATCTTGGTAGGCCACTATCCTTCCTCCGTTGAACTCGGATACTTGATCAAAAGCTAATCGCTGTTTTCTTCGAGACACAACTGATTGTTTTTTGAAAAACCACAAGAAAAACACAATTGCCGAACGTGAAATCGTCGAAATTTCCAAGCCTTAAATAGCGCTTTGAGGTGGTACCACT
Organism: Trichonephila clavipes; assembly: GCA_019973935.1. Lineage (NCBI taxonomy): Eukaryota > Metazoa > Arthropoda > Arachnida > Araneae > Nephilidae > Trichonephila > Trichonephila clavipes. The sequence continues at coordinate 80,801 of BMAU01016204.1, forward strand.
GGCGCGTGTGATGTGGGTCTCCGCTGAAATTCTAATCATTTGCATCTCACTTCCGCTAATGCATGTTGTAAATTTCATGTTGTTTGCATGCTTCCTTCAAGGTGTTGCATTTACGGTGGCCAGCAGTGTATATATATAAGATTTATATACACTCAGGAACTTTGAAAATAGCAAACCCAAGAAGGAAGCTAAGTAAAATCGCGAAACTTTGCAAATAAGTACAGCGTAATGTGATATGCAAATGATCCAAGTTTTGTGCCAATACGAATGTTCATACACGCCGAGGTGGTGCTACAAGCAGGAAGAGGGTGCTATATAAGCCAGCGCAAATTCGAAGATTCATAAACGTGATGCTTACCCGCCGATTGTAGGAAGACTTTGGTAAGCGAAGCATGCCAGGAAAACGTGCTTGAAGACATTTCTCACATGTAAGCGCGTTTGAGAGAGGCCTGATCATCGGGATGAAAACTGCAGGCTGGTCAACGCGCCGTGTTGCTGTCCAGGTGGATCGTTCGGAGTGTGCCCTTAGAAATTGTTGGGAGCAGTGGACACGAGATGGTACCCACGCGCGGAAAACCGGGTCTGGAGCGACCAGGAAGTCCACGAGGAGAGAGGATCGAAGGATCGTGCGGCAAGCACTTGTGGACTCCACAGTGTCTCGTTCACCGATACGAGTAGAACGTATGCGTAGCAATTGTTCCACAAACGATTTCCAGACACCTTGCAGAAGCAAATCTTACATCGAAGTGTCCTTTCCGTGCACTTCCTTTAACACCGGAACATCAGCAACTGCGTCTACAGTGGTGCCAAGCCAGATCAATGTGGAATGTCACAGATTGGTAAAATGTTGTGTTTAGTGATGAATCCCGGTTTGTTTTGGGGACAGATGATAACCGTGCACGGGTGTGGAGGCACCCTGGTGAGCGGTACAATTCCCCCCATACTGTTCTATGTCACACTGCCCGCACAGCTGGTGTAATGGTCTGGGGGGCCATAGGCTGTGATAGCCGGTCCACTTTAATTGTGATGCGTGGAACCTTAACGGGCCAACGTTACGTTAATGATATTCTTTGACCCCATGTAGGACCTTCCATAAATGGTCTCTTAGGGGCAATTTTCCAGCAAGATAATACTGGTCTGCAAACAGAAAGAGTTTCTCAAGACTTCCTACGTCATTTTCAGACTCTTCCGTGGCCGGCCCGCTCCGCCGATTTTTCCCCTGCAGAGCACGTGTGGGATCAGCAAAAACAGCAGATGCCATCATGTCACTCTGTACACGATTTAGAGTTGGCTGTTCAAGATTTGTGGGCCCATCTGCCTCAGGACAACATAAGGTGTCTAATCAACTCAATGCCGGACCGTGTAGCGACATGTATTGCAGCTAGAGGTGGTCCAACGCGTTATTGAAGTTGCCCAGTATTTGTGTCGTTGCACACCCTGTATTTGTTTAATTGTCTTGTTTTTGAGATCAAGTGAATCTCTCATCTGTGTCATTATGTGTATTAAATTTCATTTCAATCCGATGCTTTCTTCTTGGGTCGCTATTTTCAATGTTCCTGAGTGTATACTAATATAATGCTTTTGAATGTCTTGTTTTTTATTAATGTTTTACGTCTCGCCAGTAACACATAAATTTGTATTTGCTAGAAAATGGTCGCGCGCCATATTCGTTAGTAACTTTTCTTTCAGTTTTACTATATCACTTGATTTCAATTAAGGCATACTTAATGCAAAAATTCAAGCTAAACGAATAATTTTTAACACAAATACGTTGTTTTTAACAGAAAAGTTAATACATTTTTTTTCTTTACCATTGACGTACCAGACAAAGAATAACAGTCCAATAACATACATAAACCTTTTTTCTTGTTATCCCAAAATGGAGCACTAAATATTATCATATTAGGCAAAGCGTTGTAAGACAATTCCAGTGGTAATTTTTATTTCATTATCGAACGCTGAAATAATTGTTGCTATTGCGTGAAAAATGTGGTGCGACTACCCAACATTATTACTAGGCAACTAATTAGCGAATGTTGTGGTTCGTTGTCAATAACAAATCTTAAACATTAAGCTAAAACATACTTTTAGTAATTTTTTTGATGGTGCACTTTCTGGACTACAGAGGCATTCGTCGTGTGCCAAAAGTGGCGAGTTGGACAATAGGGCGGATATCAATGGGCCAAATTCTTGTGGCGCCATAATTACATGGCAAGGCTAACCACGTGATTCTAGCCACTTAGATCAAAACCTTATGTGACGTCATAGTCACATGATAAAAGTTATCTGACACTCTCAGTTTATTAGTTCACGTACTTCTTTGTTACCAACTATGGCTCTTTGTAAGAAAAAAATTGTATTGATTTTTAAAAAAAAGATGAATTTTTTATAGCATTTAATATAAAAAATTTTAAGCAATTAGCAAATTTGTAATTCTACCTAATTGAAAGTTTTACGAAAAGAACAATGAGTACGATTAGATTATTGTCTGTTTTGAATTCGATGGAGAACATGTGTCTTTATCTTGTGATCTTCTTGAGAATTGAGCCCTTTTTGATTTTAATTACTGCCACAAGGTAAAATGAATTCCAGGAATTCAAACATTCCCATGCTAAAATATTCAAAGTATTTTTTTATTTAATAAAAGAGGCATTTGGGTACTGTTTAACATTTATTGTGATAAATGTTAAATGTTTGGGCAGAGACACACTGAGCCTCGACATATTTTATGTGCATCAGTCCACTCTACATGACGAGTATTTAGTGGCACCTCGATTTGAACCCGGGACATTCCGCTCACGAGTTCTTGACCATGACCACTTGGATAACATGACTGGAAAAAAGTTCGGATTGGACTGACTCGAAAGGTGCGAGGAGAGTTAAGTGTATGAAATCCAGAAATGTACATTGTACCATTCCCAATTCAGTGCTCATTTATCAAAACCACTGTTTTTTATTATTCATATTGTAGGAAAATAATTTTGTTTTCTGTTTAAAATCCTCTAATAAGAATTGTGTTCTTACATTTTTTCGAACTGTAAGCACCTTGTGGTAGTATTAATATAAATTTCCAAATTATTTTTTCTCGTAATCTTCATACTATAGAACATCTTTTCCGAGTAGTTAAGTTATGATTAATAATAATTTTTTTTACATAGAACCGCGACCCACCTTATTGGTGATGGTTGCATTAAAACTTCTAGTCACATTTTCTCTGATTCAAATTTTATCGATAACTTACCTAATTTTTAAATTACCTTGACTCTGTCCAAATGCTAAAATGCTTTTGTGATTTATTTCAATCCTTGATTAAGTACGATATTCGCCTGAAAAATCAGAGCATAGAGTTTTCAAATAATATACATTTGAAATTTAATGCAACATATTTATGTAAATTATATTATCTAAGAGTTTTGGAAAGTTTCGAGGCCGTGGTAGCCGAGTGTTATAGGTATCGGTTCGTGGCTTGCTTTGTCACGAGTTCGAGCCCAATACCACTATAGACCTGCAGTGTAGGGCAGCGATGCACGTTAAATCTGTCGAGAGCTGAAAGCTCTGAGGTAGTTAGGAGAGGGGTGCTAGCTCAGGTGTCATCCACGTCACTTGACCATGGTTCAAAATTACGGGGTCCGTCGCCAAAGGCCCTCGTGTAGATGACCATTGCAACGTTAATATTCTATCAATCAATCAATTCTTTGGAAAGTTTCAAATACTCAAATAATTTTTCAAATGTCAAAAAAAAAGTATTAGATTACAAAGTATGATAATTAGCAGACTGTTATATTTATTTATATTTATACATAATAAAAATTTTTAATTCATCCAACTTTTCATTTGCTTTATACGTTTTGGACCCAAATTCTTGAGGACATCGTTTAAAAAATGTTAAAAAAATACTCTTATCTCTTTCAATAACAATACTTTTAACTGATATGGTGTGTTTGAACTTAATCTGAAATAATGTGACTAAAGGGCATCATATCACCTCCCCCAATGAGCTAACAAGGAAAGTGGTCAATTTCTTTTCTTTTTTCTATGCGAGGTTTGCAGAACTGAAAAAAATAGGAATTGAGTGGGACACCGGAATAAACAAAAAGGAGCAAGCACAGTTGTTGCTTGTGATATGTGAAAAAATAGGAATTGATAAAAATAGGAATTGTGTGGGACATCGGAAAAAACAAAAAGGAGCAAGCACAGTTGTTGCTTGTGATATGTTAGTGATTTTGTCCAGCTTTATATGCGGTCGCTTTACACTTGCAATACTTGTTTGTAAAGTTATTACTCACTTGCAGTTACATGCATTGCATGTGAACATTACCGCGTACATCCACATGCACCGAAATTTTTGAATGTAGGTCGAATATATATATATGCAGGGAGATTTTTTAAAAACTGACACTATCCAGATCCACCTGTAGCTCGATCTAACAACCGTAATGACACTTAAATTGGCATTTTGACTAATAATGAGATGGGAAGCAAAACTCCACACACAAGAAAAATTAGCCCCAAAAACTCCGACAGGGGTATTTATGGTGCTCTGATGTAGCTTACCAAACCGAGAATTATTATAAAACAAAAGAGAATCTAAGCAAAACCCAAATTAATGCATTCGTATACGACAAACATATTAGTATTTTGGGCAATAAAATCATGTTAACTACTATGAAAAATAGTGTTCTCAGTGGATGAGAGCCAGCTCAAGTGAATATGCGACTCACATTACTACACTGCTGGCCACCGTAAATGCAACACCAAGAATGACAAGAGATATAGCACAACAAAATTTATTTTGTAGATAACATGTTGACCAAGTATCAAATGATTAAATTTATAGACTTCTATGAAGTGTGGTTCCTGCCAGAATCAGCAGCCGGAGTAGCCGTCATTGTCGGAGATCACCGCTGCCACACGCCTCGGCATTGATTCAAAGAGACTTTGGATGTGTTCTTGGGGTACAACAGACCAAGCAGCTTCCGCATGTTGCCAAAGTTGATCTAGTGTGGCAGCTGAGGGTGTAATCTGGGTCAATCGGTGACCAACCATGGACCTCATGTTTTCTATCGGCGAAAGATCCAGAGAGCGAGCCAACCAGGGAAGCAATTCAATCCGGTGATTGACGAAAAACCTTTGAACAATGCGTGTCACGTGTGGTGGCGCATAATACTGTTGAAATATGGCTGTGGCCAAGTCCTGAAGGTAAGGAAGAAAAACTGCTTCCAACACCTCAGAAATGTAGCGCTGGCTGTTTCAAGTACCGACAATGCGTACAAGAGAAGTGCGAGAGTAATATCCAATACCGTCCCATACCATAATACTCGGGGCAGGACCAGTATTATGGTATGGGGTGCATAACGGTCTGTTCTGCATCCTCTCTCCACGGTATCTTCAGACTCAAATCCGACCACCATGCTGTGGCAGACAGATGCGGGACTCGTCAGTAGAGACAACTTCATTCCATTCTGCCACCCACGTCCTTCTTTCATCGCACCATTGGCGGTGGAGACGTCTGTGGTTCCGCATCAAGAGTGAACCAAGCAATGGACATCTTGCGGACAGACCAGTCTGCTGTAAACGGCGTCGAATGGTACGTGCAGACACTGAACGATGCGTTATAGACTCAATGTTCTGTGCTATGGTTCGTGATGTGACTGAGTGATCCGTCACTGCCCTGCGCACGATTTGCCTGTCCTCACTTGAAGTGGTGCACTGAGGTGGATGAGATCAACCATGTCGGTCCATCGTACCCTCCTGCATCAAACGGTCACATATCCGCATTACAGTTGTTTGGTTCCATCCAAAACGACTACCGGTTTTCCTGAAAGATAATCCACAATTTCGGTAAGCCAATATGCTTCCTCTATCGAACTCGGATACTTGATTAAAAGCTGATCGCTGTTTTCTACGAGACATAACTGATCGTTTTTTGAAAAAACCACAAGAAAAACACAATTGCCGAATTTGAAATCGTCGAAATCTCCAATCCTTAAATAACGCTTTGAGATGGCGCCACAGGCAAGCGTGATTTGTGTCTGCGTTGAAATTCTAATGATTTGCATATCTCACCTGCGCTAATGCATGTTGTAAATTTCATGTTATTCGCATTCTTCCTTCAGGATGTTGCATTTAACATGGCCAGAAGTGTAGAACGGGCATTATTATATACATATATTATCTTATATACACTCATGTGCATAAATTAAGGATAATGCAAGCTCAGGCAAAGAAAGAGTCAAAAGCAAAAGAAATGTGATTTGTTTGTAATGCATTTTCATTAAACAAAAGGTAAAGAGCAAAAGAGAATTGCGATTTTGCTCTCAGGAGCAAATTACAATCAGAAACTTATTTACAAAAATTAATATTGTACCCTTGATATGACAATATTTAATAGTATGTCTCCGGGACGATATAATACAGTTCATACAAAGTCTAGGCATGTTGAGTATCAAATTATCGACATGATCTTGGGGAATATTATACCACTCATCAATCAATGCTTTCCGAAATTCCGGAAGACCTGTAGCAGGTGATTCACGGGTTGCAACGCGTGGGCTAACTATGCCCCACACATGCTCTACTGGTCGTATGATGGTCAGTGTACACGCGTAATATCCTCCAATGAAAGGCCTCATTAATGATGTTCGCATGGTGAGAACTGAAGTTGTCATCCATAAACACAATTTATGTGCCCATGGCGCCCCGAAGTAAACGTAAATGTTATTCCAGAATAACATCCCAAAAGATTTCGTCTGTCATGTTCCAATTTAACCATGTAGGTCAGGTTTGGAACCAAGAATAATTTCCTCCCTAACGCGCACTCATGCACCACCAAAACGGTGTCGTTCAATGATGTTCTTTTGGTTTTAAAGGGTACCTGGCTCTCTCCATATGAAAGACCGGCGAGAACCTGACAACAAGCTAAACCTGAACTCATCGGGAAACATCACACAAGGGTACTGTTATGGTCTTCACAATGCATGCACTATACTCCTGACAAACCGCAGGGTACAGTGAGTTGCAGTGAGAGGAACACATCTGACAGAGACGAGCATATAGACCAACCTTCGTTAAGCGTCTGAATACGGTCTGCCGTGAAACTGTCGTACCAGTGGCTAAAGAGAGCTGATGAGACAGGTCTGATGCTGTGCTCCGTCTGTTTCTTTTGGCAGTAACTGTCAAATACCGGTCCTCATTCGGCGTGGTAATCTCGGGGCGACCTATGCTGTAACTTCTGCTCACATTAACATCATATTGGAATCGTTACCAAAGTCTGGAGATGACACTCTAGGCAATTCCAATGTGCTTGGACCAGTGCTTCTTAAACTTTCAATACTGGCGCCCCCCTTTTCGATCACAATTTTTATCGCGCTCCCCTTTTACATTAATAATGTACTAAATGCAATAATAATGCACTTTGACGCTTGTAAACTTGTGGGTTCTTTTCGGATCGTGTTCGAATTGTGACAAGAAAATAATTGCAGTCAGGATTTTGTCCCACTGTTTATTGTATATCTTCCATGGGACATTTCATAAAATAAAGAATATATTAAGATGCTATCAGATTACAATACATCGTCCAGCCGTATCTTCTTTTTTGCGACCCCGGTTTTTTCGCCACCGCCTTCCTTCTTGTCCCCGTTCCGACTTCTCCCCTCTCGTTGCCAGGTCCTTCTCTCTATATCGTGTCTCTCGTTCGACCTGTTGCCAGTTGCAGGCAGTAGATCCTTACAACGCTAAAGTAACAATCTTTATTATAAACAGTACAAATTCATGACATAAATATTAAATTTGGGTATGTTACTTTTAAGCAAAAAAAAAATAAGTAATAGGATAATTTTTATTTTATTTTTTCTTTCTCTAATTTTTAAATTGGAACATATTGCAAAATGTGGTGGTTGCTTAGAAGACCAGATATAGCTATCAGCTCTAAGCATAGAAAAATAACTCAAAGAGTCAAATTCTAATCATAAGTATTCATTTGAAAAACTTTGCTCTGTAAGACAAGCCCATGGAAGTAGCTAATGCTTATTAAACTTGTTCTTAATTAAGTAATAATTAATTAGTTATAAAATACTCTGTGCAGCACTCATACATTAAACGTATACCGGCTGAAGTACCCACTCTTTGCACGAGTTCATTTATAGAAAAAAAAACATTATTGATATAATCGCTGAATTGTAAGGAGAGTAAAGCCAAGTGCGTGACAATGTTTACAAAAATTTAAAATGTTTTTGTTAAAATGGTTGCTCAAATTATATTTAGTTTAAAGCGAACTGTAATTTTAAGCCTCACAGAATTAGCATTTAGAATGGATGTTGAATAATGAACAATAATATAAAATTCCGATGAAGAATAATTGTATTATTTTTAATACTTAAAACAAAAAGACTTCAACATATTTTAACCCTGGAGTAGGCGCGCAATCGATACTAATGATCGAGTGGGGATATTGTGTGAGTCACTCCAATCCTTTTTTTTTTATAATTATTTTTATAGTACACAATAAAAATCGTAATTTCAGTAAATAATTTAATTAAGAGAAAATATACTCACCTACTTTCAAGGACACAGAAAATATTTCGGGAAAAAAAGTTATCACACAGGAACTCAGTCAAAACAAGTACCTTAAGATTGTAAAAAAAAACTTTCGTCACTCCCAAAAAAGAGGGAGATATGTGACAGATACATTTTAGTTCACGATAAGACTGTCAAACAGGAGGATAGTGTCAGGGCCATTGGTAACAATTAAACAGTTTTGCCAGAATTACCGATTTCGTACACTGTGTGTTCGGCGTGACTGCTCCCGGATTAAAAGTGTATTTATTACAATATAGATGTTCTAAAAAAATTATGTAAAACGTTTTTCATTACGCTTTATATGATTGGGAATACTCATAAAAATAAATCTTGGCCTAGTAATCCTTCAAAGTGCTCCATGTGCTTTTCCAAAAATCATAAAAACATTTTGCAAGGAAAAAAGCACAGCAGAAATAGTTTATTTACAACTTCCCTAAATAAAAAAAAATACATAAGAGCAGGTACGTAACTAACCGAACAAGTAAGTTCGAAGGTCAAACCACAGCAAATACATTCTGCTGCCTACAGCTGATGGCAATAATATATAACAGTGATGAATTTTTTATATTCCTAATTTTTTATTATGGGTCTGGGTTTTGTTTTTTCTCTGAAAACGTAGCATTTATGGTTTAAAAAGAAAACGTAATAAAAAAATCTCTCATCATGGGATTACAGCAAATCAAATAAAATGTTTTTTATTTGGTTATAGTATCAAAGATAGCTAAGGAGGTTTTGAAGTAGAAGCTTTTATTTTTGATGACGTAATATCGCAGATGATATACACTGGTGTGCAAAAATTAAGGACGAAGTCGAAAAATTAGCATATCCGCTGAACGAAGAGGCAGAGCGGACAGAAAGACCAATCAGGAGATTAAGTAAGGTGATGTACGGTAGCACATGCGCAGATATGCAGGTAGACGTAATGGGGGAGTGTCTGAGTAGTATAAAGCATGTTGTCGGTGTAAGATCAGTATTTCTGGCAAAGAGATTGCACGCGGAATAGCAGTTAAAATCACACCGAGTTGCTGCCTCAGCGAGAAATGGCGAATAATCAATCTGTTAGACGACATCTGGATGCTTTTACCCGAGGTCGAATCATTGGGAAGTTGAAGGAAGGCCGCAGTGTGACAAGTGTGGCTGCAGAGTTCGGAATTGCTCACAGCATCGTTTCACGACTTTGGAGACAATTTCAAACTACAGGAACAGCTATCCGGGGGTTCAGTAGTGGTCGTCCACGAGGAACCACACCTGCAGATGACCGATACATTGTCTTACAGGCCAGAAGAAACAGGTGGCAGACAGCGGGAGAAATCGCTAGACACACGACACAGGCGACTGGACGACCGATATCGCGTTTTACCGTGGCCAGAAGACTGCACGGTAGTGGTCTGTTTGCACGACACCCTGTACGGTGTGTACCTTTAACGCCTGCCCATCGGAGAAGGCGTTCTCTGTGGTGCCGGGAACACCGGAATTGGAGAGACAATGAAGGGGGACGAGTACTATTTACAGATGGGAGCAGATTCAGTTTGAGTAGCGATTCGCATCGCATACTCATCTGGAGAGAGCGGGGAAGCCGCAATCATCCCTCGAACATCATTGAAAGGGACAGGTATGGAGGTCGCGGTGTTCTCGTTTGGGGAGGCATCATGCTTGGTAGTCGTACAGACCTTCACACCTTCGACGCGGGTTCAGTCAACGGGACCCGTTATTGTAACGAGATTCTTCTTCCATATGTGCGTCTTTTTAGAGGCGCTATGGGTCTGCAGTTCCTTTTCATGGACGACAATGCACCATGTCATCGCACAGTAGCTGCCGAACAGCTCTTAGAGAGTGAGGATATTGAACGTATGGATTGGCCGGCACGATCTCCGGATCTCAATCCCACCGAGCATGTATGGGATTTTCTAGGCAGACGCTTGGCAGCTCTTACCTTACCACCAGTAACGATTCGGGAGCTTCGATTGGTGCTGCAAGACGAATCGGCTGCAATGCCTCAACAACTCATTGACACCCTCATTCTCAGCATGGGCAGACGCTGTGAAACCTGCCTAGCAGTCAGGGGAGATCATATCCCCTACTAAAGACCGGATGTTTCTTGCTGGACACCCATCACAGGGATGTTTCGGCCTTCAGTCGCATTGCGCTCCATGCTACTTTTTCAATCAAGCTTCTTTTTATCCCTCTGATTTCTCTTTTAGTAAGTGTTGCTTACATTACACATGTCCTTACGTATTGGGGATCTTACGGTATTAAATGTGTTGATTTGGAAAGCTTTTGTACAAAGTTATATTGAAAAAACCGTCTCGTCCTTAATTTTTGCACACCAGTGTATATAAATTATATCAGGGTAAATGTGTATTTTTTATTATGTCAGAAAGTATTTTGTTTTACTTACTCCACAAACAATGCTTCCAGCATTTTCCCCCTCATCACACTGTTATTTTAAAACTTTACTGGCAATCTTTTTCAATTTCTTCAATTACTTTAATTTTAAAGATGTGGGCAATTAACCAAGTTAAAGTCTTTCACCCAATTTTGAATGACAGGAGATAAAGATCTCTTTCAGAGATCAGTTGCTCCACTCCAACCAGTCAAAACCCATTCCAGTAAATAATTTTTTTTGAATCTTATATTTACAGCTTAAATAAGTAACCCTATTGGCTAATTTGGAACTAAATTTTTATTCATGGAATCCTGCTTCCCTTGTCTTCATTTGTCTCCATGCCAAGTTTGGTCCCTTTCTTTTGTTGTATCCAGCAACAAATGGCTCTGAATAATGTCAGTTTCAAAGAAAATTCCTCCTGTTTATGTTTATATATACCACTTGGAAATGTTCAGTTTATTATTAATTATTATTTGGTTTGAAACTATTAAATGACTATAAGTTAGATATCTTTTATAAAAGAATTTTTTATAGTTCTCTTTCTTTTCGCATGCAGGCTGTTCGATCGTTTTTCAGCAAGAAATTCGAAATCTGCATAAAAAGAAAAAGAAAGAGCGAAAGAAAAAAAACAGAATTATGTTAAGTCAAAATCACTTAATTACAGAATATACATCCTTTTCTAAATCAGCGCAGCAGTAACAATTTTTAAACAGAACCTTATAAATCCAATTTGGTTTGTCCAGGTTTACATTGCACAAGAATTCCTTATTGGTTTATTGACTGGAAATGGTATAAGCCAATAAAACGCATTTCGTGTCATAGTCCATTTTTTTTCAATTGCAAATTTTAAAAAATATCTTCTTTATAGTGTTTTCTTGTTTACTTGTTGCAGTGTGTCCTTAGAAAGCCTATTGTTTCAAGGAAGATATTTCATTAAAAGGTGTTTTTAAAGAAGCCTGGGAGGGGGCGAAAGAAGGAAAAGAAAGAAACCATGATAAATATACTTCCATTTAAGTATAATTATGCTCCATTGCAGTCGTTCCTTAGCATGCATTGAACTGATCTCCAAATTAAATTATTTATGAATTATCTTTAGAACAGGACAATTGAAATAAGCTATGATAATTAGAATTTATGACGACAAGAATCACATTGAGCTAAGAATATAAATACTCGTGATGCAAATAGAAATAATTGCGAATAAATAACAGAGGTCGATAATGTCATTTTTAAACGAGTAATCTGAGAAGCCATGCATCTTATATTTTTTTTCTGTTTTTTAAAGCTGAGAGAAATTATGCGCTTCAGATTTTCTTCTTTTTTTTTTCTTAAGGTATCCGACTACTTGCGACAACTTTTTAAAAAAGTAGAGATGGGGATATTTTTGGGGGGATTTTAAGATTTATTTAGTACATTGTAAGAAAAAAAGGCTAAAATTAAGAAGAGAAAAATAAATTATTACTACTAAAATGGGGAAAAATTGACAAAAAGTTACATAAATTCTGTACAAATAGTAAATGAACAAATTCTCGATTTTGATGTATTACTCTGCTATTCCTTTTTGAAATGACCTTAAGGATAAGATATATTTTAATTTTTACAAAAACTAGAGGACTTTATCTTAATTTTTATATGAAATTGCTTAAAAAATTTTATTAGATTCGCATAAAGGAGTGTAAATTTTGTAATTAAACAGTAATTGATAAACCTGAAGGTTAAAACACTTCTATTGTTATACAGAACGTACACAAAAACTTTTTGAGTAATCGCTGTCCCTGTTTGAGCTTTTCGAAAAAAACACATTTCGAGTAGAATGCATTTTAAAGTTTGACATCTTATGTAAATTTATGGCACCTGCTTTTACTAAAACACTTGTAATTTTTGTCCTAGTGAATGGAAAATAAAACACTTGGTACTTTTATGAAGCTATTAAATGGCTTATAAAATAAAATCATAAAAAAAAGGTCAATGTAGTGTCTGAAACAACTGTTGGCGAGGATTATGGAATGGTGGCGCAAATCGGCGCGATTTCGGAGGGATTACAGTGTTTTTGAGGGAGAGGGGTTTTTGACCCTGGGGAGTACTGTCAGGGTTAGAGAGACGGCCTTTGTCTTTTTTTTTTTTTTTTTTTTGAAGGCGAAAAGTGCTGAACTGTTGTTGGGCCGAAGGAAATGGAATTCTTTCGGGGAGATCGACGCACAGGCGTGGTCTGCTGTAATAGATAAGAATATAGTTTCTTGAGAGCGTCTTAACGTGACGGACAGTGTACATTTAATTGTACTTAATCAAGAATATTATGTCGAGTAGTTGATTATATCACAATAGCAAGAAAGTAAATGAAGGACATTACATGTAGTGTTTATTATAGAATTATATTTAATCAAGGTAATTGTTTGAGTGAACTATATTCAATCAAGATAATTGTTTGAGTTCATTTAATTATGTTTGTATTGATTGATTTGAGAAGTAATTAAGAAAGTAATAAAGTTATTACAGTCAATTTTTGAAAAAAAAGTTATGTTTTTAGGGTAGTCGAATACCTTGTGATGTACCTCCCCTTGGAAGTATATCCCTCGAAGTATCAGCGTGAGCTAGAGGTGTAGAGTTAGCGCAAGAACTCGGATCAAATATTATCTTAATATGACTTCATTAAGATATTCAACTTAAACTTTTAACAAACATAATTACAATAATTAATATGAGAGAATCTACGATGACACAATACTCAACACACAATATATATATTTATACTTCTAATTCAGACCAATCTCAATAATCGATCCGATTAATCCTCAATTCTAATAAATAATCATTCCTACCTTATATTAGACCGTAACGCTACTTGTCTTTATCTGCAATGGTATGCAGCTTGACGACTAACTTCTAATCGAACACCAAAATGTTTATCCACGACACGTAGAACTTAAATCTTGAACCACGAACTTCAATAATCATCAACTGCCACAACGCACGTCAATTTTGTCTAACATTCCTTTACCTTGCCATTACGCTTACTCTAAGATCCTATATTTATCCTATATTATTTGCATCTCTTCACTTCTCGTTTCTTGGATTTGGTTGGAAAAGAGTTGCCATTAATTCTGGCCCAAAGAAACCAAAGGACTTGTTAAAGAAAAGACGCGTAAGACGTCACAACCTTAACTAAAAATCATGCTTCTAATTTTTTTGAATTTACTCTTCAGTCATATCTGCGCAATTACATGTGCAACATCTGGCCACAATAGCTTGTGATTGGTGATGCTTCAGTCAAGTCATGGTTTTGAATCCTGACGCCACTAAAAAGTCTCTTGATGGGATTTTTGCTCTTAAATCAATTGAAATTCAATGCCATCTCGTTGTCGTGGAAAGATTATAAAGGTTGATTGCCATCTCAGGCTTTAATTTCCTCTGTGGCTTAAAATTACGAAACTTGTTTCGTAACTATAGTTAATTCAACAATGTGTAGGACAAAACAGATAGACTTTAATGTAGTTAATATAGCAAAAACATATAAAATAGGAATATTACTATAATTTTGACAGTTATGAAATGAGTATTATACATATTTATTACATTGAAAAAAGACAATATAAATGTACAAAAACACTTACATAAAAAAATAAATCTTAGCTGTTTTTTCTTTCTTCAGATAAATTATTTACTAGCAATAGCATGGCTAAATAAAAGTATAAGTAGATGTTAGAATGGTTTTAAAAAGATTATAAATGAAATGCAAACAATTTAATTTTCAGATTTACCAGTACTTTTTACTTTTCTAGAATGAGTTTCAATAACAGTCGTGGTGGCGTAGCTGGTTTGTCGCTGCCCTTCTGTACCTAAGGTTGTGGGTTCTACTAAGTCGGTGGATTTTCAGGATGCAAAAAATTGACAAAGGCCTTGTCATGATTATGTGGCAAGTAAAAAATCCCTTGAGTGTGCGTTTGACTTGAATGCTTTCGGTAAAATTAAATTCCTAAGTATAAATTTCGCATCGGCAGAGCTCAGGTGCCTCCCTCTTGGAGAGAAACTGGGCGTAAAAATTACTTGCGGCAGTTGATATCTTCTATATTTAATGCCACACTAAAAAGTGATACCATCTCCTGGGATATGTACTAGGTCTGTGAAGGTAGAAATACCAATACGCAGCCCCATTAGGAAAAAAGGACGTTTTTATGCACTAATGTTTTTAGACTTGTTAAACTTACTTTTACTTAAACGACCAAAATTTAATTATTGTTATCGTCTTTTATTATTGAGGATGCTGTAAAACGCATTAATATTAACCATTAACACATATGAACTATTTAGTTTAAAGTACAATTCATTAAAATCGATCAACGCGTAATTATAAATGCTGCTCGATTTCATTTAAGTGTATAATAGCTAGTTATATTCTATAAAACCATGAAATTTGAATAACTTCGTCAGTGAATTGTAAATTTATTTCTATTGCTCGAACATTTATTTATTCAACGAAATGCAAACCTTATTTAAAATCAGGAAGAAAATATAAAACTATAATTCTTCATGCGTATTCTAATTTTTGAGCTTGTATACTTAAATTATAACTTTGACATTTTTTTTCAAATCTCTTTTGTCTCGTATTCCAATAGTTGTCAAACATTCATAAGTTTAGGAACACTTTTTGCTGATAAAACAAACAATACCACGTGACAGCAATTACAATTCCCTTACCAAGTTATTGAAAATCAATAAACTCAGTGCGGGGCTAACCTCGGTGACATCAACCGAAATACTTAACGACTTTTTATCAAAGAAAACACCTCCGTTTATTTCTTTTCGCAAAGGCAGTGTCACATTTTTCCCCAACAAGACTTTTAACGGGTTTTATTCGGGACTTTTACTAACCCTTTTGGAGAAAATATTCTTTTTAACTGTGATTTTAGTTTAAAAACCGCCTTCCGTATCGATGGCTTGATTTTAAGCAAATGTAACTACTGTTTAAGTGCTCATTCTTGAGTATGCGAGATAATGGTTAAGCGTTGATTGTCAAGTTGAATTCCAAGTGTTAGTAAAGAGCAGCTGGCGGGCGCGCATCTTAAGATTAATATTCGATGGAGATTCGATCAAGAAGTGGTTAACACTAGAAAGACCGAAATTTATATAGTATGTACCTGTAACGACCAAAAGCAGTCAAAATGACTGCATTGGGAAAGAATATCTAATGTATGAAGAAATTTGTTTAAGAAATTAGTTTTTAATATTTTTTATATTATTTACAGTCATATAACAAGTTTTTAGTAAATATTAACAAGAAAAAAAACTACTTCACTTGGGGAAAAAATGTATTCCAAAAGAGTATAAGAAATTGTGTCATTGTGTACGTAATTTTTTTTTCTAACTGAAATTAAAAAAGCAGACAAAATTACTTCCATGGACAATCTAATGTTAAATAATTTGGAGCTGACCTTACTATAGGGCTTCAAGAAGGATCATACAAGGAGTTGCATACCAGATAAGTACCTTCCATAATTTAGTTACCTGATTACGGGTTTGGATGTATTACTCATAGGGTTAAGTTATAACAGTGTATTTCGTAAAGTGCTTAAGATTAAATAAAATTAGCTATTTTTCAATTCTTACTTTAGCTCACACTCTTTATATATTTATTTAGCTTGGTGGAATTCTCAATAGTTTAAAAAATAAATTTTAAAGCGCTCAATTGAGCTGAAATTTTATATACATGATTATTTTGGATGACAATACAGAATCTAATTATAATTAATAAAAATTAATTGATTAAAACTAATTCTTCAAATAATTACGATTTCAGCCACGATGACACCAGTTTTGGCGACTTGTGTCTAAACTTGAAAAGGTTTTTTTCTCACATTTAAAGCGCTCATTCGAGCTAAAATTTTCTATGCATTATTGTTTTCGGTAAAAATGCGATAATTCAATTATAATTAATTAAAATTAATTGACTAAACTAATTATTTAAAGAATTACAGATACAGCCACGTTAATTTCATTTTTAGCGACTTGGGTCAAAACTTTAAAAGGTTTTTTTTCTCGCGTTTTAAAGCTTTCAGTTGAACTGAAATTTTATAAACACGAAATTGTTTTGGATGACAATACGATACTTTAATGATAATTAATAGAAATTTATTACCACTTAATGCTGTGATTCTGTCCTAAGTACATACATATCTAGATATGCACTCATGTCCATAAATTAAGGATAATGAAGTTCAGGCAAAGAAAGAGACAGAATTAAAACAAATTTGACTTATTTGTAAAGTCTATTTATTAAACAAAAGGTAAAGAGCAAAAAAGATGCTATATGTTTGACATAATTAATAAAAATTGCAATTTTTACTCCCTGGAGCAAATTTCAAAAAAGAACTTATTTACAAAAAAGAGTATAACATGGTTAGTATGATGGTTAATACCGAATATGTCTCCCGGACGATGCAATACAGGTCTTACCATGCCTAGGCATGCTGAGTATCAAATTATCAATCTCATCTTGAAGAATATTACACCACCCATCAAGCAATGCCCTCCGAAGTTCCGGTAGACAGGTGGGAGGAGGTTGATGGGCTGCAATTCGTCGGCCAAGCATATCCCACACATGCTCTATTGGATTCAATTCCCGTGAGTATGCTGGCCAATCCATACGGGTGATATCCTCCAATTGAAGGCATTCGTCTGCAATGTTTGCACGGTGAGAACGGGCGTTGCCATCCATAAACAGAAATTCAGCACCCATGGCGCCCCGAAACAAACGTACGTGTTGTTCCAGAATGGCATCCCGATAGATGCGGCCTGTCATCGTTACACTTTGAACATGCAGGTCAGTTCTGGAACCAAGAATAATTCCTCCCCAAACGAGCCATCCTGCACCACCATAACGGTGTCGTTCAATGGTGTTCTCTTGGTGGTAACGGGTACCTGGCACTCTCCATATTAAAGTCCGGTGAGAATCAGACTGCAAACTAGACGTGGACTCGTGTGAAAACATCACACAAGACCACTGTTGTGGTGTCCACAATCCTCTTTACTCCAGGTTCATCGCAGGCGACAGTGAGTTGCGGTAAGTGGAACACATCTGACAGGTCTACGAGCGTATAGACCAATGTACCCTATTGTCTGTACACGGACTGCCTTGAAACTGTCGTACCGGTAGCTGATGAGAGCTGACGAGACAGGTCTCATGCTGTGCTCCGTCTGTTTCTTTTGGCAGTAACTGCCAAATATCGGTCTTCATTCACGTTGTAACTCGGCAGGGGGGGAACCTGTGCTGTAACATCTACTCACATTGCCATCATTTTGAAATTGTTGCAAAAGCCTGGATATGACACTCTGGGAGATTTCAAGTTCCTCGGATACTTCCAGCTGGATACGTCCACATTCCAGTTGTCCAATAATTCTGCCAAGTAAAAAATCATCCAAATGCTTCCTGTGGGCCATAACTATGCGGTTATTGCCCTGAAAGACTTTTAAAGCACTTATGAACAATTTTACTTCTTTGCTACCATTCCTTATATACCCCTCTCTTACACTCTCGTTATTGTGATCCGTGCCATCTGGTGGTTTCCTGTAATTTGCATATTCTTCTTCAAGATGTGTGTGATAATTCTACAGGTGAAATTTTTATTTTAGAGTTCAATTTCTGTGTGATTCTGAATTATCCTTATTTTATGGACATGAGTATATATTATAAATGCGAATGTATGTGAAGATGTTTGCTCGTCTTTCACGCAATAACAACTGAATGGATTTTAATGAAACTTTACAGTAATATAGCTTATACTTCAGAATAACACATAGGCTATAATTTATAAAGATATTGTGCGAAGTGTTCAGACTATAACGATATTTGTCAATTATGTAGGAAAAAATTCTGCCATCTGCCAGCAATTCTGGCGTGTGCTGCAAAAAAGCCCACGACAGCATATATCTATCTTTTGTTTGTGAAGAAACCCTTTTTGTTTTGGCTGTGCAAGGCGCTCGCTTCTAATTAATTCCTGTGATCAACATATTCCCTATTTTTTTTTATTTGAGAATAAAACAAAATTTTGGAAGGAGTGGTTGTTATAAATCTCTCTTTATTTGAATGTTTTTTTAAGGATTTTATTATGCACATTTGGTAGTAAGAAATTGATCTTTTTTCAAAATAGATACTTTTATTTCTTGTTTTACTTACAGTAGATAAACTTTGTCTTTCACACTACAACATTTGGACAAATTTTCAAAATTTGTTTGTGATTAGTAGTTAATTATTACACTACAATTTTAATTGAATAGGCAGATATTGCATTTTTAAGTTTAAAAATAATTATAACTACTATACTGTATTTTTTGGAGTGAGTGAATTTTAACGTCGTACTGTTCAGCTACACGAGGGCTTTGGGCAACGGACCACGTAATTTTTAACCATGGTCAAGTGACGTGGACGACACCTGAGCTGGTACCCCCCCTTCTCCTAATTACCACACCACACCAACTTAGAAGGAATATTTTACCAATACTTAGCAGGAATATTCTTTGAAATGCACTCTTCCAAGATATATGGCAACACGGGTTCTATGGTGAGCATTTTAGCTATGAAAGGCGAATAGTTTTGTAGCAGATATTGCGTTTTCAGCTGATTGCAAGGATTATTATTTTTGTCCCGAAAAAATAGTTTATGTCAAAATTTAAGTGTGTCTTATGTTTTTCTATGTTAATGAAGACCTTTAAAAACGATTTGAATATTTATTTTAAGTGAAAGGTGTTTATAATGAATTTTACAGTGGAATATCTTTAATTAATTTATTAGCGCTAACGGATTAAATTTCCGAAAACGGAGTATTTTGTTTATGTATATCCCTTAATTTTCAATGTAGTGATCCAAAAAAAAAGTATTGCTTGAAAAAAACTGCAGTAAATCATAATGCGGTTGGATAAAGTATTAACGTGCATCGCACCCCTACACGGCGGGTCTTACAAAGCTCTAATAAAGCTCGAGTTATGAAAGTAGCCAGGCATTTGCCAACTTGACTCTATCGTTACCATTTCGCTATGTTTTTCATTGAATCGCCATTATAATTTAAGGAACGGCGTTGCTTGCGAGTATTACAATTTTAACATAAAATAAATACAACAGAAAGTAATATTAATGTATTACACTTTCAGATATAAATTATTCACACTATTTTAAGAATTCATTACACAAAGCTTTTAACAATGTGTTACTTTTGCTGTGCAGAGATCAGCTTAGGGAGGTATTTTCAAAAATCGACCCTCAAGAGTGCTATGGGGAGTTATAAATTTAAAAAAAATCCTTTTTATCAGCTATTAGCTACTTTTTATCAGCTATTAAAATTTAACAAATGTGTTTTTTTTTTCTTTTTTTTGTTTAGCTGAGATATGCAAAATGCTTTTTGTGTTTAATTTGAAATTCACGTAAAATTAACTCATTAAAAACTTATTTATCCTTCAATATGTTTTGTTTAATTTTTCAGTTCACCCGGGCGAAGAACAGGTATACCAGCTAGTTTATATTAATTGTAACTATTTAATAAAAAGTAGCTAAAATTAAAAAAAAAATGTTGATCTCTGAGTAGAAATTGACTTAAAAGTTTTTTTTTTATTTCACTTGTTTATGTTTATGTCTGCTTTTTCCTCAAACCAACTCACACATGTGACCTTCGGGCCGTGACAGACGACATTTTAGCAACTTAGTCATTACAGACACAACAATTTTCGAAATGCGAGAAGCATTTCATGGTGGCGGCCTCGTTACCAAAGCTAACGAGGCCGCCACCATGAAATGGTGGACGCTTGAATTATTTAATCCAAGCTCTCGTCGGATACTAAATAGTGTAGTTCTTTTAATTTCGCCGAGAATACCAGAGCCAAATTGATACTCTAGGGATCTTTTACACACACACACACACACATGTCATATAATCATATAATAGACGTGCCTACGATATTCGCATCCAGAAAATTTATCGACTCCCACCGATTTGGAATCCGCAACCTTAGGCTTACTAAGCGAGCGCGCTACTTTTAAGCCACCGGAGCCTAAAAAGTGTCCCCTTTTTTACTCTGAACATAGGATGTTCTCCATTTGACATTTTGAAAGGGTTGATTTACTTTACTATTTGCAAAACATCGATTGCCATTTAAAAGCATCTGAGATTAATCACTATTTCTTAGTGTAATAAAAAAAAGAGTGGTACATTTAAAATATTTTTTAAATATTAAAATAAATTTTTTATTTGAATCATTACACACCAACATATGCACAGGGTGATCCTGAATTCGTGGTACAAACTTTAAGGGTAAGTACAGGACTTTGTAAGAATCATTTATTGTATAGGAATGTATCTGCGCAAGTGACGCGTTCAGATACAAACATAAAAAGAGACGAAATGAAAGTTAAAATGTTAATTGAAATCTTCGTTGACAAGTGTAATGTTTACAATAACTTTTCCAAATTGCATCTACCAGTAGCGATACATGCTTGATTGCGTCGGTGGAGCGTTTAACGTTCACATTCGAATATGCCTTGTGTTTCACGCACACGTGCATCAGCTTCAGATATTCGAGCAAAAAGATCCTTATCTAAGTCAAGTAGAGTCGCATAAACAAGATTCTTCAGATGAAGTAATCGAGGCTCGATAAATTGGGACATCGGGTTGGTCAAGGGACTGTTTCACCATCCCCAATCCATCGCACTCCAATAAGCGATTTTTGTTTAATACTCTACGAACGGTCTGATGACTCACACTTACATGATGAACAACAACTCTTGAACTTGTTCTGGTCAATCAGTCTTAACGTACAAGATGTTTTATTCCAGGCTTGGACAGTGTACAGCTTTCCGTTGACCAGCATCATGTCTTGTGACGTGGAACGAACCGGATCCCGAAGCTGAAGGTGTAACCACAGAAAAATTCTGTGATCCGACATTCGTTGATCAAGAAATTGCACAAGATACATTCGTGGCGCAGTTCTGCCCGTTACCATTTGCGCGGCCGTACATGAAATGCATGTGCATTTTTTCCTCCCATCGTAGATTGTGAATGCCTACTGCTTTTTCGTAATACGTAAAGTCATTCATCGTAGACGTCAGCACAATTGCGAATAGCGCTTTTACTTACCGAGTTGCATCAGGTTGAGTGAGTGAGTGAATATTAACGTCGCACTGTTCAGCTACACGAGGGCTTTTTGCGACGGACCACGTAAATTTAAACCATGGTCAAGTGACGGGGACGCACCTGAGCTGGTACCCTATCTCCTAATTACCACACCACACCAACGGGAGGACGTATCAGCTCTCGATAGATTTAGCGTGCAACGCTGCCCTACACGGTGGGTCTTTAGTGGTACTGGGCTCGAACTCATGACATGCCTGCCGTGATCCGATACCTTGACCCCTGGGTTTCCACAGACCTGTGCATCATGTTGAAAAACGGTGAGAAATCTACTGCCAGCAATGCAACCAACCCATAACTCCATTTTTCTTTACTTTTATTTCCTCTGTTAGCCCTCACAGCATCACTTTCGAGCATACATTCCTATACAAAAAATAAATGTTTCACAAAGCCCTGTATCTACCTTGAAAGCTTGTACGAAGAATACGGGACCACCCTGAATATTACGGCCATTACCCGCCCTTTTAATGGGTTTTTCATTACATTGTACGACTATATGCTTTTAATTTCTTTTTTCTAAGTTTTTTATTTGAGACTTTTTGACTTTTTTTTATCTAAGTTCAATCATTAAAACTTCAATGTATTGAAAAAAAACATTCGTATAGATTTTGCCACTTGATTTACAAAAAAGGGGCAAGACTTAATTTCATGCTTAATAACTCTGCTACATAAAAGGAGAAATTGAGCTTTTATTATTTCTTCTTTGATATTTCTTTTTTATTTACAAATTATCAAGAAACGTTTCTGCAGCAGTCTTTATGAAATGATGTCAGAGTTTAGCTTTTTATTCATCTTTTGTTTTGTAAAAACATAAGCCCTGATAGTGACGTATTTTTTTAATATATAAAGGAGAAAAGTGACACTTACTCACTCACCCACTTATCACGAGATCTCCGAAACTATTAAGCCTACAAACTTGCAATTTGGCAGGTATGTTTCTTTTGTTGAGTAGAGATCCGCTAGAAACCTGCTTTGCGAAAATCAGGAATGTGGAAGTGTTATGGATTAAAAAAAATAACTTTTTGACTTTTTATACCGAGGGACTTGAAATTTGGCAATTATGTTTCTTTTGTTGAGCGAGTGCACACCCACTGAAAACGGAATTTTGGAAAATCAACTGCGGAAGGGGGTTGAGTACGGACGCATAAAGGAATGATGCATAAACTTCCATTTTAGGAATTCATATCCTTTTCCTTTTTAAACAAAGAATTGAATTCTATAGAAATGTGTTTCGATAAATAAAAGCTGAATGATAGATACTTATATATAAATGACTGACTGAAAATCTGAGTGACTTAGATAAAAATAATTTTAAAAAAACAATATGTTATCATACAATATAATGATGAACCCAGCGAATCGGGCAGGTATAATGGCTAGTTTTTAAAAGAAGGTCGTATTATGAAGAATGTCTGAGCTGAGGGAAGTGCGATACTTTTTCCTTGCTCGTCATCTCTCTCTACGGCTGCGGTTCTTAAACTTTCTATCGCCACCCTCCTCCCTTTATGTATCAACCTGACGTCATGAACCCCCAAGATTTTGAACACCTCCCCCTTACTCCCTACGCATGGCTAATTAATTTAAATGGATTCGTTACCGTATTCGCACGCTATGAATCCAGTTCCTTATTTTTGCAAAAAATATTTTTACAATTTTTTTGAAAATATTACGCTGTAAAAGTGGCTATGTAGTTACAAACACTAGCGGAGAAAAACCTGATTGAATATTCTTGATCGAAATACATGTTCTAGTAGAGTATTTTTATTGGGGGAAATTTAGCGATCTAGTTTAGGATGAGCGTCTTTCAGTTTTTCCATAAGGCCTTTCAGAGTACGTACAAGAGGAAAATCTTAACATTTGATGAGAGACCTTCGCGAACCCCTTAGAAAGGCGCTGTGGAACCCCAGGGGTCCAAGAACCACAGTTTAAGAGCCATTGCTCTATGGAATTAACTTAAGACTGGTTTGATATGAAGTATAGCAGCACTGGCGTAACGTACAACCGCGCAATCCCCACATTGCGGGGGGCACTAGGGGGCCCAAAGCTTGTCTGACACAAAGTGCGTATTTGGGCTTGGGGCCCAAAACCTCAGTTTGCAGGGGGACCCTCTTTTTCTCCGTTATGTCACTGTATAGCAATCAATATTACGTTACACGTAAGGTCTTTAGCGAAATTCTACTTAATCATGGAAACCCGTGACCGCAATTAGTAGGTTACTATTATTAACTGAAAAAATGAAGGCACACGAAAGCTCTTAAAATACAAAATATAGTTATAGGTACAGAATATATTGATATGGCATTAAATTTTACTCCTATTGTATAGTAATTTTGCTTTCAAAATGTCACAATTGGTGACAAATATATGTTAAAAATTAGACCGAAAGAGAAACAGCCCCCCTGCGGTACTTTGTAAATTTATTTTCTAAAACTCAGAAATGCTAATCAAGTTATCTTGACTGGAAAGAAATACCTATTGTGAGGGGAGAAAAAAATTGATTTTTTACAAGGTAAAAGGGGTTACATGAGGGGGTTTTGTGGTTACAAGTTTACCTTTAAGTTTGTAAAGGTTACAAGTATACCTTGTAAAAAATAAACCTATACATGTGGTAGAAAAAAAAGGAGCTGGCGGAAATCACTACAGATGTAAACACTACTTTGCTATTGATAGTATTCTATATAAACAACATATGCCAACAGACACATTTTCTTGTTTCTAAAAGTTCGATCAAAGCCAAATGTTTTTTTTCTGTCCACGAATCAGAACTGGATAATCATCTTTACGTGTCGTACAGGATAAAAATATAAATGTCAAAAACATCCGATAAGGAACTTGAGAAACGTAATTCCTAAAACTCCAATTATACATTCTGCAGTCTAATATTTATATTTACGTATGCTTTAAGAGAGAGAGCGAATTTATTTTATTCCAATATATATTCAACAAGCGAAACCTGTTACTAATCCGAAAGGTTATTTTTTAAAGTTATAAGTAATATTAGAACTCACACAAAAAAAGTAAAGTCCCACGCAACATATATTTCAATGCCTCTTTCAATGTAAAAAAAAAATTGCTGTAATGCGTTTTTTTATGCCTCGTATGGTTATAAACACCACAATGAGTTTTACGAATGAAAAAGAATAAAAAAATAAATAAATGTTATCTTTAATGCGTTGATAAATTGGGACTAATTTTAGTAATACCTGTTATGAATTGTTTGTTATTTTTACTTCCGTTATAGCTGCAAATGCATTCCTTACAGCTTGTCAGTCGCAAAGATTTATATTCTTTAGTGTATTTATTAAAAAGGTCAACTAAAACGTGCTTCAAGCTCCTTTTTGTGTATATTTTCTTTTATTTTGTGGAGAATGTTCTTTTATTATTTTATATTCTTCGCATTTATATATATCAGCATTAGATTTATATATATATATATATATATATATATATATATATATATATATATAAATCTACAGAGAATTTTTTATTAAGTCAGTGAAAACGTGACAGTGCTTCTGTTTGTGTTTCATGTTTTTATATTCATTTTTACGGCGGAATGGGTCTACATCGTGCGCAACCTCTGTGAGGATTCTACAATTTCGGTGCAAATAAATATGGATAAATTGCTTTCACAAGAAAGGGCATTTGTATTCTCAAATTATTTTTATCACATTATTTACTTCATTTTATTTTTATAGCTCTATGTGCTCGAAGCACATAATTAACTTGTGATACACTCATTGGTCAAGTAGACTAATTATGTTGTGAACATAATGAGCTTTAATGAGCTAAACTCGTGTGACGTCATAGTCACTCGATAAATACAATTAAACGTTTCCAGTTAACAGCTTAGCTGTTGCCAACATTTGATTTTTGCAGAAATTTTTAAACGTACATGTTTGTCAACAAATAACGTATATAGATAAACAAAATGCACCCGATTTAAAAGTACACGCTTATAGATATACAAAATGCTTCGACGAAGTAGTTTTGCATTTTGTTAGTTTAGATATTTATATGGTAGTCGTGCTTGACTATAATGGAAACTTGATGGTTGAAGCATCTTCCAATATTATTTTATATAGAACATATTATCATCGAAGAATATATATACACTCACACAAAATACTATATATATGACAAAACATAAACGGTTTCCATGACGATTCCTATATACAAACAGCTTAAAACTTCCAGAATATTCTAGTATTTTTACAAAATGATACCAACCGGAAGTGTATAAATTCTAATTTAGTTATTACACGAAGTTAAAAGATTAACGTGAATATATTACACACACACACACACATATATATATATATACATTTTAATTTTCAAAAACTTTTTCAAGAATTTTAACACTTGGACATCTTTACCCAATTTACTTTTATTTGAAATTGTACCTAAATTTTACAAATCGAACAGCAAGTACAAGTCTATTGTCAATTTGTTTTGAATTCATGACGATTCCTATATATAAACAGCTTAAAACTTCCAGAACATTCTAGTATTTTTACAAAATGATACCAACCGCGGAAGTGTATAAATTCTAACTTAATTATTACACGAAGTTAAAAGATTAACGTGAATATATTACATACATATATATACATTTTAATTTTCAAAAACTTTTTCAAGATTTTTAACGCTTGGACATCTTTACCCAATTTACTTTTATTTGAAACTGTATCTAAATTTTACAAATCGAACAGCAAGTACAAGTCTAATGTCAATTTGTTTTGAATTCAATGGAGAACACGTGAGTATATTTATCATGTGACCATCTTAAATTTAGCCCATTAAGTTTTATTATGGACATGATTTTTTTAAAGAAAAAAACAGCTTTAAATGTTATGAATACTAATATTCCAACCAAAATTTCAATTAGGAATTTCTACTAAGAGTTCGTAAAAATTAATTTTGGTAAAATTAGGCGATTGCAAAATATTTTACAATATCAACCACAGAATCAGCTTTGATTTTCATTTCTACATGCTGATTTACTAACACGTAAAGAATTCCGTGACAGAACCCGAAGTTTATAAATGGACAATTATTCTATGCGAAGGCCAACGTATTTCAGCTGAGTTCTTAGAACTCGAATTCGAGTTCTAAGAACTCGACTTGCGTTGCTTCTGACATAACAAGAATGCTGAACTGCTTTTAGCATTCCCTTGGCACAAAGATGGGTAACATGTAATAAATTCATTTTATAATGAATATTTATAAACTGTGAAATAAGACTAATCTAAAATTATTAGCATAGTGATTTTTTTTTGTTTTCCACGAAATATGCCTTTACCAGCTATTTCATGTTTATATTTTACCCTAATGTACATACTTTGGAGAAATTAATTTTGCACCAGAGTAAAAAATATATATATATCGAAGTTTTCATATTAGATATGCCAGTAAATGATTCTACCAATCGGTGAAAATGTGTACCATAAAATTATTTTGGCAAATTAATAATTAGTAAATAATAAATAATATTGATTATAACATCCCAGACAGAACTGTGTTCAAAAATTTGAAAAAAATATATAAACATAAAACAAAATTAATGTATTAATTTATTTTAATCAATTTGTACCTTTTTAATACACTGTAGAACTTGTTTTGGGGCGGTCCTTTTTTATGCGATTTGTTTTGTACGATTTTATTTTGTGTGATCTTTTCAACGCGCTAGCAATACGAGCTTGATTGAAGACGAAACTGTCAATGACAGTGATATTATCAGTAATTTGATAGATTATGTAGATGGACACAAGAGAAGAACATGATTATTTGAGAGCGTATAAATATATGGAGGGATCCAGTTTCTCAACAAATCGGGAAAACAGTTTTTTTTAAAAAAATTGATCCCATATTCCGAAAGGAATTTGAAATTCTAAAAATATCTTTGATCATGTATATCTGGATATCCTGACGTTTACAAGCAACTGTTCGACCGACAGTTTTCGCAAAAGCTTATCACTTACTTTATTGTGCCAAAAAATAAATCAATTGACATTGTATTTTCAAGTGACGAAATCAATTGTGAGCTAATTCATCACAAGAAGATTCGCACTTTGGATTGCGATGAGTGGCAGTGAATTATGTATGTGCATTTTGTGTGTGAAAACTTCTCCATGTATACAAGAAGAAATTAAATGTTTTTAAAATGTTTCCATGTGTACTTTTAATCACATATTTTGTTTGAAAGTATTTTCTCATAAATTTCGTAAATAACTGATGTATTTTCTAAGTGCGACTTTTTTATGCGGTCCCTCCTCAACGCATAAAAAAATAGTCTTATGTCGACTAATTTTTTGTTATAATACATAAGTAATTATGAAATTTTAGAGTATTTTTTGCGCGCTTTTTTTTCATGCGATTCCTATATACCGCCCCAAAACAGGTTTTAATGTAGTTTAACCATTTTTATAAGAGACTTGGATTTGATATTTTGTGTATCCAATTTTTTTCACTGTAAAGTATTTCTAGATGGGGGTTGGAAGAATACAGGGGTCGGTGGAACTCAAGAGAGATGAGCTAAGTTAGTAAAACAAGATAATTAAGGTGTCAAAGAGCCCTTCTTTATGAGCTTAGGTGAGTTCTTCCCGGGAGGGGGGAAAGTCTCCAAAAGCAATTGGGTTCCAGGCAGTTGTGCTTCTCAATTAATGTTTTTCGAATTATTTAAATAAAGTTTTACCTACAGTTATAGTTTTCATTCAATGAAAAGCTAAGAACTATAGCAGAGAATTTTATTTCTGTGGTTCAGTGGATGACTAATGCCGAAACACGATATTCAGAATTGAACTCTCAAACCTCGTGAAATAATTTCCATATTAATAACAACACATGAGAAAGCGATATTTTATATAATTTCAATTTTATACTAATAACTAAAATTGACTTTGTGTTCCTGCACATGAAAATTAGGAAGCGTATTTGCCGTACATGTATAATTCATATAATTTTCGTTTACAACTGACATTACTTGTTCTTTTAATATTTTCACTGATTAAGTTCAAAATTTGTTAATGCAAAATAATTTGATACAGAAGTAGCTGTTTAAAACCAGTCAATTTTTTAAATGTGTATGAAATCACAAATAAATATTTCAACACTAGAACGTCCAGGATTTCGATAACCCTTAAACGTCCACCGGTGTCGTTTCGACACCGTGATGTAAAATGTATAAAATAACTGTAATGACTAAAGTAGGGTTTAGTTCTGAGACTTTTTTGAAATTATTTCATGTTGTTATCATATATTATGACCCTTTATATATCATAAAAAACTGTAACAAAACAAATTACTTAATCTTGTAAAATGGAATAAAACAATAATGTTCACAAATATTAGTATAACAAGCAAAATCATAATTTTTGTTAGAATGCGAGATTTTACATCATTATTCATCGTTTATATGCATAATGTTATGTGCATACTTCATTTGCAATGAATACAGTCATATTCAGTTTTTCCTGTACATTTTCCGCATGCCATTTTTATGCAAGAGATATCCATCGTTTTAGTTGCATTTCCATTGCACTCTTTAATTTCACATGTTTTGCGATTTAGTGAATGTGTAATTCCTTTTAATTCAGTATTTACATGACTTTTTCAAATCTCTTACACTTTTGTAATTTGAACATAATAGCTGATAAGTACATGCTATGTAACGAAGCACTTAGACACAACGAGTTTAGTGTAACTGACTCATTTCCGCTGTGAACCTAATAACATTGCATTCAAGGTCAAGTAAGTGCGTGACATTACTTTCGAAAGTTTGTTTTACAAATGGTATCTACTTAGTTTACTATCTTTTGCTAATCGATAGTTATTTGTACTGAGTACTTGACTTGGTGTCGAAACGACACCAACAAACGTTTTAGGTATATTTATTTGTAAAATTTCTCTTAATTAGCCTAGAACCCCCAAACTTTTCTGTGTACACTCATCATAGAAAATAATTAAAAGTTTGAAACATTTTCAAAATCCTTGCAAAAATACTGAAGGGAGAACAAACTAAATAAGCTCCGGTTTCCAATCGACACCGACGGATGTTCTAGTGTTAAATAGATAGTCATGAAGTATAAAGGAAAAAGGATGCTAATTATTTATTAATATGAGATGTATAACCGCTTCTACTTCTGCCAAAAATCACAGTTTACCAAACGTTTGTCGATCCATGGTGCTTTCTACTAAATGTTTACTCTAGATCAGCATTTCGGAGTGAGTGAATGAATATTAACGTCACACTGTTCAGCTGCACAAAGGCTTTTGGCGACGGACCACGTAATTTGAAACCATGGTCAAGTGACGTGGACGACACCTGAGCAGGCACCCCTCTCCTAACTACCGCACCACACCAACGGGATGACGTTTCAGCTTTCAAGAGATTTAGCGTGCATCGCTGCTCTACACGGCGGGTCTTTAGTGGTACTGGGCTTGAACTCGTGACAAAGCCAGCCACGATCAAATACCTATGCCACTTGGCTACCGCGGCCACTCACCATTTCGGAATAGAACTAGTAAGATATTATAACAATTGATATAGAGCCCCTCCCATGCTTATACCCCAATGAGAGAGAGAGAGAGAGAGAGAAACTAATTTTCTCCTAAATCATTTTATTCTTATATTAAGAATTATTTTTTTTACTTTTTAGTTCTATTAGCCATAAAAGCGTGTTTTTTTTTTTTTTAACTATAATTTTTATTTGTTTATCAAATCACGATTCATTATGTGTGAGAACTATAAATACTCACCTTTGAAGAACAAATTGGAAAGAGTTTTCCATTGATCCGTTACACGCTGTGTATCAATTATATTTTCTCATACTACTTTACTAAAGCTACAAGAGTCCGTATGCAATGTGTTCATGACACATAATAACACCTCTACGTGAGATTATTTCACTAAATCTCGTTTCTTCCTTATTTACACTACAACCCCTCGATAAAAACAAAAATAAGCTGTCAGCATAAAAAAATCGCCCTAATTCGGATACAAATAAAACTCATAATGTTTGTCAGTTTTTTTTAAAAAAACTACTAGGAAAAACAAGATTGTTTTTATTTTACACCAAGTCTAAATTTCTTGAAACTTCTCTTTTTGGAATAGTACTAAATTTTTAAGAGCAAGAAGAGTAACTTTCCATTCTTAAATATCAAGGTTGAGTATAGTCATAACGGATATAAATGAAGCTGAAGTACTCGCTAAATCTCTTGAAGAGCAGTTTAAAAAAAATTGAGAAAGAAACAGTTCACGCATACCAAAAAGAAACAAATGGCATAAATCAGACATTTTACGCTCATATGAACACAATCTTATCACTTTTATTAAACGAATCTTACCACAAAATTTTCTGAATTCCAAAAAAAATTACGGTTAAAAGTCTCATAGGAAAGATATCATTAAAAATTATTAAAATCTTCCCATCCATTTATTTATAATTACCAGCTTCATAAATATTTTTGATTGAAACACTCCTCCTCTGAATACGAAACAGAAAACCATTTTTTTCCATCCTAAAACAGACAAAAAAGTACAAGTGAATCTGATAGTTATAGACCACTCTCCCTACTTTTATTTCTTGTATAAGCAGTTGTATTCTACAGCCCACTAGTTCCTATTCGAAAATAGTTTAAGCACATTCAAACTGCTCAGTTTCCGGGAAAATATTTCAACCACCTCTCAAAACTGTCAATAGCTACGAAATTGATCATGGCTGGGGGGTTTTGATACGTAAAATATTCACAAGTTCTAGCTTTTCAGACAAACAAAATACCTTCTACAGGGTGTAGATACAAGGATTTATCCAGAAATTACAAAAGTTAAACGTTTTCACCTCATCTATAGTGTTAATTCTTATTTATTTTATCATTTTAATATATTTGCGTAAACTATATTTCTCACCACATAGTATTTTCACCAGCACCCCAAAACGTTCTTTACAGGGTTTATTCAAGATTCATGCAAAGAATATAATCAACAACCAGTCATACTTACCTCTGCATATGTTAATGGTATGATTATACTCGTTCAATATAAAAAAAAATCGATATGCCTCTCTCTAAACCAAAGATTCTCAACGTGCTTTATTGATTGGGAACCTCCTAGCTACGAACTTTAAATCTGTGTTTGTTATGTGGGTTTTGTATGTGCGTATAGGTAAACACGCGTGTAATATAATAAATATATAACTAACTTTCAAAATAAAGCTACAAGTCTATAACTAAACAGTTCCTAAAATATGTTTGGTTATTAAAATATAATAAGCCACAATGATTGTAATATAAAATAAAAATGCCAATTCCAAATTTTGAAAATTTTAATTTATAAGACAAACAACTATTTTTACTTAAATATCTTACTTAAAAACCGAAAGAGAATCAAATGTTTAAAATAAAAAGAAAATTAACCATCATAACCGAATCTATTTGTAAGGCTATTGAATGAATTAATGACTTATTATTAACGTTGCACTGTTCAGCTACATGAGGGCTTTTGGCAACGGACCTCGTAATTTTGAGCCATGGTCAAGTGACCAGGACGACACTTAAGCTGGCACCCCCTTCTCCTATCTACCACACCACACCTACGGGAGGACGTTTGATTCTTATGGCTATTAAATAGGATCAACAAAACTATTATACTTGTACCATTATACAACTATATATACTACTATTATGCAGCTAGTGTTGTAACTGATGTTAGGAATCAATATATTATTATTTGGTTCAAAATTTATGAATGCTCTTTTGATGGTTTCAACACCATGCAGGGCACATCTTTTAAATTGTATCTATATTTTAAGAATTGACAGATTACCTTGATATTTATTGTTTGTTCAGTTATCTTCAAGTTTAAACACTGAATATTGAAATTGAACTGTAAAATGAAAGTATACATAAATATATTATATAATATATTAATGTATACAATATACAATAATAATATATACAATATATTATACATAATATATACAATATATCAATTTTAAGAGTATATTAAAAATACTCTTAAAATTAATATATTGTAATTTATTGTCAGCGGATTTTTTATGTACATCAGTGCTCATCCCGGAGACGCCAATATTTGTATATAAATACTGAATATAACGTTTACTCAGCACAATAACGCAAGCAAATTTCTTTGAAATGATATGAATTATTCACTGTAGAGCTAAACGACCACCTCAGACAGACTAACTTTTTCTAGATTAGCTTGGTTCTTAAATAATACCTTTCTCGTGAATTATCCATGGAATCTCTCACTTTTTCCGAAAATTTATTTGTAAGGACATATTAATAAAGAAGTTTTTACAGAATACAAGCATCTTCTATCCACGAAATATTGAACTTTCCAGGTAATTTTTATTTTATTATTTCTGTTAAATTATTGAATTAAAAATTCGTTTTTCCAAAATGGCATTAAATAATATTTAATTCATAGAAGTAGTGCAAAGATACTATCCGTTTTA
Source organism: Trichonephila clavipes (assembly GCA_019973935.1). Taxonomy (NCBI): domain Eukaryota; kingdom Metazoa; phylum Arthropoda; class Arachnida; order Araneae; family Nephilidae; genus Trichonephila; species Trichonephila clavipes. The sequence goes on from BMAU01016204.1 coordinate 114,409, forward strand.
CTTTAAATTTATTGTTTTATTTGTGTTACACACTTAAGATTGAGGGTTTTGAAAATAAGTTATTTTGTAAAAAAATAAATAAATAAATAAATAAATAAATAATTGTTATTGATGAAAAAAAAGTGGAAAATGATATATCATTGTGGAATATTTATTACTGTAAAATCTGGCTTATGTAACTCGCACCTATACTTTCAAGCTACAGTTTTTTAATTTCATGGTATATTCACCGCATTACTTACCACATTTTTTACAAAAAAAGTCTGAAATGTACATATGCAATCTTCTCATTTTTAAATAATAATTTATTCAAGGTACTACCAGTATACTTTTAGAGCTGCAACGCTAAATAAATAAAGTATTCCATTGCTTTTAAATGAATAGTATTTCGATCTGTACGCAATATACCCGGCGTATAATGCGCACCTGTAATTTTCGGTCTTACGTTTTGTGTTAAAAGTGAGCGTTATACGCCGGATTTTTTACGGTATAAATAGGTCATCTTTCAAAATAACTTCCTTAGGGTAGTATATGTTATTGTTTTTTTTATGGAGAGCCAAAACGACTCAAATAAAGTTAATAACTAAACCAGCTAATTGTTTTAACGGATTTATGTAACTATTTCGTTGTTGTTGCTAATATCCTCTGATCGGCATGTGCCAAATAGAGGTCCACGAAATTCATCAAATTTATGAAATCACATTTTTATGACAGTGATTAATAGCACAGCTATGTAAGGTCACGTTAGTGAAAATATCTCTGTAAGGTTGTGAAATTTGTGGGCACAGTGCCCAATGACATGATGGAGAAAGGGTGTCAATTTTCCCCTTTTTAAAAATATGCAGGCCAGCACTTAACAAGTGATAAGGTTTTTTTTACCCCCAGAATTGATATCACCCCCTCGTCTTTCACCCCATGCTCGCTTGACATTGAATTTCGGCACACCCTTGAATAGAACAGTGAAATTCGTAGCTTAGTTATTCCCTCGAACATATACCACACTGTCCTTGAATAAAAATCTCGTTCTATCTTCGTAAAATCAGTTTTAATTTTGAACCTAACACAAACGCTTCTGCTTCTATACGTACACCTTCTTTTATTTTTGCAACAAATATTGATGGGACCAAGCCTCGAACAGACATAAATTCCCTACAGCTCCAGACGGAAGCTTAAGGGAAAATTTTTATCCATCATAGTTTGATATGGAATGGTGGAAGTAATAAGTTCGCTGGTGCTTCTAGAGGTATGTTAACTAGATTTTTATCACAAGGCCCCATATCAAAAGTAGATTTCCGGGAAGGTTACTTTTGTACACGATAATATTTATCTTTTGCACAACCCTCCCATTCCCACATAAATGAGTGAATATTTTGTATAACCTTGTTTCATTCCGATAAGAATATAAATGACCCAAGGGTCAGCCCAAATGTTCCGCCTAAAATCATTGCAATTCATCACAGGTAGTATCTTCTTCAAGATATCATAATTTTCGTTTCCGTCAGAAGCGAAAATTACAAGAATGGCATTATAGTTATTTCTATCTTAAAACGTATATATACTTCTTTAAATCTCACTTAAGAAGCACCAATAAAGAATGTTATTTCTTTAGCTTATAGCTCAGATGTAAGGATTCCTTGAAAAGAACTAGAATCCCAACGACTTGCACTCTTGCTTTTGTAATTAAGATTTTAATAGCAATGAATCAGGGAGCCATTTTTAATTGATGTAATTTTTCTTTCTTAGTTATAATATGGCACAGCCTTTACTTCTTTTAAGTGTAACAGGACATGCTCGAAAGAGTAAAATGCCAAAATTAAGGTTTTTTTGTTTGAGGGACATATGTCTACAAAAATTTCCAATACAGCTTGGATTTTTTTTGTGTGCTTTTAACAGAGATACTTTATTCAATCTGTGCAAATAGAAAAATAACTTTTTTGTTCAATTTTTTTCTGTTTAATATAATTTACACATAATTTTTGAGATCTCATAATACATACTTATGTTTAGATACCTTTTTTTTTTTTAAAAAAGTATGTCTTAAATACGTTAAATATTTTTTGTACATATATAAAACAATACAAAAAATATATAGAGAACCTATTTTTTTAATAAAATATTAAGATAGTTTCTTTAAAATAATTATAAACTTTGTAATTTTGAAATTTTTTGTTTTTTCTCCTTTACACATATTTTTTTTTAAAAAAAACTATAAAAACAATTAGGTTCACTATATGCAAAGGTATCATTTATAGAAGTATATAGAATTTGGAACCATATATAGTTCAAAAGTTGTTTTTTTTAAAGTGGCAAAAAAATCATACTGTAGGAGGAAAATGAATAAATTAAAATGAGCTAAATTTTCACATATTTTTCCTGACTATTTTTATATACCTTGAAATGATACTTTAAACACTCTAGAATTACAAAAGTAATTTTAAATTTAAAAGTTTTTTCTTTTGTTATAACTAAGCATGAACAAAAGTTTATCATATTTTCATTTAGGTATCATTTTTTATAAAGTTATTTCTAGAATGTACAACATATTTTACATACATATATAAAACACAAGAAACAAAATATACTGAGATAGTTTTTTGATAAAAAAAAATTGTATAATATCTCTGAAAAAAACCACAAAAATTTGAAATTTTGAAAATCTCAATTTTTTTCTTTTTTCTCATGTAAAACTTATTTTTCGAAAAAAGAAAAGAAATTAGACATTAAAAAGAGAAAAATATTATTATCTAGTAAATAAAATTTAGTGGTTTGCTTACATTAATTACAAGATAAACTATCTTCTAAAATGTGTCCAAGGAGGCGTTGATTACATGTTTATCAATGGTTTTTCTCATATTTTAAGGTTATTTTGATCAACGAACATGCAAGTGTTATACATTTTTAGATTCAGGCAAATATGCCCTGTTTTTTAATACTAAAATAGAAAAACCTATTTTTTTAATGCGTATTATCTCTTTTAGTAGGAATCTCGTAAAATTAGCCGTATCTTTATAGAAACAACGCTCGTTAAAAGACAATAAAATAAAGCCATATTATACAATTAAAATAGATATCTCATAAAGGAGAAAATATTCTTACACATTTTGTAAATATTTATAGTTATTGTTTGTTAAAAATATTTCCAAAAAAAAATTATTTTGTTTATAAATGTATTGATTCACTTATTATTCGTTATTCAAAAACGAAAGGTTTATAGTGATGCCCTAGTGGATATGGTCCCTATTCGTGTTTTGCGTGTCACGGCATCGAGTTCAGGTGCTACTGAAGACTTGCCGTATAGAAGAGACTAAAGCACGAAAACTCCACCCAGTTCAAATTCTTCCCGTTGGCGTGGTGGGGTAGTTTCAAGACAGGGGTTCCAACTCTAGGTATCGTCGTCGTCATGACCGAGGCTCAATATTATAAGGTCTGCCACCAATAGTACAACGTTAATATAATTCTGAGTGAGATTGATGTAACATATTATGACTACTCTGTTTATTTCGATCTCTTAAAATTAACTGAAAACAAACATTTACTTTAAAGAAATATTTTATTATTTTTTTAAAATAAAAGCTAATTAGAGAAAATATTTCCTTTACAAAAATATATGCTTGAAAAATAATGTTCAATGTTTCCCACATTGATTTTTTGGAAGAAGTTATCTAATTTACATCGCACTTCCCCCTTATATAATTTATCAGAAGTAAAAATTCAGAATGAATTCACTGCATAGAACTGTGAGACATTAATTTTTCAAAAACACAGGTTTACACACTGAAACATTTCTATGCCAATTAAATTAATTAAATAAAATCGTAATTTAATTTCCTCTGATCTACATTGACAGTAATATCATTCAAATCTCGCTTCTACAAAATTGTGAGCGCTATTAAATGCAAGATCAAAGAGTATTCAGTATTACGTTTCAAAATAGAATCAACAGTTTGAATACGTATGCTATTCATTGACTAAATAGGTATAAATTTGTACATTTTTTATTTCATAAAATCTAGTTATAATTCATAATTTTTATATTTTCTTTTTCATTTATAAATTTGTTCGACCATTACTATGTGTGTTCCCATTCTTCCAATCTGAGAATATTTATTCTATTTTGAAATAAATTGTAATTGTGACTTTTACTTCTTTTTCTTTCTTTTTTTTTGGATCATACTAGCTGGTATATCCGTCCTTTGCACGAGTGAATTGAAAAATTAAACAATACAAATTGAAGAATTAATAAACTTTTAATGAGTTTATTTTAAGGGAATTGCAAATTAAATTTAAGAAAAAAGCTTTTTATATATCTCAGCTGAACAACAATCATATTAGCCAAATTTTAAGCCTGTAGATCTAATAGTTGATAAAAAGGGTTTTTTTATAAAAAAAATTTGTAACGCCCCCATAACTCCCTTGTGAGTCGATTTTTGATAAAACCTTCCTAAGCTGATCTCTAGTTGGCAAAAGTAACACATTGTTACAAATTTTGTGTAATGAACGCTGAAAATAAAGTAAGTAATTTATATCTGGATGTGTAATACGTCGATATAGCTTTTCCATTGTATTAATTTCATGTTAAAATTGTGATATTCGTAAGCAACGCCATTTCTTACATTATAAAGGCGATTCAGTGGAAACATAGCGTAGAGCCTAGTTGGCAACTTGGTGATTGATTTAACTGTGCAAAAGAGAATATGCTGTAGCATTACCTGGTGGGGAACTGAAACAAAGATGATAGCACAAAAACCTTCTCCACAAAAAAATGAATACATATATGCCAATTTTCATAGTGATCGGTTGAACGGATGTCGGAGTGAAGTGAGGCCATACATACAAACATCCATTTTTATACGTATAGATTAAACTTCCTATCACTCACTCAATTTTGGATTTTTGTTCTTAATTTCGAAAAACGAATGAATGTATAAATAAGATAATTTAGAGTAAAAAATATAAAAGCAATAAAAATCCTTATATTGTAAATTATTTATTTTGGGACAAAAATGTTAATAAATAAGTGAACGGCAATGAATTCAAGAAAAAAATATTTTATTAACAAATGAGAGGCACGGTCCATCTTTTTTTTCAAACGAAAACTTATAACATGACATGGCATCATGGACTACATAGCTTGCACTATTTTTTTGACATTAGGTCGGCTTGCTGCCTAAGAGGTAATGTGTCGCTTTGTAAGCCTAAGGTTACGGATTCGATCCAGACTGGAGTCGGTAGATTTTATGGATGCTAAAATCGTAAAAAATGCATGCCGTATGATTATGTGGTATTTAAAGGATTCCTTGTATATCAATTTGCCTATGATACTCTGGGAAAAATTAAAAACCATCGCAACATTTAGCATCCGATGAGAGCTTGTATTAAAATGAATTCAATCGTCCAAATTTGACAGTGTGAGAGCCACCACTAGATGGTGCATTCGTGAAAGGCTTTCATATTTGTGGATTTGCGTGTCTTCATAGGCTTAGTTAGGCTTAGACTAAGGTTGAAAACATTTGATATTATGCCACCGACATTTATACATTTTTCGTAGCATGCTATCAGTTTAAAGATACTACTCTAGCAAATTACGGTGCCTTGCGATGCTGAAAATTGCCTCTCAGCCTGCTTCACTTCAGCATTGTTTTGGAAGTTACTTCCTAAGAATGTAATTTTCAATGGAGGCAACAGATAAGCCCGGTGTGGAAATGTTGTTTTTATTCATGGATGTGGTGGTATGTCCCATTCGACTTTCAGCTTCCAAAGTCTTCCTTCCTTTATTCAACACACAAGGCTAGAGACCAATCATTTGCTGAGAAATGACCACTTTACCATTTCTGGTCTATAGGCGTTCATAGATTACGCTTGTACACTAGCTCCACATGTTCATTCATACCGGACAGTAGCACGCACTGTCATTGGCTATCACGTTGGCGGCATACGCCTACCTACTTTCGTGATTTGTACTCGAATAACCTCTGGCATGACAATCTACTCCTACTGTCTCTTCTACTTTGCTCTGCGCATACGTCATTCCTCTTAAGCTGACGTTCCTTCTGTCGTCGAACCAGCAACATACGTGGTTTTTTATGGTGATTGCTATTTTCACATGACATTCCATCTTCCCTTTAAAAAAGCCATTAAATTTATTTTAGAACTGTCCCTCGTATATCAGTATGTAATTATTCAGTAATTTTATCTAATTAAGATAATTCTGAGATCATATCTGCCTTACTATATGGGTTTAGTATGGGAGATATATATATAAACATTCTCTTTTAAAATAATATTCATTTTGAGCAATTGAAAAATATCTAAGTGCATCGAAATACCTATATCCTTGAGTAAAAATTACTTTAACAACAACTATATGATTATTCAATACTTTTCAATAAAACATGCATAACAGTGCTCCTCAAACTTTCCATACTTGCGACCCCGTTTTCAGTCATAATTTTCATCGCGCCTTCCTCGTAAAGCAACTATGTATTGAATGCAATAATAATGTCACTAAAATTACAATGCAACTTTAATTATAAATTGCACAAACTATCAAGATAAGTATTATATTTTGTATATAATTTTGCACATGACTAGTCTGTGGGAGTCACTAGTACTTGTATTGGTAAATTATTAATTATAAAATACATTGTCCTGCACTAATACATTTATAAATCTGTCAGTGTGAATAAGTATTTTATTTTTTATTATCTAAGAATATATATATATTTCGCTTTGCTTCCTTTCAGTAAATTGATAATTATTTTAAATAGTTTATTTTTGACTTTTTGATACACTCGCACTTCTCACGTAGAGTTATCACTCACCCAAAGGATAGTTTGAGAAACGTTGATACATAGTATTTATAGTAGCCGGCTGGGTGGCGTGGTTGGTTTGTCACTAGCCTTCTGCAACTATGGTTGCTGGTTCGACCCCGGCCCAAGTCGGTGGATTTTCAGTCGGTGGTTGATGCAGAAAATTAACAGCGGCCATGTCATATGATTATACGGCATGTAAAAATCCATAGAGTGTCCGTTTGGCTTGTGTGTTCTTTGCAAAATTAAATCCTAATACATGTCCTCATCGTCAGATCTCAGGTGTCTCCCTCTGGGGAGGAAACTGGGTGTCAAAATTACTTGTGGTAATTGGTATCGCCTAAATGGTGCTGCACCAAAAAGTGATACCAGCTCCTGGGGAATGTACTAGGTCAGCAAAGGTTAAAATACGAACACGCAGCTCCATGAGAAAAAAAATGTACTTATAGTACGAATTGTGGGCCAACTAGCAAATTACAAAAAAGTTAAGAATTACCAGTATTTTCATTCACGAAAATGACAAGTGTAAAAGATCGAGATTTACGGTATCAATCGATTCAAATAATTAAAAAGTAACGATATTATTTTCGTATATATATATATATAAGTCTTTTTCAATTTTCAATTAAATAAAGAATTGGAAATATGACCTTTTTTTTATAATTTATTACTAAGTTATATTCTCTTTAAACTGTTTATTAAGAAAGAAAGTTCAATTCCATAGAAAAATAAGATAATGGAATTGATGAAAATATCGTCTCCCCCTGCATTCAATTGGTGAAATGTTTTCCTTTACCCTCGTAAAATTCAAAAAGGAAGAAAAATATCGATAGAGAATTTCTCTACTTATCTCTTTTTTAAAATAAAATATCTTAATTGAATTTCGAATACCGGCATACAGTATGTATGCAAATAGTTATCCAATTTCATTTTACAAAGAAAGGGAAAGTATTTGGGAAATTCAATTCAATACTTACATCTAGTGCTCAAAAAGAAAATGAAAATTGGCAATCTGCGGAGAGTTTAAGAGTTCTTGGAAAATAATTCTATATTTTTTTTCTCAGAAAAAGATGAACACAATAGATAAAGGAGAAGTTTGAAGCTATGTTTTTCAAAGCCAACATCAAATTACTTTACCGATAGAAAAAGAGATAACATAAAAGAAAGTCATTACATGACTGAATAAATTTTTTTGAAGGGAATCTTATATAGAAGTTGAGGCATTCGATTACTGTAGAAAGTATTTCCTGCAGTTTTGAAATTTTTAAATCTACCAGGCTATGAAAATGCAAACAAAAATTATTTTGCAGGAAATACAACAATAAAAATAAATCTAGTCAACAAACGTAATAATGCTAACTATTTGAATAAAATCTTATTTTCCACAGCATTGAGCAAATTGTTACAGTTTAAAGTATAATCATGGTTTTCAAAATGTAGCATTCGTTTTTTGAAATAATTCTATTAGTGTTTTGAATTATTTTAGTGTTGTAAAAAAGTCATTAAAAAGCTATATATGACACACATACTTTTGAAATTAATTTAGAAATTTATTTAAAGTGTGTTCTAGTAATTGTTTCATTTTTGTTGAACTATATGCCGCGTAATATTTTAGAGCTGTGATACACAACCTGAGTCCTGCGGGCAAATTGTGGTGGACCGAAACCTTCCGAGTGGCTCGATCACGGTCCGTTGCATTAACAAATTTAATTATTTAAGAACAATGCATTAAAAATTTAACGAGAAATTCTATCAATCAAGCAATCAAATATATAAATTTTGCTATCGATGTCGTGCTGGTACACATTGCGAGATTTTTTTTTCTTTTTGTAATATTTAAAGTTATAGTCTCACCAAGTAACAATGGAGTAACAACCCTTTTATGGAGGAAACTAATTTTTAATTAATTCTAATGTCTCCCAATCAAAAAATATTTTTTAAAAAATATATGTTGTTTTAAGTCAATTGGGATCTTGACAATTTTGTAGAAAAAAACAAACATGAATCCACTTGTTTGATTTGTTCGGAAAATTTTAAATTTAAGAAAATATGTAATTTTTCGCGTCACTATGCTCCACTATATATATATATATATATATATATATATATATATATATATATATATATATATATATATAAGCACAAATCTTTCAATTGCCTTTTTTCTTGAGTATCTCTTTCGAGATAAATTGGCTTTCTTTAAAAAGAATGTTTGAACAACAACAGAATATTTTGCCGATAATAATATCACAAAATGTGGAGGTAACAAAAGAATCCTATAAAATGTGTTATATTATCTATACATTGGTAAACATATGAAATTGTTAAGGGTAACATATTGTTACGATGATTCGGAGGTTCGAGGATTTTATGCAAATCAGTCGCAAAGAACAAGTCAGTTCTTTAAGAGCGATGAGAATTTATATTGTCGAAAATCCAATCCTTAAAATACAAGATTCAGCAGCAATATTCGCAGAATAAATCTCAGAAGATCTTTACACCTTCAACACAGCACTCATATAGAATTATTAGTGTCTAAAATACACGTATATAAAAGAATATTAATAAGCAATCGCTAGTTCAACAGCCGAAGTAATCACTAATCACTTCAACAATCAGAGCAATACTAACTTATCACTAGTCAAAACTAGAGATGTTGTCGGGTTGACGGAGAACCTGATCTCCAAAGAAATCTTAATCTCCTTTCTGTTAAAAATTAGGTGAGTGACTTGCAGTTCTTTGATTTGCCCATTTTAGATTTTAAGTGATTCCAAAAAATAAAATTTATTTTTAAAATTAAGAGTTGTCAGTAAGAAAAACTAGACTGACTGACTTTCGACGAAAATTTCCCTATTTATATCCCTCGCGGATAATTTGAGAAAGACCCGCTTCCGTCATAAGTTTTCAAAATAGTGTATTTTTCTACTAATTTCTAGAAGAATCTAGAGGGTCCCTAACTCGCCAAAAATGGTTGCTAACTTGGTCACCAAAAATAACGTCAACTTGATTCTATCGCCAAATTCTCATTGAATCACCATTATAACGTAAGGGACGGCATTGCTTGTGAATATTACAATTTTAACGAAAATTAAATCTAATTTAGAGTAAGATAAAGGCATTATAAACATCCAAATACAAATTATTTACACTATTTGACGCAAATTTCGTAACAATATGAATTGATACAGATATTGTTAGAGTTTTCTTAAATACTTCCGTCGTACTATTTGATAAATTCATTTATTTGTTTAGATATTTTTTAGTAAATCAAAAAGTATTTTAAAAAATTTGAAATAAAAATGCACAAGCAAGTTTGAATTAATTTTGAATGAATAATAGTGATTTCAGTCTATAATTCAGTAAAAAATTTTGTACAATCCTACACACTTGATAAATTAATATCTAAAATAAAAATAAGTGAATCTTTGTCAAAAGAAAAAAATCAAATTATCAAAGTACATGACAGCTTTGTTCTTATAACGTTAGAATGCAAGCAAGCGATTTGGGATCATCGATGAAAGGAAATCGAACTTATCTTATAACTGAGTAAAAAATACATAAAACTGATTCTTCCTAAGTTGAGTTTGATAGAGAGATTAATATACAGGGTGCGGTAAAAAAACTCGGACATGCAATGTTTGTATAACTTTATAAAAACTCAAGAAATTAACAAAATATAACAAATAATAATAAGAGTACACTCGTACTAAAAATAAATTTAATTGGTTCAAAGTGACCGCCGTTTGCAGCAACGCAGAGGCGCAAACGCTTGCAGAAATTTTCAACAATGAACCTCAAGTCCTTTACCTTCAATGTACTCCATTCCCGCAGTAGGGATTGCTTTAGAGTAGGGGTGGGCAGATTTTTCCAGGGTGCGGTCCACTCAATGTCAGTGGCACACACAAGGAGGCGGGGTTCCACTGGTCCGGACACTCCCCCATAACCTTTGCTTTTTCTCCGATTGATTATATATATATATTATCGGTCCTAAGTCCGAGATTGCACTTGGATATTTTATAAATTTTTATTTTATTTTATAATTTTTTAATTTTGTTTGAAAACGATGTGGAATTTTATCTTTTATATTCGCCATTGATATTTTGAAATGGGATTTAGTATTATAAGATTCATATATTTCAATTTTTCAATTGATAATTGTGATTAATTTATATATTTAAATATTTTTCATTCATATGTTGGGCTGCTTTGCGCCCGCATGTGTATGAATTCACTGGTATAGAATATCTTAATGAGAGATTCGAATATCAATTTTAAGACCAAAAATATATAGTTGATTTTGATTTCTTAATAGAATCAGAATTTTAGCTATTGATAATATATTTTGTTTACATTTGATTACTTTTTAACTATTGTGTTTTTTGAATTTTTTTTATTATGTCGTTTGGTTTTTCAATGTTCATTTTTAAAATAGATTTAAATGGTATTTCACAATGCTTATTTTCTTATATACATATCTATAAAAATATATGCTGTCTCTGAGTCATGTGCAGTTGAAGGTTTCACGAAGATCGATTTAGCATTTAGTTTTGATTCATGTGTGTTTAACATGAATATTCATATGTTAATATCATGGTGTGTGATTTATTTTGAGACATGAGAGTTTAGTTCTGAGTGTGTGGATGAGGAGAATATAAAGTAATTTTAATGGAATTTTTATATATATTAACTCAAACATAATGATCTTAAAGATTTTTATATTTTTAAAGACTGCCAACTTGGCTTTCAATTTTGATTGTCATTGCTCAGTGGTACAATATGATGGTGTTTGTGCTATCGTCAATCAATTACCATTAGAGAGAGAATATTTTTTTTATTATGATGGAATATGATAAAATGAGACAGTGTGATTTGGAGTGTGTGATTTGGAGGAAGATAGAGGGCGCAGACAATATGAGGCAGCATGCAAAAAAAAATTATAAATAAAATAAAAAATAAAAATAACGTTAGCTTCTTGTTCGTTGGTTAATGAGAAATTTATGAAGTTAGGAATACATGATAATGAAAAGTTTAAGAGATACAAAACGCGTATTATTTGGAATACTGGATTTGTAGGGAATTACTATGATATATCGAAGTGGAGGAATTATGAATCGAAATGTAATTATTTTAGACATGACGAAACATTTGATAATAAGTATCATAGTGATTCAGATCATTTAAAATTGAGATTTAGAAAATGTGGGGATAAAAGATGCAAAACCTGCTCCATGATGCAACGTGAACAGAATAATGAAGAATCAGAATTTAAGTTCTGTAAAACATTCAACTGCATATATATGTTGACATCTGGTGTTTGCGGCTTTAAATATATAGGTCAAACATCAGGAGCTATGAAACTGAGAATTAACCAACATAGATCCGACATTGGAAAAAATACATCAACAAAAAATATAGGAAGAATAGAAATACAACATTTTAATAAACATGGTTTTGAAGGTGTTGCGTTAAATATTATTAAAATTGTTCCAAATAAGATAAATAGACTATTGTATGAAAACGTTTACATCGGTATTTATAATGCTATGTATCCTTACGGATTGAATGTAATATGGAATAATAAAAATTTAATCCAGGCAGTGAAACAAAATGATAAAGAATCTATTTATAATAGTAGAAATAATAGTAATAAGAGAAAAAGAGTTGGTAAGGGTGGACGCAAAAAGAGAGAAAATAGAGATATAGATACAGTTAAAAAAGAAGTAAATATTTTATTACAAGACTTTGAGAATGGTTTTAGTGTTGGAAAAATAAAGTATTTTTTATTTGGACTTAATAAAAAGGAAATAATAATAGTTTTAAATTTATTAAAAAGTATTAGATTAAAAGATAATCATGGATCACACTTGGTAATGGATCTATGCAAATATATTACAAATACATTAAAAATAAAAAATAGACTCTAAGGAGGTTTATAATATAGAATATTGTACTTTGCTATACATGAATAAATCATATAATGGGATAAAATTTTCTGAAATATTTGGGAAACACATGGATTTATTCCCGATGAAAAATGTGTTAATAAAACGAGCGTTCAGGTATAATAAAAAAATTAGTAGATCAATTTTTAACTATAATAGTATTAAGGAATTGGTAGATAAAAAAAGAATGTGGTTGCAATGAATACAAGAATTACATAGACGAATATCATGGGCACGTAATAACTGGCAACTTAGAAATAGTACAGGATCACACACACACAGAAATTATGAGCAAAGGTACTGGTTATCGATTGACTATTTCAAACAGCAATTTAAATGTGAGAAAACAACTATCAGAAGATATTAATAAATTTATTCTAAATGTTGCAATTAAATATAATTTACCTACTCAGGCTTTTAAAGAATATGGTTTTCATGTCCTCAAGGACTTAATGAATTTTAATTTTAGAACAAAAAATGAAGATTGTTATAGAAAAATTAAGGGACCAATAGAAAACTTACAAAAACACTTTGTGATTGTCTATGTAGAGATAAAGTCCCAGGAAATTATGCAATTATGTGTAAATATTATTATAGTAAATTAATAAATGATCATATACAAAATAATAATGCATATGATGTAAGTAAATTTAGTATGAAAGAAATTAACAACAGATTATTGGCATTTGGTAAACAATTAAATATTTCTAGCAATAAAATTAAATATCCCCATATATTTCTGACTCCTAAATTTCATAGGAATCCAGTCAAATTCCGCAGTGTAACAAATGGGTTCAATACTTATATATCCAAATCGGGAAGAATTTCACAGACCATATTACAAGATACAATTGACAAATTTAAGGATACTTCGATTATAAAAAACAGCCATGATGTAATAAAGAAAGTTGATCAACAAGAGGTATTTTCTGTGAATGGGTTCGATTTCGAAGATTTATTTAACTCCATTAAAATAGAACATATAATTCAGGTACTTTCAGATGCATATGAGAAATATGGTTTGAATAATTACATTAGTTTTGAAAAGTTCAATACACTTATTCGTTTTGTAATACAGGAGAACGTCATTTTTTTTTTATTTTTGATAACAAACTTTACAAACAAATCAAAGGATTGCCTCAGGGTGGCCTAGCAAGTAATAGTCTAGCTAACCTGTATTTACACCACTATGAATCAATTCGAAGAAAGGAACCCTCTTGCCTCTTATTAAGATACATAGATGATTTAATTGTTATAGGTCATAATAGGGAATTTAAACCTACCATTAATTTTTATCCGGAATACCTAAAATTAATACAGACGAATTTTAACTCAAATTTGAATTTTTAGATTTAGATTTAACTATTATTGACCACAAATTATACAGCGATATATATGATAAAAGGGAAGCATTTAAATTCAATGTCATAAAGATACCAAACTTCAATAGTTGTCTACATATATCAGTATTTAGAAATATAATTTTAAATTTTCTGATGAGAAATAATAATTTAACTACGCACAATATTGATAAATTCAAGAATATCCAGAAATTTATATTGTGTTGCATACAAAATGATTATCCCATAAACTTCCTGAGAAAATATATAGATCAGAAATATTTCTTAAAAATATTTTTAAACTCGTAAATGCACAAATCCACCACACAGCATTAGGTCCACAAAGTCAGCTTGTTGGTCCAGCTGTGAAGTATTTGTGCATTCCACACACAGGATACATTTCAATACACACTTAGACCAATATTTACACGACTACACTTTAAAACTATTTATGACCAATTAAACATTTATGTCCAATCACACATTTATGACTAATCAAATACTTATGACCAATCAAGTAAGTTTTTTACATGCGGTCTGGTTTGCATCTAATGCCAAGTGGTCAAACTCTAGTGTTAGATCAAGAATCGTTTGGATTGACATGGCATTGGTAGATGGTATGAGCAAAATATGAATGTGGTAATTGATATATTAAATATGAAGAGTCGTGCTATAAGATATGGATTGTATTCTTGATAGGATACTCTTTGGTGAGTTTTTAATGATTTACTCTATTCATTTGTGAATATACTGTGTTTTTAATTTGAACATTCGGTTTTTAGACATTTTTAATTTGAACTTCCGGATATTTTAGTTTGAACTTTCGGACTTTTTAGTTTGAACTTTTGGATTTTTTAGTTTGAACTTTCGGATTTTTTAGTTTGAACTTTCGAATTTTTTGGTTTGAACTTTCGAATTTTTTAGTTTGAACTTTCGGATTTTTTAGTTTGAACTTTCGGATTTTTTAGTTTGAACTTTCGGATTTTTAGTTTGAATTTTCGGATTTTTTGGCTTGAACTTTCGGATTTTTGGCTTGAACTTTCGGATTTTTAGTTTGAACTTTCAGATTTTTAGTTTGAACTTTCGGATTTTTTAGTTTGAACTTTCGGATTTTTTGGCTTGAACTTTCGGATTTTTGGCTTGAACTTTCGGATTTTTAGTTTGAACTTTCGGATTTTTAGTTTGAACTTTTGGATTTTTTAGTTTGAACTTTCGGATTTTTAGTTTGAAATTTCGGATTTTTTAGTTTGAACTTTCGGATTTTTAGTTTGAACTTTCGGATTTTTGGCTTGAACTTTCGGATTTTTAGTTTGAACTTTCGGATTTTTTAGTTTGAACTTTCGAATTTTTTAGTTTGAACTTTCGGATTTTTAGTTTGAACTTTCGAATTTTTTAGTTTGAACTTTCGGATTTTTTAGTTTGAACTTTCGAATTTTTTGGTTTGAACTTTCGAATTTTTTAGTTAGAACTTTCGAATTTTTTAGTTTGAACTTTCGAATTTTAGTTTGAACTTTCGAATTTTTAGTTTGAACTTTCGAATTTTTGGCTTGAACTTTCGGATGTTTTGGCTTGAACTTTCGGATTTTTGGCTTGAACTTTCGGATTTTTGGCTTGAACTTTCGGATTTTTTAGCTTGAACTTTCAGATTTTTTAGTTTGAACTTTTTGATTTTAGATATTTTTTAATTTGAACTTTCGGATCTCAAATATTTTTTAATTTGAACTTTCGGATCTCAAATATATATTTTTTCTACCTGTACAACTGTTTTAAAGATGGGTGCATCATCTTGGGCGTTTGATGGTTCACTTATATTATGAACTAAATTGTTTTTAAATTTTAATATTTTAATTTTGTAATATCTTTCAGAATGTGATGGCGAATAGTTTTATTTTTCAAGTATAATGGTTTAATTTTAACTTTTTAATTTAAAGTATAATGGTTTAATTTTTAATTTTTAATTTTTTTTTTTTTTGAAATTTGGATATTTTCCAATTAGTTTACCAAGTTGCAATAGGGGGAAGGTTGGCGCCATCAAACTAGTTTAACTCCACTTATCGGTCCTAAGTCCGAGATTGCACTTGGATATTTTATAAATTTTTATTTTATTTTATAATTTTTTAATTTTGTTTGAAAACGATGGAATTTTATCTTTTATATTCGCCATTGATATTTTGAAATGGGATTTAGTATTATAAGATTCATATATTTCAATTTTTCAATTGATAATTGTGATTATTTTTTATATATTTAAATATATATATATATATATACAGTCGACTCTCGATAATACGAACCTCTCGCTAATTCGAAGTATATGCTCAGCACCTAGAAAAACTCTTGATATTTCGAATATTTCGAAGTAAAATTTGTGGTTGGCCAGACTACAATACGTGATAATTCGAAGTCATTCTATAAAACTCTCGATAATTCGAACCTTTAATATTACGAAGTTAGATTAAAACTTCCTGTACCTAATTATCCCACGAGCGGTTTTCTTACTGAACTTATTTTCAGTCCAAATTGTGCATGTTGATAGAATAACTACTTTGTTTATTATATTTCCGGTATTTGCTAAGCAGAATTTTGATTTATACCTAAGCCATCTGTTTTTACTTTTTCCGTTGATACCCAAGCTTTAGATGGATAAAGGAAAAACTGCTTTCTTTTTTATTCACTGTGCAGTAATGAGTGATGCTTCCTTTTACAAGTACTGTAGAATAATTTTGATTTGCGTTGAGTATTTATTACTAATAATGAGTCACATTTAAACAGATGTTTTTTTTTAAATAAAGCATTCAAACTACATCCAAGGTAATTCAGCAGAATCGTTTTATGGCAGATAATTCAAAGCGAGAAATAAAACCTTTATATAAAAATGTACGAGGCAAAGGCTGGAGAGACAGGGATTTAACTTTATTATATTATTTTTTTTTAAAAAAAAGTGCGGTAATGTGCCACTAAGAATTGCTCCACGTGCCATAGTTGTCGACCTCTGCTATTAAGTATACCCCGTAGCTGAGTGTGAATTCTGAATACGCCTTGTGTTCATTTTAGATTCAAAATTTTAAATTAAAAATATTATTTTACTAAAGTTATAGTGATTTATATTTCCTACCTGTTAATTTCTATACCTGTTTCCTACCTGTTTCTGACTGAACCGCGCGCTGTACAGACCTGCCGATTTTTGTGAGACAAGGTGAAATATGCGCGCGCATAATGCGCACATTCCCTCCGCTAGAGGTTGACTGGAATAAATGGCATAAATTCAGTATCGATACTTTCTTTACAGCCTTCGTAGTTTCATGGATGAGACAGTGTCGAGGACTCAATATTCCGATGGGCGGTTCTTTATTGAAGAAAAAGCCTAAAGCATTCGCCAAAGCATTAGGAATCGAGTTTTCGGCTAGCGAGAGATGACTTACAAATTTTAAGAAAAGGAATGGGATGTCTTCAAAAAAATGTGCGGGGAAAGCTCAAGTGTCGACATTACCGTTTGTTCTAAGTGGCAGAACTCGCTTTCGGATCTAATGAAGGAGCACGAATCACACGTAATATTTTCAACACGGATGAAACCAGACTCTTTTTCAAATGTTTGCCAGAAAAAACATTTACATTCAAAAAAGAAAAATGCCATGGAGGAAAACATAGCAAGGAGAGGTTAACTATTTTACTGGCTGTAAACATGGACGGCTCAGAAAGAATTACTCCTCTCGTCATAGGAAAATCTGCAAAACCTCGGTGTTTCAAGGGCATAAACTCGTTTCCTACCAAATACCGCTCAAACAAAAAGGCATGGATGACCACCGAACTCTTTAATGAATGGTTGGTCTCACTGATCTCGGATATGAAAAGAGAGAAACGACATATTCTCTTATTTTTAGACAACTACTGTGCACAATAACGCCCCACCTTTATCAAATGTGAAACTTCAATTTTCCCCTCCAAACTTCAGCCACTCGACCAGGACATCATACATAATTTTAAGACTTTTTATCGGCGTGAAGTCGTTAAAAGCGCTTTGGATAACCTCGAAAATTAGCAGAATGTAACTACTATTTCTATTTTAACAGCTTTGATCATGTCTGACAAGGTTTGGAGAGCTGTTACTCCTTTGACAATTCACAGCTGTTTTAAAAAGTCAGGCTTACCCTCGCCGAATCTGGTTGATGTGAACGACACACTCACTGAATTTAATGCTGAACCAAGCTCTTCCAGAACAAGATTTGACGTTTGACGACTACGGGTTGGTTGAGACGGACATTGCTGTATAGGAACCTCTATCTGACGCTGATTTGGGGCTTTGGACCACAATAATACAGAAAGTGATGAAGACGAATCAGCGGAGTTGACTCCGGTAACTCTGTCAGAAGCTAAAGTGTCACTACACAAACTACGCAATCCTTCAAAATCATGTTGATGCAGACATTATACAGGCTTCATTTGTTCTAGAAAAATCTACTGACAATGTTAGATTGAATGCCTTAAAGCAAAAAAAGATAAAATATTTTTCGACAAATAGGATTAAGTTAGTTAAAGATTAGTTGTTTTCAAGACATAAGTGTATTCTTTTAATATAGGACTTTTAACTTCTATTTTATTTTTATACTGTATAAAATGTACTTTTAAAAAAATTATGTACAATTGTTGCTTTATTACATAGTTTTAAATTTAAATGTGTTAGAAAAAAATATTTTTGTGTATTTTGAGAGTTTTTTCCAACCCTCTTGATAATTCGAAGCTTTTCATTGGTCCCTCCAACTTCGAATTATCGAGAGTCGACTGTATATATATTTAGTCCAACGAATATTTTATTTTTTTATTATTTAATCTTGATTATTTATTCAGTAACTTTTTTTTACTGTTTTTTGTTCCCGGCAATCTACAAAATTAAAAAAAATAAATTGACAGCAAATTGGGGTATGATACGAGAATGGTAGATTTTCGACCCGGAAGCCCGCTTCCTCCCTTCAAAAATTCTTGTGTGCGCCAATGCCCATTGTCGTGGGTGGGGTGAGGTTGGAAAATGTCTACAATATTTATAATAAATTAATAATAAATACCGAATATGAACTTATACATAACAAACTTTTTAAAAAACGTAACACTTTTAAAATTGCGTTTAAAGCTAAACGCGAAATACACACAAACATAATTATAATAACCACAAATATAATAATATCTAATGATGCGTTTATTATCAAATAAAGCAAAATACGTAAAAAAATCAAACGTCTTCATCTTAAGTTAGTTTGTTATAATCAGTAGAAGACTTAGCACGCATACTTCAGCCAATCTTGAATATTTCCGTATATAATCACTAACTGCTAAAATCTTCAGGCTGTCACCCCAAAATGTCTTCGCGGTCCACCGGTCTAACCCGATCGACGTAATGCCCACCTCGGCTTTAGAGAGTGCAC
The DNA here is from genome assembly GCA_019973935.1 of Trichonephila clavipes. Taxonomy (NCBI): domain Eukaryota; kingdom Metazoa; phylum Arthropoda; class Arachnida; order Araneae; family Nephilidae; genus Trichonephila; species Trichonephila clavipes. Next base: position 133,917 of record BMAU01016204.1, read on the forward strand.
AATTTTGTGCGGTTTATTGCAGGCCCTGTACTCTAAAACGTACCATTCACCGTAATTCATTGGATTGAGAGCCGGCAAGTAGATGGTCAATTTTCAGATGATATCACGTCTGGAAAATTCACCTTGCTCCACTCTTGTGCCTTTTTGGCTTTGTAAACTGGAGTAGAGTCTTGTTGAAGCGTCCAATTTGAATTTCCGAAATTCATTTGGTCCCACGGAAGTACAACAGCTTCAATAATGTCTCTCCGGTACACTTTTTGGTTGATCTTAACGCCCTCTTCCCCCAAAACCAAAGGTGTTTTGCCACTTGCACAAATTCTGCCCCAGACTAAGACCAACTTTGGATATTGGTGATGTTCAACAATTGCCGAGGTGCTTGGAGCGTCCATATACCAGATTCTATCGTTTCAGGACGTTACGTTACGAACTTGTTGAACCGTAAAGAAGTGAAAATGAATATCTCCCAACCCTGACTTGCGACTCGTCTCAAAAGTTTTCGGCATTTTCTGAGCCGTACAAGTTTGTTTTTTTTCAGTGAGAAGTTGAACTTTTCGCAACTTGTAAGGCTACAGTCTAAGCTCAGTTTTTGCTATTCTCGCCTCACCGATCTGTCACTTATTCCTATGTCACGAGCGATCTGTCTCATGGAAACCCTCGGATTTCTCTGGACTCGCTTTTCGATGGCCTTATGATAGTGCTTACAGTGCGTTTTCGCCCACTCTTTCTGTACGTCGATCATTATTGGCAAACTCTTTGAAATAGCAGATTGCATCAGACACTGTTTGCCGAGGTACATTCAGCAAATAAACTGTCGTTTTCCTTGTTGAAACAATTCTAAAAATAACAGACCTTTTGCTCGACATTACTATCAAAAACACATAAATCAAAGTAAAAACTAAGGAATATGTTTAAAAATATTTTATTATTAAAATGTTAGATAAAGAAACGTGAAAACACCAATTAAAAGGAAATTCGTTAAGTATTCTTGGAGGCAAGAAATTTGTCCCGAGTTTTTTTGTCGCACCCTGTAGCTATAAAATATGATCCAAAATTAGAAGTTTTAATATTTCAATGAATTTACCGTATTTTAAATGTCTTTTATCTTAAATCATCCCCCTCCTCATTGATCCTCATGTTGCGCCCCACGTAAAATCGTTGCAATATGCACGTGTTCCGGCTAAAAAAAGGTTTAGTACCCTTGTTTTAGAGGCTCTCTCATGACATTTGATTTGAACGTTTCGCGAATTTTCTAGCCTAACTACGTTCTGCACAAACAATATTTAAATGTTGCTTAAAAATATTATGAGATAAGAATCAGATACACATACAGATTGATTGTCTATTAATTAAACGTAAGCATTCATAAGTAATACGAATAATATCCTAACAAGATTTGCATACTTTTCGTAATATTTCCAACTCGCCGTAGATAACTGCAAACACATTACGAATGAAAATTACCTCACAGATTAATTATTAATTAATTATTTAATTAGGTCTGTGAGTTTGAAAATATTGCATGTGACACATGCAATGCTCAATATATTGAGCTACTTCATCTTAACAAATAAAATTAATCCGATAATTTTGAGGCAAGTTCCACCGATAAAGAGTTAAATTCGTCTTGGTACCATACACATTTGAATTCAACCTGTCATAATATCAGGATTATTAACCTTTATAAAATACTAACCGTTGCCCACCCGCTTCACTGGGTATTTCACGATGTTGTATAAATATATACTGTTTACATACAGTCCCTGGCCAAATTATTAGACGCACTCCTGTTTTTTAATAATTAATGGTTTTATATAAGTTTATATGCAATACTTTCACATTTAAACATAGATCCAATGGATTTTTAATAAGGAAATTTATTATATATTTTGTATTTGTATTTATTTCTCACACATGGCAACATGAAATTAATAAATTCTCAGACGAACGTAAACAAGTCTAAACCTGCTCGAGTCGCGTTCGCGCATGCTTCAGTTGTGGACGTGTTTCTGTGGGTTAATGTGTTTTGTTTGTGAATTTAGCAGTTTTATATTACGCAGTTATTTGTTTATTTCGTGTGCGGTGTTTAAGTAATCAGTCTGTACACTTTCAGCATGTGTAAGGAAAGCGATCTTTCACCATGTAAGAAATCAGAACTATAGGTCCTTGTGAATGAATGCAAAATTGTTTTCAAACCGCAAAATATCACGAAGGTTGAAACGACGCATAAAGAAGAAAATTGAGTCAGGGGAAGAATTGAACCCAAAAAGAAAGAAAAAATGCTGCAGAAAGCCTATTTTCACCCCAAGGTCAGAAAGATCTTTAAAGAAAATTTGCCTTGAAAACAGATTTTCTACAACAAAAGTGATAAAATCGCAACTCCAAGATATTAATGTTAATGCTTCTGAACGCACTGTTCGAAGAAAATTAAAAGATTTTTATTTTAAGACCTGCCGCTCCGCCAGGAAGCCCATGTTTAACCCCTGCAATGAAAGCAAAGCGTCTGAATTGAGCCAAACAGTGGTGTGATAAAGATGTGGACTTCTGGAGATCGGTATGTTGTTATAATTTATTCACAAAGTGTTTAACCATTTTCTATGATTACAAAAGGAACAGCAACGATGTTTATTTATTATTTTTTTTATTTTTGAAAGGTCTGCTTCAGTGATGAAAGCACATTTGAAATTTTGCAGAACAAAGCTCAGTTTGTGCGTCGTTGTCGAGGAGAAAAGTTTCATTCTGACTGTGTTGTTCAGACCGTGAAATACCCTACAACAAAAATAATGATTTGGTCAGTCATCAGCGGCAAGGGTACTGGACGTCTGGAAGTGGTTAAAGGTATGATGCGGCAAGACCAGTACAAAGATGTCTTGCAAAATTGCTTGATTCCGCAGCTGGAAGAATGGTTTCCAAATGGAGAATCATACATTTTTATGCAAGATAGAGCTCCCTGCCATACAGCTCGGTCTATCAAAGCTTTTTTGGCAGAAAAAAATATCCCTCTGTTGGATTGGCCGGGTAATAGCCCTGATATGAACACAATCGAAAACGTTTGGGAGTTAATAAAAAGAGAAGTGGCTAAAGATGTGATTACAAATAAAATGCAGCTCTTAGAAAGAATGATTCACGTGGGGAATCATCATCCTCAAATGCAGGAGACAGTACAGTCTTATATTAATAGCATGCCGCGCATAATTGAAGCTCTCATAGCGGCTAAAGGTGGCACAACAAATTATTAATATTTAATTATATTTGTTACTGTTTTCTTTCAAGAGTCAATTAATACATATTTTTTCTTTAATGATGATGTTTTATTTGTGATAATAATAGATTAATAAATGGACAACCAAAAAACATACACTGTATCTGATAAATACAAAAAACCTGTATAATATCACCTGATAATTAATATTTTTCATAAAATCTTACAGTGCGTCTAATAATTTGACCAGGGACTGTATATATTAATTATTGATAACTAGCATTAAGAATTCTATTGTATTAACAAATATATTTATAGCTGTAACTCTCGCCTCTTGATATAAAAAGGACGTAAATTATAATATCTAATTTCTATTTATATCTAAAGTAGAAGTAGAAAAACATTAATAATTAAGTGGATTTCCACCAAAGAAACTTCCTGTAGATCTCTACTCCATAAAATACGCATGCGTGCTTAATTTCAAGTCTAGATCTAAAAGAGCCTAATCGGAATTTTTATCATCAATACCTCGTTCAGAGCATTCTTAGCGGATTCCAATTCAACAAAAGAAGCATGCAAACCAAGTTTTATTATTTTAGTCTTAGCAGTTCGAAAACGTGAATTTTGTCTATCAATACGCCCCAATAACTCTCCCCGTTGATTTCCGTAAAATCCATTCTTAGTGGAAGTCTTCAACTAAAGAAACGTGCTCAACAAATTTCAGGTAAATGGGTTAAATTCAAAAACAGGAATTTTTCTATAACACGCCTTAATCCCTCACAACCACACTCCTTTGGCGGTCCGTTTTTGCAAAACTCTTTGGTATAAGAACTCTATTCTATGAACGGAACAGCCTTCTAATTTTCAAGCAGGTGGGCCTATTAGATGAAAAGCGGAAATATTTATCTATTACTCCCCTTAATCCCCCTCAGCGACCCTTGGGGAACAATTTTCTCTAAAAGTATTTTGTAGTGGATCTCTACACCATGAAAGGAATCCGCTTACCAAATTTTAAGACTGTACGTCTAATAGTTTAAAAATGGAAATAATTATCTATAATGTCACTTAAGCCCCGCAACGCCTCTTAGGAAACGATTTTACACAAAAACCCATCTTATAGCGGATCTCTACTCAATGAATGGAATTTGCTTACTCAATTTCAAGATTTTACGTATAATAGTTTAAAAAGGAGATAATTGCCCGTAACGCCTCTTAATACTCCACTGGGGGTCGATTTTCACAGAACCCATTTTGTAGCGGATCTGTACTGTATGAAAGGAATCCGTTTATCAAATTTGAAGACTGTACATCTAATAGTTTAAAAATGGAAATAATTATCTATAATGTCACTGAAGCCCCGCAACGCCTCTTAGGAAACGATTTTCACAAAAACCCATCTTATAGCGGATCTCTACTCAATGAATGGAATTTGCTTACTCAATTTCAAGATTTTACGTATAATAGTTTAAAAAAGGAGATAAATGCCCGTAACGCCTCTTAATACTCCACTGGGGGTCGATTTTCACAGAACCCATTTTGTAGCGGATCTGTACTGTATGAAAGGAATCCGTTTATCAAATTTGAAGACTGTACATCTAATAGTTTAAAAATGGAAATAATTATCTGTAATGTCACTTAAGCCCCGCAACGCCTCTTAGGAAACGATTTTCACAAAAACCCATCTTATAGCGGATCTCTACTCAATGAATGGAATTTGCTTACTCAATTTCAAGATTTTACGTATAATAGTTTAAAAGGAGATAATTGCCCGTAACGCCTCTTAATACTCCACTGGGGGTCGATTTTCACAGAATCCATTTTGTAGCGGATCTGTACTGTATGAAAGGAATCCGTTTATCAAATTTGAAGACTGTACATCTAATAGTTTAAAAATGGAAATAATTATCTATAATGTCACTTAAGCCCCGCAACGCCTCTTAGGAAACGATTTTCACAAAAACCCATCTTATAGCGGATCTCTACTCAATGAATGGAATTTGCTTACTCAATTTCAAGATTTTACGTATAATAGTTTAAAAAGGAGATAATTGCCCGTAACGCCTCTTAATACTCCACTGGGGGTCGATTTTCACAGAACCCATTTTGTAGCGGATCTGTACTGTATGAAAGGAATCCGTTTATCAAATTTGAAGACTGTACATCTAATAGTTTAAAAATGGAAATAATTATCTATAATGTCACTTAAGCCCCGCAACGCCTCTTAGGAAACGATTTTCACAAAAACCCATCTTATAGCGGATCTCTACTCAATGAATGGAATTTGCTTACTCAATTTCAAGATTTTACGTATAATAGTTTAAAAGGAGATAAATGCCCGTAACGCCTCTTAATACTCCACTGGGGGTCGATTTTCACAGAACCCATTTTGTAGCGGATCTGTACTGTATGAAAGGAATCCGTTTATCAAATTTGAAGACTGTACATCTAATAGTTTAAAAATGGAAATAATTATCTATAATGTCACTTAAGCCCCGCAACGCCTCTTAGGAAACGATTTTCACAAAAACCCATCTTATAGCGGATCTCTACTCAATGAATGGAATTTGCTTACTCAATTTCAAGATTTTACGTATAATAGTTTAAAAGGAGATAATTGCCCGTAACGCCTCTTAATACTCCACTGGGGGTCGATTTTCACAGAACCCATTTTGTAGCGGATCTGTACTGTATGAAAGGAATCCGTTTATCAAATTTGAAGACTGTACATCTAATAGTTTAAAAATGGAAATAATTATCTATAATGTCACTTAAGCCCCGCAACGCCTCTTAGGAAACGATTTTCACAAAAACCCATCTTATAGCGGATCTCTACTCAATGAATGGAATTTGCTTACTCAATTTCAAGATTTTACGTATAATAGTTTAAAAAGGAGATAATTGCCCGTAACGCCTCTTAATACTCCACTGGGGGTCGATTTTCACAGAACCCATTTTGTAGCGGATCTGTACTGTATGAAAGGAATCCATTTATCAAATTTGAAGACTGTACATCTAATAGTTTAAAAATGGAAATAATTATCTATAATGTCACTTAAGCCCGCAACGCCTCTTAGGAAACGATTTTCACAAAAACCCATCTTATAGCGGATCTCTACTCAATGAATGGAATTTGCTTACTCAATTTCAAGATTTTACGTATAATAGTTTAAAAGGAGATAATTGCCCGTAACGCCTCTTAATACTCCACTGGGGGTCGATTTTCACAGAACCCATTTTGTAGTGGATCTGTACTGTATGGAAGGAATCCGTTTATCAAATTTGAAGACTGTACATCTAATAGTTTAAAAATGGAAATAATTATCTATAATGCCACTTAAGCCCCCGCAACGCCACTTAGGAAACAATTTTCACAAAACTTATCTTATAGCGGATCTCTAATCAATGAATGGAATTTGCTTACTCAATTTCAAGATTTTACTTCTAATAGTTTAAAAAAGGAGTTAATTGCCTATAACGCCCCTTAATTCTGTACAACGCCACTTGGGAGTCGATTTTGACAAAACCCATTTTGTAGCGGATCTCTAATTTATGAAAGGAATTTCGCAAACCAAATTTCAAAACTGTACTTCTAATAGTTTTAAAATGGAAATAATTATTCATAACGCCCCTTAAGCACCCTCAACGAAAAAATTGGAGGCCAATTTTCGTAAAAATCATTATGTAAGGGATCTCTACTTTATGAAAAATCTGTGTACCAAGTTTCAAGACTGTACATCTAATAGTTTAATAATGAAAATAATTGTCAATAACGCCGCTTATGCCCCCGTAACGCCCCTTGGGGTTCGATCTTTGCAAAGTTCGTTCTTAGCTGATGTCTACTCCATGAACGGAACCTACGTACCAAATTTCAAATCTGTAGGTTTAATAGTTCCGGAGTCAGTGAGTCAGTGAGTCAGTGAATCGCTTTTTCCTTTTATAGTATATATAGATGAAGTTGGAAAAAGTAGTGATTCTCCTTAACTGTTCCACACCAAATTGATCCAGAAGAATTGATCGAGTACTCATCAGTCAATTATTTTAGTTCGTCGCCTTATCAACCAGGTAACAGCATAAATAAATCCAAAATATTATTGGAATATTGATTTCTCTCTCTTCAGTGGTGCACACAGGAATTTTTCAAGGGGGTGGGTCCGGGTTAGAAAGTTCACCATTCTTGTATCACGCTCCTTTTTATTTTGTCGATTTTCAGGAACAAAACACAGTAAAAAACTAATTACTGAATAAATAATTAGCATTAATTAAAAAAATTAATCATTAATAGCAAATACTTAATTAAATTTCACATACTATGCACTTAGAATTATTATCAATCGGAAAAAAAATCAAGGGCTTTTTTTTTTTTGGGGGAGTCCGGACCCCCAGTACCCCCCTTTGTGTGCGCCACTGTTTCTCTTAAATATTGAGCACTGCTCTGCGGTCATAAGTTTTTAAGTCTGTCTATAATTTCCAGTGTCTAGACTAAGTTAAAAGACACTTTTAAAATGCAATATATGTTTATTATTGCGGAATACGGTTCTATAAAGAAAACCAAAATATTATTAATTGAAACCTTCCTATGTGGAAAAGATGTTCTATGCAATGAAGATTAGGAGAAAAATAATTAAAACAAGGAAATAAAAAAAAATTAACTCCATTCCTACTTAGGTGAAAAAGGAAAAATTTTATTCTAGTTACTTTTTATTCAATAATTACAATTAATATAAATATGTAAATGCATATGACAGATTCACAATATTAAGTGGCAAAACACCTTTTAAATTAACATTAAAAACGCCACATTAAACATGTAATTACATTTTTTGAATATAAATACAAAAGTTGAGTATAATAGGTAAGAGTTTATCTTAAAATCAGTGTAAAAGGAGTGCTGACATCTAACTATTATATGATTATTTAGGTTAACTTAAATCTTCATCACAAATTTAATAAAAGTTGTTCCATCCAATGGTGCTGCCCCCTTGAGGAATAATAGGAACTGAAATATATCTGTTTAACTATAATTATTGAATTAAATTTAGTTATTGAATTAAATTTAATTATTGAATTAAATTTAATTAATGAAATAAATTTAATTAATGAAATAAATTTAATTAATGAAATAAATTTAATTAAAGAAATAAATTTAATTAATGAAAAAATTTAATTAACGAAAAATTTAATTAATGAAAAATTTAATTAATGAAAATTTAATTAATGAAAAAATTAATTAATGAATTATATTTAATTAATGAATTATATTTAATTAATGAATTATATTTAATTAATGAATTATATTTAATTAATGAATTATATTTAATTAATGATAATTAATATACTTCAAAAACTATATTAACATCAAGTGTCATCCATTATAAATCTTAAAAAAAATTATTTAAAATTGAGTGGATGAATAAAAATTATTTTATGAACCATTGCAAATTTGCACAAGATATATATATATATATATACACTCAAGAACATTGAAAATAGCGATCCAAGAAGAAAGCATCGGATTGAAATAAAATTTAATACACATAATGGCACAGATGAGAGATTCATTTGATCTCAAAAACAAGGCAATTAAACGAATACAGGGTGTGCAACGACACAAATACTGGGCAACTTCAATAGCGCGTTGGACCACCTCCAGCTGAAATACATGCCGCCACACGGTCCGGCATTGAGTTGATTAGACACCTTATGTTGTCCTGAGGCAGATGGGCCCACAAATCTTGAACAGCCAACTCTAAATCATGTACAGAGTGACACGATGGCATCTGCCGTTTTAGCTTATCCCACACGTGCTCTACAGGGGACATATCGGGGGAGCGGGACAGCCATGGAAGAGTCTGAAAATGACGTAGGAAGTCTTGAGCAACTCATTCTGTATGCGGACAAGCATTATCTTGCTGGAAAATTGCCCCTGGGAGACCATTTAGGAAGGGTCCTACATGAGGTCGAAGCATATCATCAACGTAACGTTGGCCCGTTAAGGTTCCACGCATCACAATTAAAGTGGACCGGCTTTCACAGGCTATGGCCCCCCCAGACCATTACACCAGCTGTGCGGGCAGTGTGACGTAGAACAGTGTGGAGGGAATTGTACCGCTCACCAGGGCGCCTCCACACCCGTACACGGTTATCATCTGTCCCCAAAACAAACCGGGATTCATCACTAAACACAACCTTTTGCAAATCTGTGACATTCCACATTGATCTAGCTTGGCACCACTGTAGACGCAGTTGCCGATGTTCCGGTGTTAAAGGGAGTGCACGGAAAGGACCCTTGGATTTAAGATTTGCTTCTGCAAGGTGTCTGGAAATTGTTTGTGGGACAATTGCTACGCCTACGTCTGCTCGTATCGTTGAACGAGTCACTGTGGGGTCCACAAGTGCTGCCACACGATCCTTCGATCCTCTCTCCTCGTGGTCTTCCTGTTCGCTCCAGACCCGGTTGGTTTTCCGCACGTGGGTACCTTCTCGTGACCACTGCCCCCAACAATTTCTAACGGCACACTCCGAACGATCCACCTGGCCAGCAACACAGCGCGTCGACCAGCCTGCAGATTTCATCTCGATGATCAGGCCGTGGTTGCTGAGTGGTATAGGTATCGGATCGTGGCTTGCCTTGTCACGAGTTTAAGCCCAGTACCACCAAAGACCCGCCGTGTAGGGCAGCGATGCACTTTAAATCTGTCGAGAGCTGAAACGTCCTCCCGTTGGTGTGGTGTGGTAGTTAGGAGAGGGGGGCCAACTCAGGTGTCGTCCACGTCACTTGACCATGGTTCAAAATTACGTGGTCCGTCGTTAAAAGCCCTCATGTAGCTGAACAGTGCGACGTTAATATTCAATCAATCAACCAAGAAAACTCTAATACTGAAGCCTTATTCTCCTGGTGATAGTACTTAAGATAAAAATTAATTTTTTACTTTTTTTTCCCCTCTTTCATTTATATACCAGAGAAACATATTTTCCGCATAGGTAAGTTTTGAAATTCTGAAAAAAATTATTTTATCCATCTTAATATTTATTCTATTTTACTATTTATTTTCGTTTTACCTTTAACAATTGAGCCTATTTTACTTCAAGTGGTAGAGAGGATATTTTTACTTATGGTATTATTTTATTCTCTTCCTAAAGTTTTTCTCTTAACATTTTATTATGTGTGATCAAAAGCTAATTTAAATCTGACATTCCGAATTGAAATTTTTTTCAAACCATACATATGCAAAACCATACATGACATATGTCATGTTTGCTGGAAAAAAATTATAAAGCTTAAAATATCACAATTTATATTAAGTAGTCAATCTAAGATAATATACATGCATCCATAAAATACATTGATGCTATAAAATTTTCATCTTCTCTAAGTTGTAAATCTGTGAGGATTTCTACTCTTACTTTTGTATATCTATACACATAGATCACAAAATTTGTATATATGTACGTATAGAATTTTGTATGTATGTACGCGCATGGAAATTTGCATATATGTACACATAGTCATAAAATTAGTCTATATATACGTATAGAATTTTGTATATAAATACCTATAGAATTTTGTATATAAAAACATACAGTAGTGCACACAGGAATTTTTCAAGGGGAGGCTCCGGGTTCGAAAGTTCACCATTCTTGTATCACGCCCCTTTTGATTTTGTCGATTTTCGAGAACAAAAACAGTAAAAAAACTAATTTTTGAATAAAAATAATTAGCATTAATTAATAAAACTAATCACTAATAACAAATATTTAATTAAATTTGACGTACTATATACTTAGAATTATGATCAATCAAAAAAATTTAAGAGCTTTGAGGGGGGTCCGGACCCCCAGGACCCCTACCTTGTGTGCGCCACTGAATACATATTAAATTTTGTATATATATATATATAGAATCACAAATTACAAAAATGATTATTTCTCTCTTTCCTCAGAAAGAATGATAAAATCAAGTGAAAATTAATAAATATATTTTTGAATGGACATTATGTAAGATATTTTTCCATATATATTGATTACATGGGATTTTAAAATGTATTCTAAAATCACTGTGCAAAAACAAATTTCCTCTAAAATTCACTGCGAGGGAATATTATATCAACGTCGCACTAAGCAACACGAGGGCTATTAGAGACGATCCCCGTAGTTTTGAATCTCGGTCAAATAACAAAGACGACTGCTGAGTAGGCAACCCATTTACCAACTTCTTCATTGCCTACCGGAAGACTTAGAGTTTCAAAAGATTTTAAGTGCGTCACCCGCAGATTTAACGTGATCTCTACAAGGAGGCCCTTCATCGACACTGCGACTCAAGCCCGCAACATGCCGGCCAGACGCGCGTCCACGATCATAACTACAAGGTTACCTCGGCCACGATAGTTCATTATGAGTGATGGCTTACTTTGTGTAATGAAAATAAAACAAGAATATAGTATGCGCGTTTATGTTTCAAAGTACATTAATAAACATTTTAATTTAACGAAATGGTATTATAATTTTTAGATGTCACCAATTACTTTTTTTATTTACATGTTACCAAAAAGTAATGTATAAATAATTACAATATTATAGGTAATCCGTATGAACAAACCAATGTTTTTATTTCAATAAACGAAGACCAACATTTAGAAAAAAATAAATTTCTATCTTTGTTTGATGTATCTGTTGACTGCGCAATCTGACAACCAAGGGTGGTACTTCACACATTGGAACATTCTAGAAGTTTACGTGAATGAAAAAAGAGTATTTTCTTTATTTTAACAAATATATTTTTCAGGGTTATACTCTCCACCTCCTGTGAAGGATGAAACAACTTCATATTCAACCCTCGATTTTACAGAAGCGCCCGCTATCGTTTGACGACTAATGAGTTAAAAAAAGTATTCTGCAATATTTCCCCCTGTTTTTTTTAATGCGTCCAACGCGTTGCACATTGCAATTAAAAAATCATCGAAATAAAAACGAGCTGAAATGAGCATAAAAAAGAGCTGAAATGTATATGAATTTCAGAAAAAGAAGTAAAATACTGCAGTCTTCGAAGTGAAAGAGGCATTGTAAATTTTTGTAAAAAAAAAAAAAAGATGGAGGCTTCGCTTTCAAAAGAATTCAAATTAAAAAATAAAATAAAATGATGGAAACATTTTTTTAAAAGGTATCCAGTCCTTATTTTATACAAAATGTAACAACCGTAATTCCGTTTGGGAACAAAATAACGAAAAAATATGTTTTCTAATGAAATTAGATCTTAAGATTCACTCCCGGATTTTAAAAAAATACCAATACATTTAATTATTAAACTCAGTGGCGCAACGGAGAATATTTGGCCAACTTTCAAAGTCAGGTTTTGGACCCTCAAGTTGGATTTTACAAAGGGTAGGCACTTGGTCGCAGTCAGGCTTTGAACCCTGTAGAGCCCTGCCTCCCCCCACATTGCGGGGGTGCACGTTACGCTACTGATTAAAGTTAATGACTTATTATCTGCATAATTAATATCTCATTAACATATGCAACATCCGAAATATTATTAGATTTAAATTACTTAATAATAATAAGAAGATATACACATAATATTAATTTATTGAAATAAATTTTATTTCGCAATAATTGTTGCAATTGCAAATCAAAACTCAAACAATTTACCATTAACGTCTGCTCAAGTTGAGAATTCTTACTTTAATTAGCACAAAAGTTATAAAAATAGTCGTGCACATCATTTCAAGTTTTTGTTTTTTGGCTCCAGTAGTCTAGTGGTTATAATCGTGACATAGCGGGGTCTTGTTACGAGTTCGAGTCCTGGTGTAAATGAAAACCCGCCGTCTAGAGAGGTCAATGCGAGAGGTCACACTCAAAGTCCTCCCGTAGACGTGATGTGGTAGTTTGGGGAAGGAAGGCCAGCTCAAGTGTTGTCTTTTTCATTTAACCATCTTCCTTTTCTGTCATCCTCTTCATGTCCTCAAAATTACATGGTCCGCCAGTAAAAGCACTCGTGTTATTTTATAGTGTTTTAAAGTACTCACTGAAAACTTTCTTCTATTAATGTTACTCGAAGGTTTCAAGAAAAAAAGCTGTTTGCGATAAGTCTCACGATTTTGAACACCTGTTTAGTTATGAAGATGGTCAAATGCTACCCAAGTCTTCTAGCTTTCAAAACAATCTATCATTGATATTTTTTGTATTATTTAAGATATGCAGACAGATTGTTTGTGATAAGTAATAAACTGAAAATTTTAACCATTATCTAATTATGAGAACAATGCATCAGCCATTACCTCATTCTTTTAACTATCATACTAGAGAACTTGAATTCTTTTTGGAATTCACAGTGCACCATTTCCTTATTCCCCTCGACTATTTTTGCTAGAATCCATGCTCGAATCCATGTTCTTATTTTAGACTTGCTGACTATGTAGATGGCGGTCAAATCCATTGGTTTTGGAAATGAAAAACGAAATATACTAAAAGAACATACGAGAATAATCTGCTTTACAAGACTTTAGGTATACCACAAGGTAAAAATAGAAACTTCTAGAACTAATCTAATGATAAAAATTGTTGCAAAAATAGTTGCTTAAAAACTTTGAAATTGTGAAGAAAATTTTCAAATTAAAACTCTTAGGGGATAATTGGATAAATCAAAAGTTCAGACTAGCCCTCCAAATACTATTGTACATGTAACCTACGTATAACACGGGATTTATGATCCTAACAGTTGCCGTGTTATATGAATAGCCATGCATTACGAAACAAAGAACTGATACAAAAAGGGTGGTCAGGTTTCAAAATTTTTAAAAAACTTACAATTTTTTCTGACAACTAAAATAAATATCTTTATTAAAATTTAAGAATTTAATCAAAGATTAATGGGGCCGTGAGTAACCTAGTTTTTAGAGCTTTAGACTCCAGATTAGAGGGCCTAGGTTCGATGCCCGTTCCCACCAAATACCCTGCGAGTTCTCGTTAAATTGGTGGTTCCGAAAGTCCTGTGGACGCAGCAGAAACTACGGGTGTACGGTACTGTAGAATATTTCTCTCCCCTCTAGCCAAAGTCTAAATTGTGGAGGTGGAGATAGGTAGTGTCTCCATCTATCGTGTAGAAGTCCAACCGGTTTCAGGCTCTGGTAACTTTCCTCCCTTTTCTTTGGGAAGGAGACAACAACAGCACTAAGGATTAATACATACTTATATAAATTAAACAACGTGTTTTCGTTATCATTAAGCATTAATATAATTGAACATATTTTCTTCTTAACAATAAATATATTCTCAACCTCTATGCTTTTCACTGCTATAACTTCAGACCCATACTTTACTTTTGCAAAAAAATAAGAATTTCTTGCTTTTATTTCAAAGATTTCTTTTTATAAATTTCCTTACATTATGCTAAACACTTATGAAGTTCTCTTTTAAATTATGTTCTGGTTTCCCATTTGAACAATCTTCATTTAAGAAGTATGTTTAACTGTTAACACTTTAACGTTTCGTCGGGCGCACCTGGTTTAAGAGGACAGCAAAACCATTTTGTGTCAAATTAGCAATTTTGGTTGTATTAGTTAAAACTTCATTTTGCTCATGAAACTGGTTCTTTTTCGCACGGCTTGATATATTTGATTTCCTTAAACCTTAACAAAGGCATCCCTACCGGTGAAATTGATTTGGGGGTGGCTTCTCATGCCGGGTTCGCTTGATTCTGTGCCGTCCAGAGGTGCACCCGACGAAGGGTTAAGGAGCACGAAAGATGTTAAATTATTTAAGTTACCTTTTAATTACACATGTTATGAGGTGAAAAGGTTTTATAGGTTTCATAAATTAGATTTTAAAAAAATTAGCTACCCCTTTTGGGAGTGGGGGCAGAGGGGACTGTTTGCAGTCTGCAACCACTACCCATCTACTACATTTAACAAGAAAATTCCACTTACTTATATGTTTACTGAAATATCTTTGTGTGTGTAGCCTAATAATTTTATACTAAATATGCAGCCTATATGCAGAAAATAATGCATAATATCCCCCGTATAATAATGCATAATATGCCTATAATAATGTATGATATGAGTATAATAATGTATGATTTGCGTATAATAATGTATAATATGTGCGTATAATGTATCCTAATTATATTTTTATACTCGATAGTTATGAATGGAAATAGATTTTAAACTTTTTTTCTAGAGGATACGTATGTATTTGGTAGACTGAACATGGTGATACACG
>BMAU01016205.1:0-231417 GCA_019973935.1 Trichonephila clavipes
CCTAAAAATAAATGTTTAAAATATTTTGCCTTTACGCATTCGGAAATACTTTATTTCTGCAAACTTTGATTGTTATCACTTTTAAAATAACTTTGGTCGGCTCAACATTTTTTTGGGGGAATTTTTCAATTTTTTTTTACCGAAGAATGTTTTTAGAATATATATATATTATATATTTGTACTATTTACAATGCGAAATGTGCCTTTATTTTACTAGAATGTTTTATTGCTATTTAATACGCCTAGTTAAACATAACATTCTTTAAAAATCTAACGAAATAATGGGTGATTAA
This sequence comes from Trichonephila clavipes, assembly GCA_019973935.1. Taxonomy (NCBI): domain Eukaryota; kingdom Metazoa; phylum Arthropoda; class Arachnida; order Araneae; family Nephilidae; genus Trichonephila; species Trichonephila clavipes. Next base: position 294 of record BMAU01016205.1, read on the forward strand.
AAATGAATTAATCCTGGCCATTTCGTTTTTATTTGGGTTGATTCAACTTTGGGATTTTTTTCTACTTCTTCAGTATAACTTCATTTCAAAAACTTTTACGCAAAAATGCAAAGAAGTAAACTGAATTGAGTATTCTAAATTGCTGATAACCCAAACACACACATGCTCGGAGGGATTTAAATCAGGGGAGCACGTTAGCCAATCCATTTTGCAGAAATCTTCACTTTTAGAAACTTTTCAACAAAAGAGTCCTGTGTAGCGCATTGCCTTCCACACAAAAATAAAGTTAGACCTATAGTACTTCGAAATAGACTCAGATGTGATATAAGTTCATCGCAGCAATGACCTTAAGTAAGGGGTAGCTGTCGAAATTATGGAGGGCCGTTCATACGTTCAGTATAATGTTTCCCAACACAGACACTTCAAGACCACCCCAAACGGTCTCTTTCATGGTGTTGCTGTTGATTCAACGTTATGATTTTCTTTTCAGTTCATCATGCATCTACTTCCTCTAGTCTAGTGCATCTTCCTTGAAAAACTTTTATGTATTTATGAAAAAGCGAAATTAATAGTTTTTTTTTCTAAATTTGTAAATATTTCTTCTTTTGTGCTGTTCGATGTGATATATTAATATTTTGAGAAAGCAAAACATTGAATAATTAATAAAATCTCAGCTTTAGAGATATAGCAAAGGCAAAACTCTTTTTATAGTTTTAAGATGGCAATCAGAATAATATTAACTTAATAGAAACGGGAAACAAACCTGAGTTGCAGGTAAGAGCTCATAAAGTAGAATTTATGCTAAGCTTAAAGCATTATCGGCTTCAATAGTGGTTGGTAAAATGTTCTTTAAGAGAAAAAGTTCAATTAAATTCTTCTGTTAACAATTTCGATTTATCTTCCAGACTTCATCAACGAATATTATTACATACAAATTTTGAAAATGTAATTCACTTCAGTTCTTTACATAATTGCCTAAATAAAACTTAAGAAAACAAACAAATGTGGCTTAGCCACAAGTAGTTAGCCGAAAAGATAATTTGTGCATTTTCTCTCCTACAGTGAAAATGGAAGCCCCAGTAAAGCTAAGAAGAATTGGTTAGATTTAGGCGAATTACTTATAGTTTAATTTGTACTTGAACTCTTAGTTGCAAGTTCCACTTTTGGTTCTTATTTATATTAAATGAATTATTATCCTGTTTATGTCACAAGTCAAGGCTTTTTACATTTCTCATGTTTGCAAATTAATTAATCAATTAAACGGACTTTTTCTGGCTTTTAATTCATTGTAAAAGATATTCTTGCATTCTAGAACTGCAAGGCATGGCAATTAAATTCCCAGATTGTGCATACCCTAGCATTTGTTAGGCTTACTGTGAAGGAGTGGGAATAGAATATGTATATTTGACCTTTATCCTTCCAGAGCCAGTGGGACGTTCAGCATCTCTCTATCCAGTTCAGTTTGATTTTCCTCCTTGTTTTTTTTTTTTTTTTCGAAAAAGTTGTTGTGTCAAAGTGCCGTGATTATGATAAATGTAAAAGATCAAGCTGCCCATATATTTGAAATTCCTCGTAAAGTTTAAAAAAAAATAATTCCAACTGAACGTTTTAAAATATTAAAGGAGTGTTTGGAGATATGCATGCCACATAATAAAATTTTGAATGGCACAAATAATTTTCGGAAGATCGATGTTGCTGAAAAGGATGAACGTTCTTGCCGATCTATGACATCAATAACAGATGATGCTCATTGTTTTTGTTCGATATTAATGGCATCAACATGATTGAATAGTACGTAGAGGCCAAACGGAAAAACAGCAGTACTACATTGAAGACCTGAGAAAGTTTAGAGAAAGAATGAGGGGAAAAAAGGTAAGATATCTTAAGCAACAACACGTGGATTTTGTACCAAGACAACGCCTTGGTGCACATTGCACCCACTATAAAACAGTTCTTGGTGGACAAACGCATTACTGTGCTTGAGTCTCCACTGTATTTCCCTGATCTCACACCATACGACTACATCCTGTTTTTTTAAGCGAAAAAATGCATTGATGGAAACACATTTTCAGTTTGTAGAGAGGTAACGGTAAAAACGGTACACTTACAGAAGGTGATGACACCAAATGAGTCGCAGTACGGATTCGAACGGTGGAAAACTCGTATGCAGCTTTATATTGATAGGTAAGAGGAGAATGTTGCAAGGGATTAAAAGACATTTTTACATTGTTTTCAATAAAGCTAATTTTGAAGACTAGTCCGGTTATTTAATACTCACACTGCGTATTTAAATTTACTATAAGTTTAATCCTGAAGGCCTGACCTCGTGTTATATCGAAGATATCTCTGTTGTACCAAATTAGTTTTTAGGGGAAGAAACTATGTTTGTAAAGTTTGCATAAACCACACAAATAATGTATTAAAAATATCCTTTCACCAATAAACAAGCAATTAGAGCGTATCTATAATTTATATTTGTGAATTACCATAAAAAGTACTTTCTCTTCAATTAAGTGAAGTACTTTGTATAAAGTACTGTTGTGCCATACACTTTATACTAGGCCATAACCAAAGCTTGGATCAATTTTCGGATTTGCATGCTTGATATCTTTTACAAATGTTAACTAATAGAGTTGACACTATTAAATAACAAGCCATTTTGTAAAAATTGGGAAGGTCTACAAAGCTCTCAAAGATTTTGTTGACGCAGCTTTCAAAGACGAACGCTTTTTACGAGTTCAAAATAGAATCTCCTTTCACAAAAATATTATTTGTAAATGTTCATTACTTTTGAAAGGGAATTTCACAGGAATAGTTCAAGAATTTATCGTAAAATCCGGCGTATATAACGTGAACTTTTAACATAAAAGGAATGACATACCTATTGAACTTAAAGGATTGTAGTTCCAAAAAAGAGTACAATTTTTCAAATGCCTGGGGCAATACATCGGATAAATTACTTCAAAATACTATAGTATTGCATTGCAGGTACATTTCAGAATAAACTGAAGTGTTTTTAGCCTACAGACTTCCCTTTATTAATAAACTATTTAGGATATTAATTAGGTTAAGTAACAGAATATAAGTCTTGCTTCCTGAGAAATCTAGGATTGTATAAGTAATTTAAAGCAAGACTAAAGAACACACACTCATGTCTCTCTTACTTATGAAATCAATGCTTATAAATACAATAATTTCAATGAACATACATTTGCTTACGGAAAAGGAAGTTTTACTTAGGTGCAGTTTCGAAGAATATTTCACAAATTAGAACAAAAAATTATGTAATTAATAGAAAATTTGAAGCTTTGAAAATGATTAATTTTACAATCATTCAAATCAATCTAGTGAACCAAGAAAATACAGTTAATCGAAAACTTTTAAAAAACAAACAAACAAGGGGAAACGGATTTAACTAAGTCATGTGTAAAAAAGTAACGTTTTAAATCTTTTTTACTTTCATTATTTAATCCAATCCTTCTTATTTACAAATTTACTCGGCATAAAAGATAACAAATTTTTAAAAGTTAAGAGAAGAATATACAGTCGGAACCCCGATTTAACGAACCCCTTTTAGCGAATTTTTCCCTTACACAAATAAAATGAAGACGAAAACTTCTATTTAAGGAATAATAAACCCTGAATCAATGGTTTATTTCAACAGCTAAAATTTGTTTTTTTTTATTATTTTCTGTTAAAAAAAATTAGATTTTTTTCTCTCAAATGGTGTTTTCTGTCCGGAACCGGAAAAAAATTCTTTGTAAGTAACCAATTTTGATGGCCAAGGGTAGAGAGTTATTGGACTTAACAGGTGCATGAGTCATGAGTGTAACATATCGTGCGAGTTTTGAATAGGACAGGAAACTCCTTTCTTATCTCATCCCATTCCACAACGCAGGGGAATGCTTAAGATTTTAATGATTTTATTATATTTGATGACAGACTGCTTACCAGTGTAACCGAGTTTCAGAGAACAAGTTGATTTTTTCAGAGACAATGGATAGCGGTTCTGATGCAGAAATTGGGAATGAAACCCTAATAAAAATTCTTTACATTGTTTGGAAAACTGAAACGTAACTTATGCAGCAGGATGTAAATGCCGCAGTATTTTCTTCTCTGTGCATAAAGTCGAAAAAAGAACTCTTCGAGTCGGGAATCAAACATCTATCAGTTAGTATATTAAAAACTTCCAATTTGCTGGAGCAGAATAATCCGCTAATAGTATTTTTAGCTGTTGAATAAAAAGTGTAAAATTTTAGTAATGGATATTTTGTGCAGTTGCTTGTTGCAGAATAAAACCCAGTGGTCGATTGGTAGCATATCGCGCTTCTACACCAGGTCCGGGCTCTATTTCTGGGCTGCACAAGGTCAACTCAGCCTTCATCCCCACTCCAGTGGGTCGATAAACGAGTACCGTAAGATTTCTTGGGGACTTAAACACTGGGGGTCTTGCTTCCAGACTGACCACCTGATCGGGACATCTGCTCATGCACCTTAGCTACCAATGGTCAGGTAAATCCAGAGAGGCACAGTAGGCCCTGGCCCTCAAGGACTGTTGCGCCACTGTGTTTGAGTTTATTGTAGAATTTCCAAAAAAAATAATGAAAAAAATGTATTTTGTTTGGACCCCGATGTAACGAATAGCCCCTATTTAACGATCAAAATTATTGTTCCCGATGAATTCGTTTAATCAGGGTCCGAGTGTACATAAAGAAGCTTTTATTCAAACAAAAAGGAGCACAATGAGATAATTCTTTGATAAATTTTGTAGTGCAGTTATCTTTTAAAAATATACAATTTTATTCTAATTTCTACTTCTTTATTGAAAACATAAGTTGCTTCAAACATAAAAACAATCATTTTCTTGCACGAATAAGCCAATAAATCAACACTTTTCTTTATACAAAATTCCTGTATATATTTCAAGTAAAATCTTAATATCAAGACACAGAGGAAATGGAGCTTTCAATGAGAAGATCTATCCTAAAAACATCTTCTTCATCGATTGTATAGAGAGAACCATTTGTCTTCGTCTTCTGTCACAATCGGTTGCAGTGCTTTTTCCTTTGGGTAAAAATTCTTCTTCGGGTGACTTCCCAGTAGTTTTCCGAAGGCTTACACAATAAAGCACCGGCATTTCGATTGCAGCTGTTGTAACGGTTGTTAGAGTTTGCTTTCAGGATCTTTTTTGTCTACACACGATGCCCTTTTTGTGTCACTGCCTGTCTACACACCTTGCTGATTTGTCTGAAACCATGAAGAAAGATATTTTATGTTTTAAAAAACAAAGTATTTATATCAAAAGTTTTTTAATAAATAGATTTATGTGTGTTACTTTTACTTTTTATTTACTTTCAGCAAAGTGCTAACAAGTAATATAAAAGAAAAAATTTAAAGTCAATTGCTACTTAGGTCAAGAAAGAAAAAAATATTTAAGTTACTTTTTATTAAAGACTTACAATTAATGTTAATATGTATATACGTATGACAGAATCACAATATTAATTGGCAAAAAGCACCTTTTAAATCAACATTAAAACTTTTTAACCACATTAAATTTGTAATTACATTTTTTGATAAAAGTTGAATATAATAGGTAAGAATGTATCTTAAAACCAGTGTAAAAGGTATGCTGACATCTAATTAGCGTATGATTATTTAGGTTAAGGTGAATCTCCATCACAAATTTAACAAACGCTGTTTTATCCAATGATGCTGCCGTCTAGAGGAATAATATCGACTGAAATATCTCTCTCTTATACTATAATTAATTTACCAAAAATTAATTAATGAATTAATATTTGAAATAAACTGTATTAACATCAAGTAAGTGTCATCGACTGCAAGTTTAAAAAAATGTATTTGATCTTGAGTAAATGAATAAAAGTATTTTATTTACGATTGAAAATTTAAACAAGATATATACATGACTATACAGGGTGAGTGTGAACTATAATAGTAGGAATTGAAAAATTCATAATGTCCTGCTGGTAATGAGTGAATATTCTGTTATTAAATTAATTTAAGACAGCTTTTAAAGTTACACGTTTATACCGTCATCAAAAATTTTACGAATTACTTTTTTCAATTTTTTAAAATGTCTATGTTTGTTTTTGAAAAATCGTGAATAGATAAGAATGGTGCATTACTGAAAACTAATAAGTTTTTTTGTTTATATAATAACCGTAGATTAAAATATAATTATAATCACTTTAAAATTGAAAAGTAATTGTAATTATTCTTAATTCTGTTTTACTCAAAAGAAAACGCAAAAATGCAAAGTTGTGTATCTTTTTCATACTCATTAATCGAGTTTTTACGATTATAATTATTGTTATTTATAATTAAGAATATATTTATAATTACATGATTATATTCGCAATTATGTTATGATTCTATAGGAAAGCATGAGATTCAAGAGAGATTTTAAGACAGGAAAAAAAGCACAACAAAAATATACTTTTTAAAGGGTGTTTTTTTTAGAGGTATAGAACTTTAAATTGCAATAAAACAACGATGTATTATTATTCAATTGACATGAATTTTTTTATTCGAAAAATAATCTTGTGGCATTACATTTTAAATATGATTTCTGGCATAGGACTGCCACGGCTGGCTCGGATGTAGTCCAATCTGGACGTCCAATTTTTTTGATGACTTTTTCCAACATTTGTGGCCGTATATCGGCAATAACACGGCGAATGTTGTCTTCCAAATGGTCAAGCGTTTGTGGCTTATACGCATAGACCAATGACTTTACATAGCCCCACAGAAAATAGTCTAGCGGTGTTAAATCACAAGATAATGGAGGACAATTCACAGGTTCAAAAACGTGAAATTAGACGGTCACAAACGTGTCTTTCAATAAATCGATTGTGGCACGAGCTGTGTGTCATTTTGCGCCGTCTTGTTGGAACCACAGCTCCTGACATCATGATTATTCCATTCAGGAATGAAAAGTTGGCGTAATCATGGCTCTATAACCGATCACCATTGACTGTAACGTTGTGGCCTTCATCGTTTTTGAAGAAGGATTCCACCAGCCCATAAAGCGCACCAAACAGTCAGTTTTTCTGGATGTAACGGTGTTTCGACATACACTTGTGGATTAGCTTCATTCCAAATGCGGCAGTTTTGTTTGTTGACGTAGCCTATCAACCAGAAGTGCGCCTCATCGCTAAACAAAATTCGCGTATGAAAATCGGGAACAACGGCAATCTTGTTTTGGGCCCATTCGACGAATCTACGCCTTGCTTGATGATCGTTTTTGATGAATTGCCAAACCAAACTGAGAATAAATCACTTGACAGCTGTTAAATCGGTCGCCATCTTGGAAAGTAATGCCAACTTAAACTTCTATCTGAAAAAAAAACACCCTATACTTACAATGACATTCTCTACAAAAAATGTTGGTAATGAGTACTCAAATTTGCATTCGCTAGTAGCAATACATGAAACATAGTGTTTGAAAGAATAATTGACACCCAGTTTCTAAATGTCAAGTATTTGCAGTACCCTGGTTGGGAGATATTAGAGCGAAGCACCTGTGTAGAATTAATTTGATTCCATAAAAAAAAAAGGAATTCAGATACCTATATAAGGAACAATCAATCTTTTAACTCGATTCTTTAAGCAATATGAAAAAAATGCTGTAAGAAAATTTATATTTCGTACATGCATATTTTTTTTTTGCATTTGTATTTTAAATGACACATTGTGCTCCTTGTGGTATCGTAAAAATCTCTTCCAATATTAAAAAAAAAAAACTAACGATTAATAGTACTTTTAAGGTATCCGTCTACGCGTAAGCGAGCCGTGATTTTTTAAAGCGCATAAATGGATAAGGTTCATGATATTTTAGCCTCACAGACAGAATATATGTAAAATTGTTTTAAGGACATTTAAAATTTTTTTATTTAAATATAATATTTTGGCAAAACATTAACTTAGATAATATTTTTCCAATGTTCTCCTTTTGTGAAAAATGTTTTTTATAAATAATATTTTGCCTGTATATAGCTCAGACCTCTACAGAGGCTCAACTAGAATTTTGAAATATATAACTTAGAAATGGGTTTATTCATATTTTACGACAACAGAGGGGAGCAATTTTAAGAAAAACGCCAATAATTATTTCAATGGGTGGTAACTCTGAAAATAATGTGAATTTTTCAAAAATTCTAGTTCAGCCACTGTAGAGAGGTCTGAGCTATATACAGGCAAGATATTATTATAATAGAACCATTTTTAACAAAAGGAGAATATTTGGAAAAAAATTATTCTAAGTTAATTTTTTGCCAAAATATTATACTTCAATAAATTTTTGTCAAAATGTCCTTAAAACAATTTTATGCATATATTCTAATGTAAGTGACACTAAATATCATAAAAATTATCCATTTATGCGCTTTTTTAAAAATCACGGTCTGAACGTAGTCGGACACCTTAAACCAATTAAAGACTTGAAAAAATGAAAGAGAAAACATCGCAATATTGCTTTAGAGAAACAATATTGAGTAATGGAGAATTTCATTATATATATATATATATATATATATATATATATATATATATATATATATATATATATATATATATAATATATATATATATATATATATATATATATATATTATATATATATATATATATATATATATATATATATATATATATATATATATATATATATATATATATATATATATATATATATAAGCGTTCCTTTAAAAATATCTCCTAGTAAAACCAAAAGAGAGTTTGTTGATTGTTTTTAAGATCGAAATTCGAAACCTACGCGGACTATTAGTGACGGTCTGTGCACGCGACATCTACTCGTCACCCTATTCTCCAAAATTCCCTACCACGCCATCGTGAGGAATTTGAGCCCCGGCAGAGTTTATATACATCAGCATTTCTAAACAGCGCATCATTAGCGTTACCACAGTGGCCGCAGTAGCCAGTGGTTATGGTCACGAACTCATGGCCTGCGTGTGTACGTGTGTGTGTGTGAGTTTGAACTTTAGTGCCCTGAAGACCTGCCGTGAAGAGCTGAAGCACGCTAAATCTTTTGAAGCTAAAAGTCTTCTCGTCGGCGTTGTATGATAGCCTGAGAGGGGTGCCAGCTCAGGTGTCGTCCACATCATTTGACCGAAATGCAGAATTATGAGGTCCATCATCAATAACCTTCGTGTTGCTTTTATAGGTCGATGTCAAGAAACACTTACTCACTCAGCGTTACCAGAAATAATCTATGAATCATAAAGTGACGTTTGAGAAAAATAATGGTAGTGTGATATTTATTAATTAAAATATTTGGTTTATTTACAGTATATGCATTGAAGTTCTTAAAAATATTGATTAGTTCATTAGAGTTCAGAATTTGATGTTTTTGAGGAAGAAATTACACCAGTCTTGTTCCATGTCTGCCAACAGACTTCTCTCTACCCTCTCTAGGGTCTCTGGATGTGTAGCTGTCGGCCTCTGAATCCTCGAATTACATCCGGCCGTGGGTGGAGAAGGGAGTTTCTCATGGGGTCAAAGGTGTCCTAGGCGATGACCAAAGACAAGACTCGCAATATTTTAAGAGTACACGTGTGCATAGGAACGTAATTATCCTATCCCCAAAAGTAGACTTTACAGCTGTATGACGGGAAAACGTCACAATAGAAAACAACCACAGCCAAGAGATCGATCATGTTGACTTTTCCGCCGCAGCCACAAAAAAAGGAAAGCTCTTATTTCCTAACACGAATGAAATTTCGTGAGTTTAGAGACCATAGATGGACTGTTATTGTTTCAAAATATTTCAAATTATGTGACATGGGTCTTAATAAAACCAGATGCACATCCACAGTTGTAATCTGCGTTTTTTTCGTGTGTCATTTCTATATTTTTTTTCACAAATATTTTATTAGTGAGATAGCCCGTGAATAATTTTATTTAGTTCCGGCTTCAAACTTTTCGCTGGAGCTTATATTATATACTCTATAAGTTAACAGCTTTAATTTACTTTTTAGTCATTACTAGTAATGCTTATTTAATATGAAAGGTATAAAAACAATTTTTTTTTCATTTTCAACAATAAAAATTAAGTTTTAAAATATTTTTTACATTTAATATTCATAACTAAATCAGAACTAATTGCAACTATGGCTTTCCGAGATGCAGTTTAATTCCTTTTAGTATCATAATATTGAACTAAAATCCTAGTGAATAAAATATATGAAAGATTAATAATATGTTCTTTAATAGGTAATTAATAATAAAGCATATTCAAATACACTTTATTCCCTCTTATTTAAAGAAATATTTATTAATTAAATTACAACTTAAATTTAGAGTTGAGTATAAATGCTAGGAAAGTGTTTAGAGAAACATACAAAGTAAGAAAGAAGTGCACGTGGTAAAACTAAAACGACACTGTCTGAAAATATTATCATTACAAATTATGTTCCCAGAAAAATATTAACGCGTCTACTTAATAAAGAATAACAAGATTTTTGAATCTTGCTTCACTATATTAAATTTTCTCCCAAGTTTATCCGCTTCTTGAATATTAAACCTATTTCCAGAAAACTCTTCTTGAGTTTGTTTTCTTTCCAAAAGAGCTATTTTATTAATAAAAATGTTTCTTAGCAATTTTCGTAGAACGTATTAGCCATTTATGTATGATTTGTTTTTCAATATTTTTATCAGATCTGTTATAATCTCTTAAGAATGAGTAAAAATCCTATGAGAGAGTTAATCATGCTTTAAGGTAAATATTGAATTTTGGAGACGAATTTTGTTGAAACATTATTAAATCAAGATAGTTTCTCAGAAATTCTTGTATGTTCAAACAGTATAAATTCAGTTTGTTCCTTACTAAGCGATTTGTAAATCCTATTATAGACTGATATCTCCTTTAAAGTATAAAGCCATTTACCTATTATTGAAATTATAAAAATGTAAAATTGATTTTGGGACTAAAATAATCAGATTTCTACTAATTTTTGTCAACACAAAGAAAAAGAAGAGAAATATAATTAAAAGGGATGCTACACATATTTATTCAATTTCTACTATCAGTTCACACTTCCCATATATATTGTTACGTAGATCCGGGTTCGAGAATTTATGCAGATCAATCGCAAAGAACAAGACAGTTCTTTAAGAGCGATGAGAAATTGTAGAAAATCCAACCCTTTAAAATACAGGATTCAGCAGCAATATTCACAAAATAAATCTCAGAGGGTCTTCACACCTTCAAATAGCACGCAGACACAATTACCGCGTCTAAAATACACGCATATAAAAGATTTTTCACAATCAATCACTCGTTCAACAGCCGAAGTAATCACTAATCGCTTCAACAGTCAAAGCAATAAATACTAACTGATCACTAGTCAAAACCAGACTGACTGACTTTCGGGGACCATCTCTATTTATATCCCTCCCGGATAATTCGAGAAAGACCCGCTTGAGTCATAGATCTTGAAATTATTGGATTCCTCTACTAAATTCTAGAAGAATCCAGAGGGTTTCCTAACTCGCCAAAAATGGTCGCCAAAATGATCACAAAGCCACCAAAATGGTAACCAAGTCGCCAACTTGGTCGCCAAAATGACACCAACTTGGCTCTATCGCCAAGATTTCACCAAGTTCCTATTGAATCACCATTATAACGCAAGGGACGGCGATTGCCTGTGAATATTGCAATTTTAAAGTAAATTAAATCTAATTTAGAGTAAGATAATGACATTATACACATCCAAATACAAATTATTTACACTATTTGACGGAAAATTCGTAACAATAGTTATTTATATCTTGTTAAAGTTTTAAATTGTTAATAAATAAAAGTATTCATTCATCAAAAAATTAGATTAGTGAGTGTTTATATTTACGTCACACAATAAGCAACCCGAGGATTTTGGCGATGTATCTTCTAAACTATGGTAAAGTGACGAGGACGACATTATAGCTGGCACCCTTTCTCCGAACTTCCACACATACAAAATCATTTTTATTTATATTTATCTAAAATAAGTACATATTCATAATTATTATTTTTAAAAAATATTTACGTACGACTCATTTTTAAGGAATAACAGTTTTAGTTTTATACTGTTTCTTTTGATAAACTACGATGTATATTAACAACTCATAAACTATGGAAAAAGTGTCCAATCCATAGCGGAAAATTTGTTCTTTTTCTTTTCTTTGTATCATTAACAAAACATTATGCTGAATAAACTTAGTCTGAAAACCAAATTACTATTTTTACTAATGATGTTCATTTCATTCTTGATTACCATTTGGCCATTAAGTAATACCGATAGATTAACTATAACCCCAAATAAACCGAAATATTTGCCCATTTCACACTCATCATCTCAAAAGAAAGATTTCTTCAGATAATTAATCTAATTGTCTGCGTATTTCTTTTTCTCCATTTGCTATTTCTTAACAATACCCAAACTTAATGATATTTTTGTTTGATTAAGTTTTCTTTTAGAACGAATTATTTATATCAATCTCTTAACTAATGTTATCATCAAACCAAGCGAATTACATGTGATTGCATTTTAACGCAATTTTTAAAATTTAAAAAGCACGGTAATGTAATAAATAAAAACAATTTTATATTAAAATTTTTCTAAATATTAAGGTTAAAAGTATTGTTGAATCAATTTCATTACAATGATTAGACTGTGCAAAATTTTAAAAATTTATCATCAGATTTGATGAGATTTTTTAGGATATGAGGATTGGGAAATACGTAGAGATTTAATGATATCGTTAAAAGAAAATTATTAATTAATTAATTATCACTAATAACAAATTTTTGAAAATTTATTTTCGAAGATTCCTTGTTGAAGATCGTAGTCTCGAAAGTGTTTGATGTATGGTTTTAAAGATTAATTTTTGAGCACGGGTAATATTAATTGCCATTTGGAATTTAAATGTGATCTATGTGAAAATTGTCTCTAATTCACATATTTATCATGAAATGCTATCTTGAAGGTTGTTTTTCTCTTTTAGGTCTGCTGGTCATTATAAAAAATATAATAATATATTATCTACTTTATGAAAACTTGAAAAAGTATAAAAGTTATATATATATATATAAAAAATATTATATATATATATATATATATATATATATATATATATATATATATATATATATATATACAATATTTTTTAGAACACCAATATAAAATCAGACGATAACGTTACATACAGCAATCGATTGAATAAAACAAATCGGTACGAACATTATCGTTGCCACATTGTCATAATTAAGTACTTCTTTCTCAACTACTTGAATTTTTCCATTTGTAGGCATTAACAAGAATCTGTAGTGCGAGTTGTCACAAAAAGTTCTTTGGAAGTTTTTTCTCATTTCATGATATGTAAATGAATTCGATATAGAATTTTACAAAAAACAATATTAACAAAATAATTTTTTTTTTTGCAATACATTTTGTGGAAATGGCATCAATCAAATAATTTTTACGGAAATAGCCGTATTCAGTAATTATATTTTTGTAATGTGACTATATATATAATATTTCCTTTTTCATAATAAAAATATTTAAAATTATAACAATCTAATAATGTTTCCTTTGTAAATATTAACAGTGAGGTGACCCACTTTTTAATAATGTAAAAATAAATTTAAAATAATATCTAGTTATACAACATAATATTTAATTTTGTATATAGTTATAAAACATATAAATAGTTCATAATATTTCCATGTTTCATTATAATTTACAATGTTTAAGAAATCTAGTTTAACCTTCGAAAACAAAAATTTATTTCGTACTACAGTTTATGTAATTATAATATGATTTAACTCTGAACACAGAGTCTGTTACTATAATTAATAATTGGATCATAACTGTTATTTCTTTTCATAAGAGTCATTGTTAAAATAATTTGCTTCTAAGCACACAGGACAAAAAGCAACAAACATTGCCAATACTTAAACTTTTTAATTGGATGATTACACATTTAATATTTTGTTTTCAGAATTTTTTTCATGCTCTTTTCTTCCCCTACAAACTTAGTAGCTTTTTCCTTCTACGTTACTTTTTCATGCGTTTTCTAATATTAAAATGAATATTCTAGTTAAAAAGAATTTTATGTAGCTAAAAATAAGCTTACAAAGACTTTATTTAAAAATAATATCAACTAATAGAATAATTCATAAGAACAACTGAAATAGAAATTTTTCCATTAAATAATATTACAGTCATGTTATTAATATTTTGTGAGTAAAATCAGACTTTTTAAATTAAAATATATCATGAAGGTAATTTGCGGTTATCGTTAAAATATCAGTAAAGATTTTAAATAAAAAAATATTTATTTGTAGTTAAGAGCATTAAATAATGTAGTTTAAATTGTGATATTTATTCATTAAAAATTGAATAGCTTTATAAATAACATTATAAAAAGAAGTATAAATGAGATTTTATTTCGAAAAGAAGAAAAGCAAGCCATCATAGGAGATTTACATTATATACACTCTATAACAACAACAGCTACAAAAAAAAAACGATGTACCAAGAACGAGTTGTCCGATAGAGGGAAAATTGGTGGGTAGAAAGGTTATGTGCAAAATAGAAAATGAATAAATTTCAGAAAAGTTGAATGATTTATTTCAGAGTTAAATAGTTTTGAGTAATGAGTTTTATATGGTGTTGATCCACCTCTAGCCTATGTGCAAGCTGCCACATGACGTGGCACAGAGTGATAAAACATCCTGATGGTCTCCTGTGGTATTTCTTAACGAATTTTCCCCAATTGTCGCGCCGTGTCATCAACATTCCCTGGTATATTTAGTCGCCTTCCCATCATATCCCAGACATGCTCGATTGGAGAGAGATTTGGTGGTCTATCTGGCCAAGGAAATGTTTAACAAGCTGTAATACAGTTTATAGCAACGTGTGACGTACGTGGTCTAGCATTATCTTGCTGCAATATAAGGCCAAGATACTGCAGAAGGAACGACAGCAAAACTGTTCTCAGAATGTCATCAACGTACCGCTGTGCTGTAAGTGAGCCTTGAATGACGACCATAGGGGTCTGGCTGTCAAACCAAATGGCACCTCAGACCATAACTCCTGATTAACGGCCTTTGTCGCGTGCAATAGTGAAAGCAGGATCGGCACGCTGCCCTGGGCGTCTCCAGAAAAGTCTTCGATGATCGTCAGGACATAGTTGTAAGTGGTGTTCATCTCTAAACACTATGCTTTCCTAGTCAACATGATTTCAATCTGATAGAGCCAAACGCCACTGTAATATGGTTCGACAGTGTGCAGGCTACTGGGAGTAGCAGGGGGCGTAAATTTCGTTCTATCAACCGTCTGTGAATGGTCATGGTGGACACTCGTGTGTGGGTCGCACGCCTGATGTTTCATAACGATGAATCATGCACTGTGACAGCTGATCTGACAATCAAAATCTCCCGATTCTCCTCTTTTCTCCTCCCGATCTGCTGCGGCCGTAGGTCAACCGCTACCATCATGGTGCTGAAAGCAGCCATTTTCAACCAATTCTTACCAGCATCTTCTAATGGACGCATCGCTTCGACCCATATGATGAGCAATTCTCCGATTTGTCCAACATGCCTCTTTCAATCCAATCATATAACCTCTTTCAAACTCTGATAGTTTCTCCTAATAAGCTCGAATCCTGCCGCGAGGCATTTTTTCAGTCGTTGAAAGGTATCCTAAATCGCAATGAAACAGAAATTTTGACCATCAGATTGAGAATCGCTTCTTACAGACACCTGCTTAGTGCGCAGTCCCCCAACGCACTGTAGTTTCCGCTATTCATTCATTGGACACCAAATTTTAATCATTTGCATGTTTGGTACAAATGTCTTTGCATACGAAATTTTATTACAACCAGGCAACTCCTTCTTAGTACATCATTTTTTTGTTGTAGAGTGTATTTAGCATAAACTATCAGGTCTTATGATTTTAAGCCATGTAGGGGAGCGATGCACGTCAAATCTGTCGAGAGCTCAAACGTCCTCCCGTTGGTGTCGTGTTGTAGTAAGGAGAGGTGGGGCGGGGGTGCCAGCTCAGGTGTCGTCCACATCACTTGACCATGGTTAAAGATTACGTGGTCCATCGACAAAAGCCCTCGTGTAACTGAACACAGAGCGACGTTAATATTCACTTACGATTTTAAGCCTTACTTAGAATAGTTTTCTAATAAAGAAAGAAAAATATTCGATTAACTTATAATTATTATAATAGGAGTAAATTGAAACCCTTAATTCGAAAAACAAGCTAGAATTAATATGCTTAATCTCAGAAACAAGCTGAAATAAGAATTAATTTCATGAACCAATTAAAAAAAAAAAATAGTAAATATTGATATAAAAGTTAAGATGACTTTTTCCTGTCTTAATTAATAAATAATAATGCTCTTTTGTGATGTTTCTTTGAAATAATAAGATAAAATATCGAAAAGAATAACTTTTCAAAAAATATTTTTAAATGTTGTTGAAAACAGCACAGATTTAAATAAAAACCAAACGATTTAAATTAGATTAAGTGTGCGATGAATTGATCAGCTAATTTAAAATAAATGATCAAGAATTATATTTTGCAATCCGTTGAAAAATAATTTCATTCAGAAAAAGAAAATAAATATTTTCTTTATCCATTACTTAAGCCCCAAGCAAAGTTTGAGACAAAATTACATTACAAGTAATTAGAAGGGTTATTCAAGTCCTAGGTATAACATTTCTTCCAAATTCTATTTTTAACTTAATGAGGGCATCGTTAAAAAAATCCTGACTTCCTCAATCGGCAGTCCGGGTTATTGAAAAATAGCTTCTTTGATTTTCTTTTCAAACTTTTCAGGAAAAAGTACGAGTCAAAAGAAAAATAAATATTTTTCAAGGCTTTCATTGGATTATTCGACCGAAATAGAAAAAAAAAATCTATCTTTTTAAAAACTTATTCGTTAAAGAATGTTAAAAAAATCTCCAGCAAGAGATTTTTACTGAAAAAAAGTAGCTAGTCAAAAAACTTCTACAAAAGCCCAGTCAAAATTTTGTTGCTGTATTTTCGAACATGAATCTTCTGAATTTCCTCATGAGTATTTACTGTTCCAAAATAGAAAAAAAAGACAATAAATATTTTTAAAACCCTGCTATACTTTTTATTTTTATTTTTATAAAGAATATTTTTGGCAATGCTCCAAAAATGGGAAAGTAAAATTGGAGTATGAGAATGTTTTGTTTGTCCCTTAACAATTCGTGACTATTTTATAAAACGGTAATGCTATCGAGCTTCTTTTTGACCTTCGTTAGTATTCTAACCCAGAAAAGCAAACAAACTTTGTTCTCATATTTTAGATTGAACTCAATATTGAGATCACATTTTATGTTTGGGAGCCGAAGGAATTCATGATTTCAGGAATAATTGTCTAACCACACACACATTCTTCAATGCAGTTTTCTTTTCTATTTTATCGAAGATTAGAAATCATTTTACATATTATTACCATTGATTTATATCATGAAATGCTAAGAAATCTCCTCTTTTTACATATTATTATCATGCATTTTCCCCCACACATTTATTAATTTTCTTATTTAATACGATTAAGTGATTTGAATCAATCTTGTTTTATAAATCTAATTTGAAATGAAAGGTTTTACAATATCACGATAATGATTCATCTAAAATTTAGAAGAAAGTAATTGATGCGAAGTGGATTTTTAGGAATAAAATTGTGAGAGGTTATCACTTCTCTCTTGGGCACCTAAATACGTGGTAGGTGGGGAAGAAACACGCGCCATGATCCATTCACAATCTATTTATTCATCACAATAAAACAACACAAATTCAAGTAATAACAGTAAGAAAATGTTTCGGTGCTAACCGCGAAAGTGGAACAACGACGGTAATACAGGAAAGATTAGGAAACTATCTAATTCGATTCTTACTTTATATAGGATCTAATCTATCATCCGATTTAATCTAATATCAATTTAATCTCAGTGAACAATCGTCACTTTAAAGCTTCCTCCTAATAAGTCTTTAATCACAATAATTATAACATGATACCTGTCAGTAACAATCTCACCTAATTCGGGTTTATCTCCTTTCCTATTCTCCTTTCTAGCTAGAAAACTATGACTATCTATAGTAAGTTAATTTGAATATCACGCTTTTCTTCTTCCGAAGGGATGGTTGTGGTTAATGCGAATTGATAGCCCAAAGATTTCCCAAGAGGATTAGTTGAAGGATCGCGTATAGATCCGTCACAAAATTGTTTGCTTTTTATATGATCTTATTAAGAAATTAACGTGTGAATATACCATCCTTTCTGTTAAACTGAATGCGAATCTCTCTCTCTATTTTTTATTTCTAAGTCAGATAATGAACAGTTACAAAAAAGTATAAAGAAAAAAAAAAATAAAAAAAGAATAAAAAATAAAACCAATAATAAAAAATAAAAAATAAAAATAAAAAAATAAAACAGAGTTCATCTAGTCTCTAGTCTCCCAATAACGCTCGTTGAGAAACGTCTTGTGCAGAGCAGGACAGTGTAGAAAATGTGCGGAGTCCATAATCTTTCCAGAGCTGCACAGAGTGTATATCGGGGCAGGAACAACTTTGACTCTATACAGATGATTTTGCAGGCAATCATGTCCGGTGGCTAAGTGGAATTCGGCGACCGCTCTACGCCTTGCGCCATTACACAAATTCAGGATAGCATTCCTCTTAGACTTGTGGAAAACACGGTTGTAGAGATCTTCCTCGGCACGGACTGTGATAGATCTTTTTCAATAAGATTTTTAATGGAGTAGAAGGACATAAGACGAGAAACTTTCTGCATGACAAGAACACCCTTTTTAGCCAGAAGTCAGCTTTCTCGCTACCTGGAGCTCCACAGTGAGCAGGAACCTACTGAAGGACTATAGTTTTCCCAATAGAATTAAAAATTACTAATTCATTCTACTCATTAATTCCAATAGTCGTCTAGGAAGTAAAGAAGGTTTTTGCATGGCTAAAAAAAACGAAACATATCAGCATAAGGGCTTCTAACCGGAGCTGAAACGAAAACCGAAAAAATCCGTTATTTTGGACGGAATGAAAACCGGAAATGAGCCCCAAAAAATCGGTTTCTTTTGGTTCTATGTATTTTCAGTCATTTCGTTACTGTTATCAACTTATCGATATATTTTCAAATTTAACGTCAACCATATAATTATCATCATTACATGTATATCGCTTCTTGATATCCTGTTTTAATGTTCTCTAGTACTTTTCTGTTTCAGTTTTTACATGAAACTACTTATAGAAGGCAGTTTTAATTTAGTTGAATGAACTGGAAGTAAAGATTATTAAAGATAAGAGTATACTTAAAAATAAAATTGTTCATTTGGAACTGAGCCGAAAACTGTTCTTTTTGGCTGAACGAAAAAACAAAACTGAACCGATACATTTTTAGTTGAACTGGGATGAGAAAATTATGGTTCGAAGCTCTAATAAAACTTTACTTACAATGTTTTAATACCATTTTTTTAATGTAGTCGTCATAGCTATCGAAAAACTTATTCTAACATGACATCAATTTTTCAATTCCGATGTTACACTTAACTGCAAAAGATTTCGGTTTATTTTTCACCCAAACTTTTCTTTAGTTTCAAGAACAAGGGAAAATCATTTTGCGCCAAGTCAGGGGCTGTAAGGAGGATAATCAAAAATTTCCTTCTTAAAATGTCGAAGTTTTCTTTTTGCTTTCCTTTTGTGCATGGCTCAGATTGAAGAGATGGAAAAAAAGCTATCTGGTGCGAATGCATTTACTGTGGTGGAGGTCGCCACCATGAATGCACATATACAGCGAATTATTTACTTAATAATGATTGAACATTCTAATTGTAAGGAGAAATATCGAAATTTTCAAGTTTTGTTAATTAATTTGATTTGTATATAAAAACCAGTAATAAAATTTTTTAAGTCAATTCCTATTTAGGTAAAAAAATTAGTTTAGTTACTTTTATTAAATAATTACAATTAATATATATGTATATGTATGTATATATATATATATATATATATATATATATATATATATATATATATATATATATATATATATATATATATATATGTGTGTGTGTGTGTGTGATAAATCCTCAGCCCTTTATGTGTAAGTTGGGGTAAATTTCTTACCAGGACAACTCAACCCACTTCTGCATAAGTAAATACTTTGACTTCTACTTCGGCGAACTTACTGAAAACTCGTGAACGAACGACTCACTCCCTGTTAAATGACTCTGAAATCGGATTTGTCTCTGTCATAGCTTGGAGTACAGACTATCTTGCTGTACATTGGAATAAAATATGATATGATAAACGGCTGCACTTTACATTTCTCCTGTCAATCTTTAAGAATTACTCCAATACATGATATCTATGTATCTATCTATGTATCTATCTATCTATCTATCTATCTATATATATATATATATATATATATATATATATATATATATATATATATATATATATATATACATGACAGAATCACAATATTATGTGGGAAAACAGAAAGCGAATTTCCTTACAATAATCAATGTATAATGTAGCCTTCTATTGCCTTCACTCGGAACAAATTTAATTTTTTCACCCATATAAAACTAATTAATTATATTTAACGAATTACTTAATATTTAAAAAATTGTGTTGACATCACGTGTCATCCAATGCAAGTTTTAAAAAAACGTATTTAAACTTGAGTAGATGATTAAAAAGTATTTTATTAACGATTGTAAATTTAACAAGATGTACTTAGAACTAAATAAATAAATATAGAGTGAGGGTAAACTAATAGTAGAAAATTGAATAAAAAATCTATAATAATTGAATAAAATAATCTAAGCATTTACTAAAATGGAAAGTTATATAGCAAAATTGATGCGGTGATTATAATTTATAGAAAAAACCGATATTCACTATTAAATATGTTGTGATTTCACATGTATTTATTTCAAAACTTTCACAGATTTTTTTTCCAAAACACTACGAACTTAAGTATCATTAATCACACAATTAGAAAATAGAATTCCCATACTCTTCACTTCATCTTCTACAAACCAAATTACTTAGAAGAATCTGACATTGTGAGCAGTCAGTCAAGTATTAGAACCTAGAATGAAAGTATTTTAAAAAAATAACACTAAAAAAACGAATTTTATCAAAATTTTTTTCCCATTAAATATTCGAACACATTCTTCATCTTAAATCACGTATAATAATTTTGTGTTTTTTTAACTGCCCGCTTTCTCTAATGCTTAAAAGCACTAATTAGGAATATAGATTTTTTTGAATAAGCAATCTCATAGTTGTAGTGGATGGCTAATTTTGTGATGAACACTTTTTTATGGATTAGCATAAATGACGATGAGACATAATAATTAAAATTTTGCTAATAATTTCATTTCGTAAAATGGTTTTTAGGATGATTATGTAGTCTCTAAAAGAGAATGAGAGAGAGAGAGAAAAGCCAAAATTAAAATGATTGAAAAAAGCAAAATAATTAAAAAATTGCTTTTATAAATCTTTAATGCCAGCATAATCTGTGTACTTAAAAAGATTAGATATAGTATGTGAATTCAAATTTTCTGATAAAAATCGTTTTAATTACCATAATTCAGTGCTTCTCAAACTTATATTACGACCCAATATTCAATCAGGATTTTCATCACGCACCCTCCATAAAATAGCAATGTATTGAATTCAATAACACTATAAGCTACAATACGAGTTTAATCTCTTAAGGGCTACCGACGTACATAAACGTTTTGCTCAGCCAAAGCATTAATTCCCTGACGTATATATACGTCTTTCCAAAGTATGATCTTTTCTGTACACTGCTATTCATAAAATTATTCCAAAGGTTATGGAATGTTATCAGTAGCACACACAGGAATTTTCAAGGGGGTCCGGGGTCAAAAGTTCACCATTCTTGTATCAGGCTCCTTTTGATTTTGTCGATTTTCGGGGAAAAAACACAGCAAAAATTAATTTTTGAATAAATAATTAGCATTAATTAATAAAATTAATCATTAATAACAAGTAAATAATTGAATTTTACGTACTATATACTTAGAATTATAATCAATCGGAAAAAATATCAAGGGTTTTGGGGGTCCGAACCCCCTTGTGTGCACCACTGATTGTAATAGAAAGACCCTTGAGAGAGAGAGACTGTGTTTGTGAAGAATTTTGTTATTTCAGAGGATTTGCTTATATTTATTCCCTTTTCTTCCTTCCCTCAATCCATCACGTACACACGCCGACTTAGAAAACGATGGCATTGGGGACCGAATCACGCATCTTTAATTCAGCGGCTAAGGGATTAATTGTAAACCTTACAAATTATCAAGATAAGTGTTGATTTTTGTATATAATTTTATGTATGACAAGCCCATGGTGGCAATGGTAATAATTAAACTGGTTCTTAACTTAGTATTGTTAAATCAGTTATAAAATACTTTGTGCTGCACTGATACATTTATAGTTGTTTTTTTATCAGTGTAAATGTGCATTTATTTCTTGTTATGTGAAACAAAACAAAGTATGTTTTGTAAACCAAAAGATCCCTCTATTCAATAAAATAAAAAACAAATATATCTGTTTTGACCGAATTTGATCATTTTAAACGTGTTCAGGTACCTTAAAGTGGGACATAAAGCTCAAATAAATTACTTCTAGGCATCGTAAAAGTCTATTTTGAATTTAAGAGCTAATTTGCACATTTATAGGAATTTAAATTTATCAAAAAGTTGTTCATATTTTAGAATGATAGAATAATCAAGTATATTTGTGCTTACACATTTCGAGATTCTCTACGCCTTACTTTGGTGTGGTAGTTTGGAGAGTGAGGTGCCAGTTTAGGTGTCGTTCTCGTCACTTGACCGATGTAAAAATTGTGAAGCCCGTCTCCAATAGCCCTCGTATCACTATAAATTGCAACGTTAATAAAATAGTCATTCCCCATATATTGCCCATTCCAACTATCTGAATTGCAATACATAAAAGACAAGTGCAATATCAGCGACCTCGAAGGAGTTCTTATTTAAAATAATTTTCAGTATACACTGAATATTTTAAAGTTTCTATAAGAGAAACAATATTTCAATTTATTTCTTTTTTTCACGTGAAAACTCACAAAAATTCGAGAAAAGTCATTTGTCTATTTCTTTATTTTATTATATTACTTTTTCAGATGTTAAATTTTCTCATTTCTGTGTCTCTGAAAGTAAAATCTCTTATTTCTCAATACTTCGGCACGATTCCAAGTTTTAAGATGATGACAGGTCTCTCATGTTGCATTTTCGGGAATACATTTTCTTCCAAGTGCCCATGTCTACGCATTCTTTTTGAAAGCCTATTTTTCCATGCCTATTTCAAATACTTGTGATATTGCATACTTTTCATCTTTTCAATATAAGGAAAATTGATGGATGTGAAATGCAAATAATATTTTTTCCCCTTTTAGCGCTGGAGACAAGGTATTCTTAATGTAAAAATCAATATCCATAACTTATAGTAATTATGAGAACCAGTAAGAAACACATTGTTTTTCTAAGATTAGAACTTTCATTATTTGCCGCACAACATGGTTTTGTGTTGTAACTTTAGCTTATATAACTTTATTTTTTTATGTATAATTGTTTTAAAATTTCTGATTATGCATTTAATATATGTAATTTTTTACCATCCTTCAAATTATTTATAGTTTCACTACAAACGATAAAATTGTATTTTTATCAATCCTCACGCATTCGTATTTTTTGATTAATAAGTAACTTTGGTACTAAGAAAATGCACATGTTTTCCAAATAATTACATAATAATAACAAATGTATCTAACGTATATATATATATATATATATATATATATATATATATATATATATATATATATATATATATATATTTTCTCTAGTATCCTTTTCAGTAACTTTTAATTCTTCGGTCAGATTCTTCAGGATTAACGCGTTGAATTATTTTGCTTGTCTGCCCGCATGGTTGGGATTTTTTTAATTGTAATCAAAAAGTAAGATTGCATCAGAACCTGGCACCCGCCAGTTTCTGACCAATCATGACTTCTGTTAGAAGAAGTCACGCGACCTTCACAGCCCAGTATAAAAAGTAAGAGGCTTTGTTCATCGTTCACTTTGTATGTTTGCTTATGTATTGTAATAGTAGCTGCCTACTTTTTTTTGTGTTGTGATGCCCATTTCTATGTTTGCTGTTTGAAATGTCCTTCTACATCAATAAATAAAAATAAAATGTACCAAGTCTCCTCAAGTATGTCACGACAACCTGGACATAATATTTAACACTAGAACCGCGGCAGTTTCGGTATACATAAAAGCGCGGGTGGGGTCAAATTGACCCCAATTACTAAAAATCCGTATTGTTATGTTTAAAGTACGCTGTAATTATTTGGCAATGACATTTATTCTTTTTAACATTAAATTGTTATAATAAGTGATAAAAAATAATAAGATAGTGCAATATGGAATATTGTATATACAGTTAATAAAATATACAGACAACTTGAATAGAAATATTTAGCTTCTTCTGCCAGTCAAGATCTTTTACACAGTTCATGCACATTTTGGGTAACTTTTTTATGTATTTTGTACACTTTGCACTTATCAGTATTTTGCAGTCAGAACAAGTATCTATAGTTTTGTTTCTAAGCTGGAAATCTTTGCAATGAACCCTTTCGCATCTGCGCAGATTATTCATTAGTATCCGCTTTTTTTTTTTCTGTGCATCTGATATGTACTTTCTTTCGTGAATATACGCACTACACAACACTGCAATGAGTTGTTGAAGATATTCCCTCCTCGTAAGTTTTTACCAGTAACTCTTCTTTGTATAAAATCAATGAATTAATCCCTGCAAGATCAAGAATATTGTAGAATACATGAACTGGCCACCTCCTTGATCCTGCCTCTTCACAGAATATTTCCGAGCCATTTGGTCGGCAATGTCGACACAAAATTTTGTTGAGTTATAAAATGATATTGTTTCTGGTAGCTTTATTGGGTGATTATTACCGATATCAACTGTGGGATGAAGGGACTCAGTAATAAGACATTTTTCTGTTTTCCCGATTAACTGCTAAGTTATATCATCATGTTCTAGTAACAATGTATCGTCTAACGATATCTTTATTTTTCACACATTCAGGTACGTCTTTCCGATTTCGTTTCATCGTCCCAGTTAAACTAGTGTTCTTTCTTTTTTAACATTTGAGACAGATTTAGTGCAATGAAAAAAAGTATCTGTTGTGATATTTCTTGCTTTATTTCCGAAGGTTCTGT
The DNA here is from genome assembly GCA_019973935.1 of Trichonephila clavipes. Lineage (NCBI taxonomy): Eukaryota > Metazoa > Arthropoda > Arachnida > Araneae > Nephilidae > Trichonephila > Trichonephila clavipes. The sequence goes on from BMAU01016205.1 coordinate 25,669, forward strand.
CAAACGCAAAACGATGTATTCGGAAAGAAATAGGTTTACAGGACGCTTCTCCTCTTTACCAAAATATGGAAAATCATTGAGCACATATTTACTATTAATATCAGCGGTAAGCCAGAACTTTATACCAAATTTATCTGGTTTACTTGGCATATAGTGAGTGAAACGACATCTAGCTTTAGACGGAGAAACAGTTGTTCATCAATAGTTACATATGGTCCTGGTTTAGAGCAAATTATCGAATTTTCAATAAATTTCTTCCAAACTTCAGAAATGAAACACAATTTATTTGTTTGAAGGTGTTCGGATCGCGTAGTTTTTTTTGTCGAATTGCAGAAATTTCATGATTTCACTGAATCTGCCTGTCGCCGAAGTATCGCGGAAAAAAGGTGTGGACCCCAAACAACAGACCACAAACTATCAAGCTCTAGATTATTTGTACCATATATACTTTGAGTATACAAAATTGATGTAAAAGCATCCAGTCTGTCTAAAGTTGTTAGTCATTCATTTTTTTCCCAATTGTCGGTGATCTACTTCCTCTATATAATTTTTGATATAACGAAGCATAGGCTCATCTACAAGTAGCAGCCTCCTGAAATAATTGCACAGCCATTTTCAATATTTCGCTTTGCAAAGCTAGTTGGGCCACTTTTTTCTTTGAAAATATTATGTTCAATAATTTTCACGCGTACAACTTCCAGAGGTGATGCTTTCCAAACCCGTTCCATCATTTATAACAAAAGTTCCAGAGTTCATTTCATCTGGTTTGAGTCTGATAACTTTTACGTTTATTTACATTATTTTTCTTTCAGAAGTAATTTTCTGCTAGTATATTGTACAGGAAAATTATATGGTATCTTAGAGGATCGAAAAGCTTTTCCCACTCAGGAATCGTTGAATTTGCAAATTTTAGTACTTGTGATTATAATGGGGTCAAAACGACCCATTCCGCGGTTTTAGGTAAAAGCATTAAAAACAGAAAAAATGATAAGTATTTCACTGGTTATTATTGGTATATAAATAGGAAAAGTCAAGACATTTTTTTTTTCAATTTCGTTAGTAACTTTTTGAAAGTCGAAAACAAAATTGTTTTGGGGTAAAAATGACACCATCCGTGGTTCTAGTGTTGATAATCAAGAAAAACTTTTCTGGTGAGGAGGGCATTTCATATATATATTATTTATATATATTTTATTTTTACAAGTAAGTTTTCTATTTTTTTCCATTTAATTTTTTTTTACTATTATTCCTCTCCTTGAGAGATTCATTATTCTTCTCTTTCTCAATTTCTTTTTATTATTTTGTTAGGTTCTTCATCCACGTGTTGTATTAGGCTTAACGCTTTTAATCTGGCTCTTTTTTTATTATGTCGAAAATTTCTGCTGTTCGGGGAAGGTTGGATACACAAGCATTGCTAACCTAATTCGCTGACCTAATTCAGCGACAGCTTCAGAAATCATAATAGGTCTCCAGTTTAGTCAAAGACTTTTTTGTATCTACATTTGTTGTGTCTGCTGAATTCAATTTCTTACTTCTTTAGCATTGTAGGTTCTAGTACTTCTTCACTTTTATTTTATTATACTATATATATATATATAGCCATATATAGCCAGCATATATTTATATTTATTATATATATATATATATATATATATATATATATATATATAATATAGAAAAACAGTCGAATAGGAGATATTACTCATTCCATTACCAAGGTTGAGGTTGTTGTAGTGACGAGAAATCGTTTTTAGGGCATAAAGAAACATCTTAATTAGCTTTCTTAGCATCTTTATTGATGGTCTCACACACATATAACTATTACTGGACAAAAAGCATTTTCGAATTCACATAAAGCAGACAAGGCAAAAACAGGTTGCACTTAATTATAAAATGACGAAGACAAGAGTCAAAGAAAGTGAATTTCAAAGGGCTGGATATTTATGAAGTGACAACAGGAAATCTTGGGACTTCCGTGGACGAAATATATCGTTCAATAAATTCTAATGTAATCATAATCATGTTTTCCAGAGACATGATTATGATTAAATCCTTTTAAAATTGTTTTCAGGACAAAAATTAAAGGACGGGAATTATTACACACACACACACAAACACACACACGCACGCACACGCACATACACACGCACGCACACACGCACGCACGCACGCACACATCGTGGCGAGAATGGAGGAGAATGGTATTGATGAAATTATTTTTTATGTAATTAATTATTGATGAGTTGGCGAGAATGGGAAAGTAGAATGGTTTTACAAATAAACAAGGATGATTTTATGAGATGACAGAAGCGGGTGAATTTTCCTAGAAATAAGTAAAATAAATAAAATGAAAAGTATATCACGCCATTTTGCAAAATTTAACCAAAAATTATGAATAGTTTTGAAATTAAATTAAATACGTAAAATTGCTATTAAAACGGAAATACTTCGTTTATAAAAAATTAAAATGAGTGTATTTTTTAAAGACATTAACATAAGAAAAAAATTTCCTGAATTAAGCTACAGCTAACATTTGTAAAAAGGAATTTTATCTACAACAGAAAAAACAAAATGATGAGAAAAAATCGATGTCGAAATTAGATTCAAAGTTAAAAAAACATATACATGAATTATTTAGGAGCTCAAGGAATTTAAAAATAACAATTTTTGCATATAAAAAAATAATTAAACGAACAAGCCTAGAAGCATTTATTTATTTATATTACTGCAAGTATGTTTAATTTCAGTAATCAAATGAACCTCTCTGTTTTCCAGGAAAGCAATCAAACGAAAATATAATTTACATAATTGAAATTCACGAATCACCTCCGGAATTAAAAAAAAAGGAAAAAGCAAATAAAGAGATGATTTCTTTAATATTCTTCTGCAATTACTTACAGAAGATGCTGAGGGTATTAAACAATGTTGGAAATAATAAACAAAAAATTACATTAAGAACGCATCACGGAAAAATATTCTTCTGGATTAGGGCCAATATTCAAGCCTGGATAATCTGTTTCAGTATTTTTTTTTATCTGGAGCCCCTATTTTTTTTTGCTTGTTACCATTTTCGGTAAAGAATATAGTGGGGCACTGCAGACCTTTATGTTTGTCTTACAAACAGTAGTTGTGCGTTGTTATTTTGTTCTCACCAGATGGCTCTGAAGTTGTGATGATTATGATGATAGTTATGGCCCTAATCGATAGTGTTACCTAAAGAATGCATATTTTGCTTTTTTCTTTCTTTTTGTGGACTCAGGGAATAAAAATGTGGCGAATGCCTGCATGAAAGTAATGTCGGTGTCTCGTAAGTTCTCATAACTGTTGTTTTTAATTTCATTCTTAAGGGAATAAAATGTTTCTTTTTATTTTAGTATACTTCGGCGAGTTTATGTGAGGTGACCCTTTCGAGATTGAAACTTAATTACGGAATGTGTAGCCTTCCAATTACATTATGAGGCTAAGAATGCAGGCAGTGCTTTGTTAAGGATCTTTTAAGAATGTTTTTAGTGTTTATAAAAACCCATTATTGTGTGTGGTTTGCTAAAGGATGTTTTGCTTTTATGGCAGAATATGAATGACGATTTTATTTCTTGATCTAAGGTCTGTGAACTCAATGGAGGTTAATATGGTAGTCTTGTACATATGCCTTTTATCAGGATATAAATGTTCTATTATAAAAAATATTGTTTTTACCGTTGTAAAAATAGAGTTTAAGTTAAAAACTTATATCAAGTTAGTCAGCTAATGAGTTAATTTAATAATAATCTTTTAAAATAAAATTATCTTTACAGAAGGACATAGAAACATTCTAATTAACTGCAATTTATGTGTAATAAATGTGTACAGTTTTTAATAAATGTAGTATTGGATTCCATGGAATTGAATCCCATTTCATATCAAAAAGGTATAAGTAATGCTTTCATAATGTTATTAAATTCTATTTATATGACCATTGTATATTTTTAAGCATATAAGGTTGAACGATTTTTTTTTTTTTTATGAAATGAATTATACAAAAAAGTGAGACGAAAATTTTTAAAAAATACAATATGGTTACGGAAATCTAACTATCAGCTTATGAATATTACTTTATGAATATTAAGAAGTTTTAGCCATCTTTACACAACTTTTTAAAAATCCCACAGTTCTTGTTTCTTAAGGATTATTCGTGAGATATCATCATTAGTCTGAAAAGTAGTTTTTAGAATAATATTTCATTCATGTATTTAAGTATTTTCTTTAGATCTTTTATAATAACTCATAGATAATTTGAAAATATGTAAAATAAAAGAATCATTTATTATTTAAATTTTTTTATTGTATCGTAACTATAAGAGTTTTTTTTATGATGTATAACATATAATATCTTGTATTAATGCACTGGTTTAAAAAAATGTAAGAATAAACACATTTTAAAAAGCTCCATAAGGGTTTTAAATGAAAATGGGCAAGCATAAAAAACAAAATAAGTTTTTTTTTTTTTCAATGATTCAATCAAATACAGTCCCTCTTCTTTTATATTACGTAAAAACGAAAGGTGATGATACAGATACACAACTCGGTATGGCATTGGTTTTGTTCATGTTTCTGAAAGCATGCAATTATTTCTAAACTTTTTACAAGTGATGTAAAACTTCGTCTATATGGCATATTACTACGGAAAACAATTAGAAGAATGTGGACAGGTCAATTCAAGTGGAGGTAGCAAGAGGATTACCTGTGGCTGGAAATGTGGTTTCAGATTAAGGAAATCCAGGTCTAGGTGACCATAGAAATGTCGAAAAGTCAGTCACAGGGCACCCAAAGCCACCACAAACTAAGGTGGCCGCTATTTTATAAGTGCAAGATACAACGGGGTAATGACAGCTACTCAATTTGCAGATGAGCCCTCACTTCTTCTGCAATCTCAGTTCGTGGGTATAGCTTATATCTTAGGCCAGTGTTTCTCAAACTTTCAACACTTTGCGACCAATTTTTCAACCATAATTTTAATCGCGCCCCCTCCATACAATAACTAAGTATTGATTTCAAAATTAACGTACTAAAAGATACATGCTCTTACGCTACAATATGACTTTAAATATAAACCGCTCAAATTATCAAGATAAGAATTCAGTTTTGTGTATAATTTTGTATATGACAAGCCCATGAGAGTCACTAGTAATTATAATTTTGTTCTAACCTTAGTATTGATAAATACACTCATGTCCATAAATTAAAAGGATAACTCAGAATCACACAGAAATTGAACTCTAAAATAAAAATTTCACCTGTGTAGAATTATCACATATCCTGAAGAAGAATATGCAAATTACAGGAAACCACCAGATGGCGCGGATAGTACTTCACAATGACGAGAGTGTAAGAGAAGGGTATATAAGGAATGGTGGAAAAGAAGTAAAATTGTTCACAAGCGCTTTAAAAGCCTTTCAGTGCAATAACCCCATAGTAATGGAACAAAGGAAGCATTTGGATGATTTTTACGTGGTAGAATTATTGGGCGACTGGAATGGGGACGTACCCAGCTGGAAGTATCTGAGGAACTTGGAATCGCCCAAAGTGTCATCTCCAGGCTTTGGCAATGATTCTAAGATGATGGTAATATGAGTAGATGTTACAACACAGGTCACCCTCGAGTTACAACGCCGTAAAAAGAGGACCGGTATTTGGCAGTTACTGCCAAAAGAAACAGACGGACACAGCATCAGACCTGTCTCATCAGCTCTCTTCAGCTACCAGTACGACAGTTTCAAGACAGACCGTGTACAGACGTTTAAGGCACATTGGTCCATATGCTTATAGGCCTGTCAGATGTGTTCCACTTACCGCAACTCACTGTCACTTGCCATTAACCTGGAGTGGACACCACAACAGTGGTCTTTGTGTGATGTTTTCCGACGAGTCCAGGTTTAGTTTGCAGTCTGATTCTCACCGGACTTTAATACGGAGAGTGCCAGGTACCCGTACCTCAGAGACACCATTGAACGACACCGTTACGGTGATGCAGGATGACTCGTTTGGGGAGGAATTATTCTTGGTTCTAGAACTGACCTGCATGTTCAGAGTGTAACGATGACAGGCCACATCTATCGGGATGTCATTCTGGAACAACATGTACGTTTGTTTCGGGGGCGCCATGGGTGCTGAATTTCTGTTAATGGATGACAACGCCCGTCCTCACCGTGCAAACATTTAGAGGAATGCCTTCAATCGGAGGATATCACCCGTATGGATTGGCCCATACTCACCGGACTTGAATCAATAGAGCATGTGGGGGATATGCTTAGCCGACGAACTGCAGCCCATCAACACCCTCCCACCTGTACACCGGAACTTCGGAGGGCATTGCTTGATGAGTGGTGTAATATTCCCCAAGATCAGATTGATAATTTGATACTCAGCATGCCTAGGCGTTGTAAGCAGTGTATTGCATCGTCCGGGAGACATACTCGTACTAACCATCGTACTAACCATGTTATACTGTTTTTGTAAATAGGTTCTTTTTTGAAATTTGCTCCAGGGAGTAAAAATCACAATTTTGTTAATTATGTCAAACATATAGCATCTTTTTGCTCTTTACCTTTTGTTTAATAAATAGACTTAACGAATAAGTCAAATTTGTTTTGCCTCTGTCTCTCTTTCGTTGCCTGAACTTCATTATTCTTAATTTATGGACATGAGTGTAAATTATCACATACATTATGCATTACAGATGCATTTATAAGTATATTATGTGACTGTAACGTTGCAGTCAATGATGATCGGTATAGAGCCATGATTACCCGCTTTTAATTCTGAATTGAACAATCATGATGTCCAGGAGCTGTGCTTCCAACAAGACGGCGCAACATGCCACACAGCTCGTGCCACAATCGATTTATTGAAAGACACGTTTGGTGACCGCCTAATTTCACGTTTTGGACCTGTGAATTGGCGCCTCCAAGATCTTGTGATTTAACACCGCTAGACTATTTTCTGTGGGGCTATGTAAAGTCATTGGTCTATGAGGATAAGCTACAAACGCTTGACCATTTGGAAGACAACATTCGCCGTGTTATTGCCGATATACGGCCACAAATGTTGGAAAAGTCATCGAAAGTGGACGTCAGATTGGACTACATCCGAGCCAGCCGTAGCATCCTATGCCAAAAATCATATTTAAAATGTAATGCCACAAGATTATCTTTCGAATAAAAAAAATTCATGTCAATCGAATAATACATCGTTGTTTTTATTGCAATTTAAAGTTCTATACCTTTAAAAAAAACACCCTTTTATGTTTCAAAAATTATAATTGAGCCTCTGTAGAGGTCTCAGCTATATACAGGCAAATATGATTTTAATAGAAGAATTTTCACCAAAAAGGAGAATATTTTAAATGTGGTTATTCTATGTTCAGTTTTGTCAAAATATTGTACTTAAATAATTTTTTACTGTAGTAATATTCTTAAAAAAAAATTTTATGTACGTTTTTCTAATCTAAGTGACACTAAATATCGTAAATATAATCCATTCATACGCTTTTTGCAAAATTACGGTTCGAACGTAGTCGGATACGTAAAGGATATTGCAAAAAACAACATATACCGTATTTACTCGAATCTAAGCCGCACTTTTCTTCCAATATTAAGGCTACTGAAAATAGAATCATGGGGAAAACTTTTTACACAATTGTACAATTACAGCAATTGCAGGTTCATGTATGTATTTATAAAAGTTTAAAATATTGGTAAAATAACTAACTATTTAGCTTCTTCTTAGTTGTTCTTTTAAGTTTATTTTTAATTTCGTAAAACTGGATATCGATAAGCTTTGCTTTTTTGTTTTTCAAAAATTTATTGAGAATTTGGGAGGCAGCTTAGATTTGAATAAATACGGTATTTAACTAAGTTTAATCAATTAGAATACATTTTTATTTACATAAATATGTATATATGTATGTTTTTAATAAAAAATAATGAAACAAAGATAATTTACAAGAATTTAATAGAATGTAACTTTAAAATTTCAGTTTTTGAAGAAACAAAACATTACTTGCGGTTTTGGAAAATAATCTGATATTTTTTTCTTTGTATTATCTTTTTTAGCATCAAATTGTTAACAAACAGTTTGATGTCACCCTTTGTTATTTATTTCCTCTTTGGAATGTGCGTCTAAATAACTGCGCATGCTTTCATGACATTCCTTATTTCGTATGATGTGCGGGAACAGGATCTGCAATAACTATTTAATTTTCTTCTTCGGAATCTGCATCAATGATATTTTTGAGATTTTCAACAAACTTCAAAAATGTCTTTGTCTGCCATAATTGGGGCTGCACACACATTATCATCACCTACTGCACAACGATTTCTTCAATATTATTGAGAGGACAATCAATAATACAGAAACTTTCTTTAACATCTCATGAAATATCGTCTTAGTTTCAATATCCTGGCTGGTGTTTTCCGTATTTTTGTTCATTCCCAGAAGCGAAATTTCTTACAGTTAAGAGAAAAAAGATGCGTGAAGTGCATAGTATTTTATCGGGACCGTTGTATTATTACGTGTTAACCCATATTTCGTCTTAATCATTTTCACGTTAACCCTTTATCGACCGCATTATGATTTACTGTATTTTCATGGGATATTTTTTTGGAATCACTACATTCAAAATATGGGATATACATAAGAAAACAAAATACTCAACTATGGGAAATTTAATTAGTTAGAGCTAATTAATTAATTAAAGATATTTAACTGTAAAATTAATTATACACACTGTTCACTTAAAATAAATAGTCAAATCGTTCTCTATAAGACACTTAAAATTTGATGGCCAATAATTTTTTGGACAAAAATGATAATCCTCGCAATCCGCTGAAAACGCCGTCTGATGAAAATACAATTTCTCCTGTTCGACTTTCCCGCTAAAATACTCATCATAGAACCCGTACTGCCATATGGGAGTAAATTTCAAAGAATATTCCTGCTAAATATTGTCAGAATATTCGTATAAATGGTTATTCTAAGTAAATTTAAAGTGAGTGGTACTTATAAGTACCGTCAGTCGATAAAGGGTTAAACTTATTTCACTGTATTTATATTTACGTATTTACATGCTTTGTACTTATCTTTGTTCATGTATTTATACTCATTCGTTATTTTTAAATAGTTTTATACTCGCTTTTAATTGTTTGTTTTTCAATTACTTAAGATTAACAGCTGGTAAATTTCTTTTGACTATATATGCAGATGATTGGTAGCTTAATATCCCCTTGCCTAGTCATAAATCTCGTTGGAATAATATTCTAAAATTCTCATAGGCTGTTAAGAATTAAATAAGTTATGCAACAACATTTTTTTAAACACTTTAAGTTCATTTGTAATCTATGAGATTTGAGAATGTTTCTATACAAAGATCAAAATGACTAACGAATATATTAAAAACTCTTTCCTTTAATAGAATCTTCTGTACTCAAATATTTTCTTTTCTCTTTAAATCTATTTATTTATTTAATAACAATAAAACAGCAGTGAAATTTTAACATTGTTTAAAAACTCGGATTAATATAATTTTTTAAAACTGTGTTTACTTACAGACTCCATGATATTTTTGCAAAGAGTTGGAAGAAAAGGAAAATTTCAATGACACATTTTTGAAACAAAATTAGCTACTTAAAAAAACTATTTTTTAGAACCCTCTGAAGTATAATCGTACATTTATTTGTTTTTCACTTGATGGCGTAAAAGTACTCATAATTTATGAATTAAAGTTACTTCAAAAGCTGTGATCCCAAAGATGGATTTGTTTATTACTTCATAAAGGATAAATTATACGATGCAAATACCGGGAGTAATAGCTTGGATTTAATGCTTTTTTACTCCAGTAGTTTTATTGAGACCAACTGAAGTTAATCTTTTTTATCAGATTTATAGTGTAATAAATCGTGTAGAGCTATGTTTAAACAGAAATAAAATATATCACCAAAAAATGGGGTTCTCATGCAGAAAAAGTATTAAATATCTATGTAAAGTTATAACAAGAGATGAAATAATTTTTAAAAATATAGGATATTTGTAATACAAGCGTTAAATATTTCGGCAATAGTAGCCTTTTATTAGATGCAAAATCCAAAGGTGAAATTAATAACAAAATGGACGAAATCAAACAATTTGATGATAAAAATAAAACAATGCAAAGAAAAAAAATATCAGATTATTTTTCCAAAAACAATAAAAAGTTTTTTTCTCAAAAACCTGAAAATTTTGTATTAGAGATTTCATTAAGTTCTTATGAATGTTTTGTTTCATTGATTTTTTATTAAATGCATGCATATATGCACATTTATGTAAATAAATTCTACTCTAATAAACTAAATTTGTTTTTTATATATGTTTTTGCAATATCCTTTAACACGAAGAAATATTTCAGTTCCCTCAGTTTCTTGTTTCACTGTATATTAAATTAAACCTGACATCAAAACCTAATGAAGTGCAATGTGGAGATTAGCATCTCATATAAGATTAAAGTACAGCCCGAAATCGAGCACTTTTTCAGTTAAACAGGCTTAACTAATAATACTTCATTCTTACTTCTTTACCCTTTAGAACAGGGTGGCCAACCAAATGACCTTGCGAGCCACTTTGGAAAACCATTATAGTCTCGCGGGCCTCACATAAAAACATGTACCTTTATATCAGATTTGGAAACAAAAAAAACATTTATGGGATTGAAAATTTAAAACAGAATGAATTATTATTTTGTTGTTTTCCTTATTTTTCATGTATACTGACATAGATAATATAATAATGTTTATATAGCACAATAATGCAATGATCAAATAATGTTTAAAACATTACAGTTGCCATTTTCTTGAAAATTACGATGTTTCTTTATTTGACTGATCTTTCGTTACTCATTTTTGAAATTTGATTGTACTGTCATTCGCAAACGATTATGTATGCATTACCCTTTACCTTGACCGTCCTGAATATTTTTTTTAAACTTCATAAAACATCTCTGACTGCCTCTTGTTTTTTGAGCACTCCAAACAGAAAGGGAGAAGGAGAAATGACAGTTCGCACACACAAAGAATCATGTACAATCCATAGTAAATGATACGCATAATGCAATTCGCAATTTATTAAAAAAATATTTTATTATAGTAAAATCAAATGTAACTATTTAATAAAATATAAATCTATATTAATCTAAAGGACATTTCTATTATCAAAAAGGATTTATTTTAAAACAAGAACAGGTAACAGGCAAATACATTGTAGATATATATATGTATAAATTTCCCCTCAAATAAATTTCAAAATGTAAAAACTTTAAAAACCTGATATTTAAATTTTTTAAAAAAAAGAGTCGATGGGCCGCATTTTACGTACTGGCGGGCCACATGCCACCCACGGGCAGCGTGTTGGACACCCCTGCTCCAGAGAAGCAACATCAAGTATATATTTTATTGTGTTGCCTATCTTTTTCTGAGTTAATCCGTTTTTTTTACCATATATATAAGACACGTTCTTCATTTCCTCTCCTACATTGCAATACTTAGTACAGTTTTCGTTAAATATGTTAAACTGAAAAATTAGATATTCATGGAAAGTTTCTGAATTTTGAAGATATATTGTAATAAGCTGATTTGTATGTGTTATTATTTGTATGTGTTGTATGTCACATATATATTAGAATACTTTTCTGTTAGAAAATATGTGCCTAGTTTAATTTAAACTGGTAGGTAAATATAAGAGTTATATTAGGTGAAGGTTACCTCAGATTTGATCCAGAAAAAATGACGTTAGAAGCAGAGGAACGTTAATTCAAAACCATCAAATATAGTCTTTAAAAAAATTCCTCACTCCTATTTCATGAATTATTTAACAGAAATGCGGGTGATATGTTGACTAATTCACAAAGATTCTTTGTGTGCAAAATTTAAATTGAATGCTGTCTTCACTTCATTATGGGGATTAACACAAAAAGTAAAACTTATTTAAAAGTATTCCAACATGCGATACAAATTATTATGATTATAAGGTATGGATCTATTTATGATTTAGAAGGCTTAATCAGTAAATATACAATTTTTGCTTAGATGTAAAATCCTAATGATACTGCTTAAAATTTTACTTGTATTTTTAAGTAAAGAATGTTCACAGTGAAGAGTTAACGGCTTAAAGATTACCAGCTTTTGGTAAATTTTCCAATGTTGACGGCTGTATAAATAGAAGAGAAATGAAAAACTACTGTCATTTTTTTGATATTACTTGAAGTGACGCAACTGGAACCAGTAATAATCGGACTCAGTATGAGAAGGATTAAAAATCTAAGCGTATTTGTCATCGTAGGCAAAATGTTGGGACCCTATGAAAGGGTCATTTCATTCTGGGAATCATTCAGGCACTGAAGTTTTGAAAAGAAACCATTTTATGAATGTATTGTGAGTTTATTAATTCCTAAATCAAAAATCTGATATTAATATCAAGGCTTTTAATATTATTATTTTTGTTTTATTTATTTATTTTGCAAAATTTCGGTTCATTTATTAACATCACATTAAAAAAATCTTTTACAGTCATTTTCATACTGATATGAAAAAATACTCGTACCTCGGATTAAAGAATTTTATTCATTTCTTTTTATAAAGATCAATCTATCAGTATCTAAGTTTCGTTGTAAAATTATACTTCCATAAAATTAATTAACTAAATATAATGGATTAAAAATAATTTTTGTAACTCCAGACACATTTTAAGTTATACATTAAAATATTCTGAGTATTTATCGAATTTTAAACATTACTATATTATATTAAAAATCATTAATCTCTCTCTTGTTCACACACCTACTTATGAGATCTTTTGAAAACCATTTTTTTGGTGTGATATTTTTCTTGCATTTGCCTTTGATAGCTGCAGTACAGTAAATTAATTAATTAAATAATTTTACCAGCATGTCAATGGTTATTCAGAAATTTTTTGTTATAAAAAGGAAGATTTTGCTGTAATACACTGTAAAGAAATATTTAATAAATTTATTGCAGATGTCAGATATAAAGATAATGAAAAATGATATATCATCTTTGATTTAAAGATTTAGAACACGCGATCATTTCTGAAATTAAACTCTTCGCTGCTTTAAGGTAAGATGTTTCCTAGATATGATTAATTTTATTATGTATACATTAAGTGCTAATAACTTTCAAGTCGAAAGTGTCATATTTTGAAAAAGGATATAATTTGACAGTTGAATGGCATGTATTTTAAATAGGATTTAATTTCTATATTTTACCATTTAGGAACATTAATTTTAATGAAAGCATTTATTTTTTATTTTGTCAATCAATGTCAGTTTAGGGCTCTTTATTAAAACTTAAAAACTGCTGTGAAATTGTAAATAATTTCACTAATTATTGTTTTATTTGATGACTAACTGAAAGTTAAAACACAGAATGATTGTAAAATTCTAGGAGATTCTAAATTTTATAAGAATGTGGATTTACATTCCTGAACTTAAAAATGGCAATGATAAAGAAATTTATTTACACATTTAATGTTAATTTACATGAAATACCACGTTTCAAAATATAGGGTGTCCGAAAAGTAGGACTGCACTTTCATCAAATAATTAAATATAAAAAAAAGATTTTCCCTTATGGTTGTTTTATGTTACATTTAGAAAACATTTAAGTTTCTGTTTAATGATAAACAAATTAAAGAGCGAAACACATCCTTACTTTTAAACCTTCTTGTTTCAAAATGGCTTCACCGCAAGAAGAAACGCAAGTTGTAGCATAGTTTATCGAGTTTAAATTTGCAACTCATGCACAGCGTAAATGGGGCATCACCACACTAGAGTTAGGAAGTGAGAAAAAGTTCCCGGATGATAGATGGAAAGGGGAAGTCCCTTACCGTGGCCACCTAAATCTCTAGATCTGGGGTCGGCAACCTGTGGCATGCGTGCCAGATGTGGCACGTAAGGCAATTTTCAGTGGCACTCTAACACTGTGTAAAATTATAAAATAGAAAACTAAATCATTATAAAATTATCGATACATTGACAGTTATTTTAAATTGCTGTCATGTCCGATGATTAAATTGTATGAAAAAAGATTTTCACGTATTATATATATCACAACCTATTGGTGACATTATATGAAACGAAGCACATGGTTGCTAATTCAAGGCATTCTTTCCGTAGGAAATCGCGGCTACCAACTTAGCGAGTCATTAATAGAGTTGGCCATTGTTACGATAATACCGAAAAAAATTGCACATGATCCGCTTTCAGCTTTGATTCCCCATATGTATGTGAACAAATTTGTTTATTTGTTTTCATATGAAATATATTTTGTATCCACAATGAAATTGTTCAACAGTTAAACATTTAGAATCATGTATCAAACTGAAAGTCACAAATTATACCCCTGATATTGCGATTTTAAGTAGAGCTCTGCAGGGAAAAGGTCCGCATGAAAATTTTACCGAACTATGTTGCATGAACAATTATATTTTGTGCGTTACTTATTTATTATTTTTATAAATTTTCTTCAAAATGCATAATATTTGTATTACTTTAATTTTTGTATTTATATTGAAACTTAGTTTTATATTCTTATATTCTTAAGAGACACATATTTAAGTGTACAGTTTTAATTTTTCATTTTTATTGAAGGAATAGTTACATTTTATGTTGTTCATTTTTATGTCAATAAACATCTTTAAATGATGCATAATTAATGTATAATAAAACTATATATTTGTATTTTTTACCTCTATTCCCTAACTTTTCATGTATTGCAACGAGAATCGAATTGTTTCAAATATTTTCTATTACATCGCATACTGAATAATATTGGTAGATTGGTTTGACGCACCACAGCTATAAGGTTGCCAAAACCCTGCTCTAGACATAACACTTTTGAACTTCTTTTTGTAGGTATACGTGTTGTAACGCTCTCCCGTCACTCAGCTGAAAGTCGACTTCTTTCTGTGGACAGGTAACCACGTTTCTATGCACATGTGCAACCTTAAAATATTGTTGGGTATTGTTTTTGGTCATCTCTCCGGCACCTTTGACACCGTAAGAACTCCCTACTTCGCCTACGAGCTGGATGTAACTCGAGAACAAAGAGGCCAACCGTTATCATCCAGAGACCCTAGAAAGGGATGAGAGAGGAGTCTGTAAGAAAACTTCGAACAGGACGGATGCAATCTCCTCTCTCTCAAACAACAGAATTCGAACTCTAACGATCTAACCAATCCTTTTAATAACTTCTATGCATGTACTGTAATTAATAACTGCGACGTAAATAAACCAAATATTTAAATTAATATATATCACGCTACCATAATTTTTCGCAAACGTCACAGTGTTAAGAATGTTTATCAGTTTTCAACGAGTGACACTGATGAAATGAAAAGCGGAATTTAAGTGGCCATTCAGATTGATTGAATATTAACAAGAGTGCTTAATAAAGGAGGAAAAACAGAGACACTTTTCATTAATATTACAGGAATGTTATTTGCTGGCAAAACTGTCATATTTTGTTCAAGTTATTGTAGTTTTACAGTGCTTTCATGATCGAGTGAGCGAATATTAACGTCGCACTTATCAACTACACGAGGGCTTTTGGCGACGGATCACGTAATTTTGAACCATGGTCAAGTGACGTGGACGAAACCTGAACTGGCACCCCCTCTCCTAACTACCACACCACACCAACGGGAGGACGTTTCAGCTCTCGACAGATTTAACGTGCATTGCTGCCCTACACGGCGGGTCTTTAGTGGTACTGGGCTCGAATTCGTGATAAGGCAAGCCACGATCCGATACCTATACCACTTGGCTACCGCGGCCACAAGTGGCCATTCAGAGTGTTAATTCTGCAATATTTCATAGGATATTGGTCAAAAATTCGCATAGAGCAGGGGTACTGAACCTTTTTTTCTGCTGGGCCGCATACACATGTCAGCTATTTCGAAAGGGCCGCATACATATGTTAGTTATTTCACGCGGGCCGCATCAGGTAGATAAATGGGGGAGAAGGTAGAGAAATGCTTTAAGGCCAAGATAACATTGGAAGTTTAAGATGTGGAAAACTGATCAAAATATTACAATTACTGTTTTGCTTTTTTTAATTGCTATTTTTAATATTTTTTTTATTTAAGCATTTAAGAAACACTCCTGCACAATTTCTGCATCAGTAAACGGATTCATTTGTTTACCAATAATAAAACGAACTTCATAGGCTGTCTTTGACATCGCTGTCACATTACCACTGACAAAACACTTTGTTGCTGTTGCAAAGATTATTCAAGATAGCCTATTTATCACCTCTTGAAAGAGATCGAGGAAAAATGTCATTGAATGATTCCTGTTTATTGGTATTTTTTAAATACAGCACTTTCGTGACAAATCAAACAATTACTGATCCAAGTTTTTTTTCACTACAAAGTAGTTACCCTTCCATTCGTCTTGAAACGATATATTTTCTTCGAATCTTTTTCATTTGTAAAATATGAAAGATAGTTAAAAATGAATTACACCCATAAAATTGTCAGTACTCCACTGTTGTCAGTTATCACTATCGGCAACGGTTCCAACTAGAAAAATAATGTCAATTCGTACCTGTTTGACACCAACAGAAAAAAAAGCAAAGAAAGTATATTTGATTTCTTGATAAAGGATTTCTCACCAATTTTTTAATACAATGTTCTTAATTAAATATATTTCTCAGAGCAATGCTCGATAACAGGGACACTTAAAAAGAATCGGTGGTCCGCGGGTTGAGTAACGCTGCTTTGTGTTTTACGCGCAATTAATTGTGCGCACATTGGAATTGCGCAATAAAGCATTGTAAAAATTTTCTTGATCTTTTCTTAATGGAGCAAAAAAACCACTTAAGTCAAAATCTTTGCTTATTTTTTTGTAATTAATATTTGAAAGTGTAGTCATATTTTTCGGACATCCGGTATAAGTACAAGCTGTATTCCCTATTTCGTATTGTTATGAACACAGATGCATGGTAAAATGTTTATTTTGGTGTTTATTTACAAAGCACTTTAAAAAGGCTTTAAACATTTCCAATTCATCCGCATTATCTAATGTTAAGTAAATCTAATGATCTTTATTGTTTCGCGTAAATTCATTGATACCATTTCCTAATGTCTTTTTGAAAGACCTTTGTCTCGCTCTTTTCCTTAAATATTATTGTACTTCAGAAAAAGAGGAATCTATAAATCTTAGGAAAATTGTAGAAACTTCATTTCCAGAAGCTTTTAATGCATTATTCAAAAGCTGCAATCAGCACTTAAATACATTTCAAAGAGCAACTAGGTCCGTCATTTGTAAATAGTCACATTATTTACATATATATAGATATTTTAATATTAATTTAAAGATGTATTGAATTTTTCTGGTCTCTTAATAATGGATGTGATAAAGTAAACAAATTGTTATGTAAACAAATAAAAAAAAGAGCTTCTTTCCTCAATTTTTAAATAAAAAAAATATTAATTATTGGTCAAAAATGCACTTAAACGCTTTTTAAAAGGAAATGCTTTATGTGACCAAGAACGATTCTATTGCTATTAATTGTACTTGAATAATGTTATTACCACCTCTTGGATATTTGTATTATCGGGATGAGAATAAGAGTATCATCAATTTGGATTCTATTATTTAGATCCTATGAAATGTCCCATAAAAGTTGAAAAAAATTATGAAAATTACTTTAAAATGTCATGGAAAATATTGTACTGAAGAAAATTTGATTAATAGCTATAAAAATATATTTGTTTTGCATGAAAATTGTTATTTATTTCAAAAAATAAAGGCCAAAATATTGCCTTAAAGAAAACAATAATTTTGAATGTTCCTAAATGTATACGAATTTCTTAACTTTTGAAAAATAAAAAATCGTAAAATCCTGTGTATAGCGCGCACTCTTTGAACACAAATAATTACTCCGAAAGTTACCGCTGCGCGTTATACGCCGGGTGTAAAAATAATACCTTTAAAAATAAAATAAGAAAATGATTGAGTGTAGAAAATTATACTTCTACATATATCGAATTATTGTTTATTTAAAAGAAATGACATTCCTTATGAACTTAAAGGTTCGTAGTTCCAGAAATGTGTTTTTACTAATTCTTGGAATAATACCTCGAATAAATGACTTAAAAGCCCCTAAGATCGCAGCCCGCGTACATTTCAGGTTTGTTCGTAAAAAAGAGGGCGAATTGAAGCTTGAACATGTAGGGGCGCGTGATACACTGGATTTTTCGGTACTTTCAATGCCTGCTAACAAAAATATTAAAAGAAAGGGAAAATGTTTAAAGTTCTCAAGCGAGAATAAAAACGATTAAATTTATGTGCATTAATTAAATATGAATTCCATCTTTAAGGTATCCGACTACTTGCGTCAACTTTTTTTTGAAAAAAAGGAGATATGGAGATCTTTTTGTGATTTTTATATTTGTTTAGTATATTTTAAGGAAAAAATACTAAAATTGGTAAAAGAAAAAAAATTAGTATTATTAAAATGGGAAAAAACTAGCAAAAATGTACGAAAAATTACATAAACGGGGCCCGCTCTGTACAAAGATTGTGACAAATCTATACGGAACTTTATCACTAACCTTCTGAGTCGTCCTTTTTAGGGAAATTTAATTCCCTACCTATTTCCAATCAACTCCAAAAAGCGGACAGGATTCCTTGTTATATGCAGATTAGATAAAGTATTTAAGTCAAACGAAATAGTAAAGTTAGAGCAGTAGGAGATAGAGATTGAAGCAGAACGTTATCGTGGATTTAAATTGAAGATTTCTTGTTAGAGATATTTAATCTCAAGAATTGAGATTCCGAGTGGTAACTATTGATTTGTGTTTAAAGTCTCATTAAAGTTTTAGGAGTGAGATTAAAGTTAAATGTTCAATAAGAACATTATTAAATATAATTCTGGGATCTCTTATCGTGGTAATCACTGCGTGATCGTTATTTAATGTTTAATTAATGAGATCATTAATTAAGTTAATTTAAAGGATATTATCTTTAAAACCTCATAACATTATTTAAATAAATTTGTTAATAAGTCTTTGATTCTATTTGGATAAGATAACCAAATAAAGAAAGTTGTTTATAAAAATGGCTACTGGTTCTTACATGACTCCTATTTATTCTCGTTCTCAAAGTGAGGTCCTAGGAGACCATCACAAGATTTTATAAACAAATTCTCAATTTTTCAATTTTGATGTGTTACTTTGTTATTCCTGTTTGACGTGACCTTCACGATAAGAGATATTTTAATTTTTACAAAAACTAGAGCATTTTATCTAAGTCATTATACGAAATTGCTTAAAAAAACATTGACTATATTCACATAAAGAACTGCAAATTTTGAAATAAAAGTAGTCATTGTTAAATCTGAAGATCAAAACACTTCTACTGTTATGCAGAACATAAGTAAAAAATTTCAGCTAATTATTTTCAAAACTTTTTGAGCAATCGCGGTCCTCGTTTGAATTTTTCGAAAAAAACACATTTCGAGTAAAACGCATTTTAAAGTTTGACATCTTGTGTAAAGTTATGGCATTTGCTTTTACTAAAACGCTTGTAGTTTTTGTTCTAGTGGAGGGAAAATAAAGTACTTGGTATTGTTATTAAGTTAACAAAATGGTCTATAAAATAAAGTCATAAAAAATTGCCCTTTTTTTGAAAAAAATCATGGTTTTAGGGTAGTCGGATACCTTAAGGTATCCGATTACATTCGGAACCGTGATTTTAAAAAAGCGCATAAATGGATAATCTTCATGATATTTAGTGTCACTTAGATTAGAATACATGTATAAAATTGTATTAAGGACATTTTGGCAAAAAAAAATTAAATGTAATATTTCGGCAAAAAATTAACTTAGAATAACTTTTTTTCCAAATGTTCTCCTTTTGAGAAAAATGCTTCTATTATAATAATATTTTGACTGTATACAGCTCAGACCTCTGTACAGAGGCTCAACTATGATGTTTAAAAAATTGACATTATTTTCAGAGTTACAGCCATTTGAAATAATTATCGGCGTTTTTTTCTTAAAATTTCTTCCCTCTGTTGTCGTAAAACATGGATAAACCCACTTTCAAGTTATATGTTTCAAAAATTCTAGTTGAGCCTCTGTACAGAGGTCTGAGCTATATACAGGCAAAATATTATTATAATAGAAGCATTTTTCACAAAAGGAGGTCATTTTGAAAATGGGTCATTCTATGCTCAGTTTTTGTCAAAATATTGTACTTAAATAATTTTTATTGTAATACTATTCTTAAAACAATTTTATATATATTTTGTAATCTAAGTGACACTAAATATCATAAATATCATCCATTTATTCTCTTTTTCAATATCACTGTTCCTAACGTAGTCGGATACGTTAAGATTAATTTTCAAGCCGGAGTTGTCTATAATTAATGAATAAAAAGTTCACTAAAACACACGCATATGTCCAGATTATCTTTCGAATAGTTGATTAATGTTTTATTTTTATTCTACTGTCTCTGTTACATAAATTTAAAATTCCCTTCTTTTTCAATCAACACTTAGCGTCAGAAAAGACACCAGTGTAAGGTACTTGATGAAATTTATTGCAAAAAAACGGGTCCATTCATTATTTTACTTAAGGTATTCGACTACCCTAAAACCATGATTTTTTTCAAAAAATTGGCAAATTTTTTTATGACTTTATTTTATAGACCATTTTATTAACTTAATAACAATACCAAGTACTTTATTTTCCCTCCACTAGAACAAAAACTGCAAGCATTTTAGTAAAAGCAAATGCCATAACTTTACACAAGATGTCAAACTTTAAAATGCGTTTTACTCGAAATGTGTTTTTTTCGAAAAACTCAAACGGGGACCGCGATTGCTCAAAAAGTTTTGAAAATAATTAGCTGAAATTTTTTGCTTATGTTCTGCATAACAGTAGAAGTGTTTTGATCTTCAGATTTATCAATCACTGTTTTATTTCAAAATTTGCTGTTCTTTATGTGAATATAGTCAATGTTTTTTTAAGCAATTTCGTATAATAACTTAGATAAAATGCTCTAGTTTTTGTAAAAATTAAAATATCTCTTATCGTAAAGGTCACTTTGAACAGGAATAACAAAGTAACACATCAAAATTGAAAAATTGAGAATTTGTTCATAAAATCTTTGTAGAGAGCGGGCCCCGTTTATGTAATTTTTCGTACATTTTTACTAGTTTTTTCCCATTTTAATAATAATAATATTTTTTTCTTTTACCAATTTTAGGATTTTTTCCTTAAAATATACTAAATAAATATAAAAATCACAAAAATATTTCCATATCTCCTTTTTTTCAAAAAAAAGTTGTCGCAAGCAGTCGGATACCTTAAACTAATATTGAATATTCGACATTAGCCATTGAATACTGCCAGCGTCTCTGAGAAATCAAGCAACTCTCAGTTGGCCGAGGAGTAATTGGAGGAAACAAAAAGGTCTCGGAATCTAATAACACTGGTTGGACACTAAGAATTTATTTTGTTACATCGCTACTCTCTTCCGGGAACGTGACTTTTACCAAAATGGTTCTTACTTTTGAAGCTATAGAAAGAAGTGAGTTAATAAAGAATGTAATGGGTCATATTTATCATTTCGAATTGATTAAAGAGAAGTCTTTAGTTGAGAAGATGATTAATAAACAATTTAAAGATGAAATTTGCAACCATATATATATTATATATATATATATATATATATATATATATATATATATATATATATATATATATTTAAACATAATAGCCCCATTCACATGCAAAATGCCCTAAAAATTAATGTAAAAAAATCATCTATTTAAACAAGTGAGTAATTTACCTGTAAAGCTGGCTTTCTGTATAACAGAAATCATTAGACTTTGGAGTCAATTCACATTAAATATAAATATAATACTTAGAATACCTAGCCTTTATCTTGATGTACAATTTTTATTTACATCTTTTACATTTACATAGATAATTATCAAAATTGGATCGTGTATGATAGATCGGTAAACACTGCGCTGCCCAGCATCGCAATCTGAACAATAGAATCTTGTGTCTCTTCTTGCCTTCTTCTCTTTACTGTCTCTATTTGAGCAGCAAATAATACACTGTAGTGTGGGATTTGTTTTCTTCTCTGTGTGTGTGGGGGGAGGCATAGTCGACAAAGTGTCTTTCAGACAAGCGTGAAGGGGGGTGCTAAGCAGAAGGACGTTCTCTTTTTGCAGAAAATTCTACCGAGTGTTACTTTTCAATTATTCGAAACCATAAAAAGCACATGTGAAATAATTCGGAAAAGACCAATTGCACATTGTAAATTTTCACAGTGCTGGAGCTACACTTGGGAAGAGTGAGGATGGTACGCTCCGCCTGCCCGAGCTTAGTTCGGGAAAAGCCGGGAAGGGGTTAAGTAGTGGGAGCTAGTGACGTAGTCTCATAAACTATCTCATTTTCAACGTACATTTTTAATGTGAAAGATGGATAAAGTGTAAGAGGGGTCCCCCATTCTCTTTTAATCCATCTTTTTGAGTGTGTGTGTGTGTGTACCCCATTCTATAATCTCAAATTTATACTTTACTGCACTGTTAAACTATAAACATAATCCCTAATGTATACCATAAATACGGAATAATAGTTTTGGTATTATGTCAAATTCAGTATATCTGATTGGCATTTCATTTGTCCGGGATTTCTTCATATACTCAATCAAATGTGGAAACTCCTTATCTTTGAACAGTTTAATTGTGAGGAATAAACAACATTCAAAATTCCATATTAGCTCATTTATTGTATGAAACTAACGAACGATGATTAGCAAAACAGAGTAATAAATGAATAGAATGCATTTAATCTCGAAAATGATTGGAAATCAGCCTTTTTATTGGTAATATTGTAATGAGATACAAAATTTTGATTCATGCATTTTTGGAGACTTTTCTTTCATGCACTATATAAAGAACGTTGCGCGTCGTCCGTTTGTGTGGTAGGGTCCGAGGGAAGATTAGCCATATTCAAAACAACTTCTATTTATTCACAATTATGAACAACAACAACACAAGTTCAGTAATCCAAGTTAAGAAATGCATTAATTACTAAGTATAGAAAGCAATAACGAGATACTAGAAGACTTAATAAATCCGATCACTTACGTCCAGGCAATACACCTTCTAATTCCAAGCGACCTAATCTAATTTAATCTTCAATTGACCAAATCGTCAATCTTAATATTACACAAATAAGCTACGAAGTTCTTACGCCTCACTTCCCGTTAATCAATCACTGATATCCGTTAGCAGTCTAACCTCTCTCTCACTAACTTGAAAGTTGAATCTTTATATACGTCTTAATTTACATAATCACATCTTCTTCTTCGGAAGAAGGCTTATAATAGAATAGTTTTTAAAGACCTAATACTCCCTAAGAGGACTATTAGTGGAAAGAACGCGAATAGACCAGTTACAACTAAATATAACATTATAGTGAAACTGTACTTATGCATTCGAAAAGTTAGATTAAGAGGAGTTTTTAAATCTTCTAACGATATCGAAAGACCTATTGATACGTGCACTTAGAGCGAATGTGTGAAACTTAGATGAAAACCAAAATACATAATCTTGATATTAAGGTATCCGACTACGTTCGGAACCGTGATTTTAAAAAAGCGCATAAATGGATAATTTTCCTAATATTTAGCGTCACTCAGATTAGAATACATGCATACAATTGTTTTAAGGACATTTTGATAAAAAATTTATTTAAATATAATATTTTGGCAAAAAATTAACTTAGAATAATCTTTTTTCCAAATGTTCTGCTTTTTGTGAAAAATGGTTCTATTATAATAATATTTTGCCTGTATATAGCTCAGACCTCTCTATAGAGGTTCAACTACGATTTTTGAAAAATTCACATTATTTTCAGAGTTACCACCAATTGAAATAATTATTCGCGTTTTTTTCTGGAAATTGCTCCCCTCGGTTGTCGTAAAATGTGAATAAACCCACTTCTTAGATATATATTTCAAAAATTCTAGTTGAGCCTCTGAACAGAGGTCTGAGCTATATACAGGCAAAATATTATTCTAATAGAAGCATTTTTCACAAAAGGAGAACATTTGGAAAAAAAGATTATTCTAAGTTAAATTTTTGCCTAAATATTGTATTTAAATAAATTTTTTTTGTCAAAATGTTCTTATAACAACTTTATACATATATTCTAATTTAAGTGACACTAAATATGAAAATTATCCATTTATGCGCTTTTGAAAATCACGGTTAGGAACGTTGTCGGATACCTCAAAGGATCCAAATATTCGATATAAAATGAACCCTGCTTAATTTCCAGTTGATTAGCTAAGAACAATATGAATCACACGAGGCTAAACTCTTCAATGGCCTTGGGTTTCGAATTGGCTACAATATACTATCTCCAATTCCCATTCCATGTTAGTCTGTAAGGAATCATTTGTACTACGCATGGATTATAAACTGAGCCACACTAAATCTATTACATTCATACTATCGATAGTACACATTATATATCTTCGGGGAGTACCAATTAATTGCTGGAACTCGTTACTGCATTCCAAACCGATTAGAGTCTTAAGCAAAGGCACCTGTGTGTCACACAACCTTCTACTATATAAATATCTCACAGTAACAGAGATAAATATTAGCTTAGAGCAGATATCTATTTCATCCAATGCTTCTTTTGAGTTAGAAATCAGAAGGAAGAGGTAGTAAGGAAAAAAGTATAAGCAATCGATGGAGGACTAGATATATCTGAACAATGTTCTTTTCTTGGAGGAGATGGAAACACTGCATTTTTTCTGCTGAATAAAGCAGAAATCAAAATGAGACCCCTTTATATCGAATTCTACGACTTACTTGTATCAAGAATGTTTTCCTTTTCTTAAAGTCAAAAGTGAAGAAAAAAGATGTATATTCCTCTCTTGGTGCCGGAGGGTTGTTGTTTTCTAGAGAGAGTATTTCTGAGGAAGAATACGACGAGTAAATTATTCAAGAAAACGAACAGTATTATATTTTCAGTTGAACGAAGTGGTTCGTAGGGATGTTTTAGAAAAAAAAATATAACGATCAATTGAAAATAGCTTTTGTTGTTTAGAGATGAATTGAATGCGAATATAAAAAGAGAGGAAAAAAATTTTTTTTCCTTATTTTTCTGTGAGTGAAATAACTGTGATTCTGGTTTCATATTTTTTAATAAACTGGGGAGTGTTATTTAAATATTTGATGCAAGCCATAATTAAAGCGCAAAATAAAACTTGGATAAATAAAGATAACTCCCGGTTTTTTTAATTTTTGTTAGAAGAGCATGCCCTAAGTAAAATGTACGCCCAAATGTCAAGCAATATTTTTTTAAAATAAAATCTACTTTTAATCTATTTCTCAGTAATTAACTAAACCAAATATTGTGTTGATGCTTTTTAAATTAAACCAGCAAAATATTATTTTAAATAATACTATTATTTTAAAAATATAAACATTTCTGTACAGCATGTCTGTTCCTATTCAGGACTTCTACATCAACTTCATCAATTTTAGAAAATGATACTGAAATTTGTGTGTGACAGTATATATATATATATATATATATATATATATATTATTATTATTATTTCAATATATTTTATTTATTTCATAAATGTTTTTTTTGTCCTGATTTCACACCGCTGAAATTCCTTTTATTCTATTATTTAAAATTCCAATTTTTTGTCAATTTTTTAAAATTATTTGGCTTTTATACAAGTATCAACTGAAATATTTATGTGATTCATTATTTTGAAAATAATTTTTCTATAACTATGCTCTGTATCATAATTATGGTTTTATTACATTCAGTAGAAGACCAATCTCTTTATTCTGACTAATTTGAGTTTAATTTACGTCACAATAGGAAATAACTAGAGGGCTATTTGCATCGGGTCTCCTAATTTTGAATCAGTCAAGGAGTTAGGGTGATACCTGAGCGAACACTTCCTCTCTAAACGTTCACTTTATGCCAACGGCCCCTCTACAAGGCAAGTTTGTATGGACAATAGGCTTCCAATTCACAACTCGACAATGAAAGCTACTGCTTTCTAATCATGACCCCTTGGCCCTTGCCACCACTTCATGGTGATTATTTTTGCAAATAATATGTTGAGTACTTCTGTGACATTCACTAATAGTTTAACTTGAGAAGTTTATTCAGTTCTACACAAAGAGATAGAGGTTCTGTGTGAGTTTAATCCTTAAATCGTATTATTTTATACTTTTGTTATGGGCTTTTGCGCTGGTTTTCTATTGGTAAACTTCCGACCAGCTCTAATATTCTATTATTTAACAACAAGTTATATTTTTTTAAAATGGAAGTGTTTTAGTTGTAGGCTCATCTACAATCATTGCAAAAATTTAAGAAAGAAAAAGTATTAAATTAGATTCTTTAAATCATACAGGTAGGTCTACATCAAAAATTTAATTTGAATTAGTGCGTAACGCATCTACTTATACAATTAAAATCGAGTGTACTCAGAGATGCTTAATGTTTCCTTATAAAATAAGAGCAAGATACGCGGCTCAAAAATTTCCTCGCTTTTCTTCAAAACAAATATTTAAAATACACGAATAAATAGATTTCATGTTAATAACAGAATGGCATTCAAAAAACTATCAACTAAGAGTTTCGTTAAGCCTAATATTATAAGATATGATTGCTATAATGACCCGTCAGATTGTGGGAAATAAATTCTATAATACAGAAATACACCAGTTTCTCTCACTTAAAGGTAAACTAAAATCATAATGAAGTAGATATAATTATTTACTATTGATAGTTTATCTATATAGTTAGTTTCAATAAAAAATTCTATAAGTAAAATCTTTACTGCAGAAAAAAAAACACTGGCATATTCCAATAATTTCCTCCAGAAACAAAATCTTTCTATAAAAATATTTTCATTCACCAGCATCATTAAATAATGATCAATCATTATTATAAGATGTCAAGCATAAGCATTGACATGCACCATTAAATAAATATATATATATATATATAATGAGCATATTCACTCATTCAGAACCCAATTTAAATTCAGAACTTCAATACAAAATATTTCTTGTAGCCATTCATGCAAAAATAAGTAAAATAAAAACAATAAATAACACAATGGAATTCATTTCAACAAATATCGTCTGTTCATTTTTTGACAAATATTGTCACAAATAATTATTCATTTGAAAATCCAAATATCATGGAATAAATTCTAAAAGTCAACTTATATTCTTTGCACGAAATGCTGATATGCAGTTGAATTTACAAAACCGGACTTGCTAGCTCCAGCTGTTGGTGACTCTTGCAGAATTGTGAATGGTTTATATAGTACTAAATATACTCACACAATTGAAATGATTTTTACGTGCGCAGTTTAATAGTGCTTGAGGTACGCATTATTTAATGTGTTATAAAAATTCCTGATTTGAAATTTTTTTTTCAGTTATCTTTATAAAGAGATAACTTTTTTTAAAGAAAAAAATTATCAGGTTGTGGGAACACAAGAAATATTTTTTATGATATCGTTAACATAATTCTAAAGGGTTTGACTATATATAATTTCATTCATTCTTTAAATAATTACAAAGTGTACTAGGAAGTAAAGTGCATAAATGAATTATTATAATAAGCTGTGCTCCATACGCTGATTAATTCTGCAGGTCAGTTTATTCCTCCCCTCAATTCTTTGGACAATAAACCTTTTTTTATAGTTGTATTACAATTAAACCAATATAAATTACTTAAAATATTCCATCAAAATCTAATATCAAAGGAAAATAAGCGTGGTTTGTAATATTCAATCTTCATTATTATTTTATGATTACAAAGCTGAAAATTTTAGCCCATTGTGAAGTTTGAGAAAAATAATGGTAGCGTGATATTGAGTAATTTAAATATTTAGTTTATTTACGTCACAGCTACTTTTTACAGATTATACATTAAAGTTATTAAACATTATTATTGAAGAGGTTAGTAGAGTTCAAATGATGTGGTTTGTGAAGGTTTGTGTTCTTTGGGGTCCGTTCTAAGCGAAGCTTTCAGATCATTTCCCGTTCTCTCTCTCTGCCCTCTTTAGCTTTGGGGATGACAGTGGGCGGTGCTTTTAGCTTCCAGTTACATACGGCTAGTGGGCGGAAAGGGGCCCCTCTTAGTGTCAAAGGTTGCCTGGGCGATCCAAGACAAGACCGTGCAACAATTTTAAAGTTGGAGGTACCAATGCACGCGTGGTGATTCACAAATAAGCCGATTCACATCTGTGTGGCGGGAATCGTTACACCATGTTTTCTGCTTAAGATAATTTTATTAGCAGATTAAATAAATTTATGTTTAACTTTTTATTGATCAAAACGCTGCTGACAACAGAAATAGTATGCAACATAAGAAACAGACAGCATCAAATATAAGTGTTTCCCTTCATTATAGTTAAATAAAAATTTTAATGCGAACCTAGTACTTGCAACACTCTACTTTCATATCGTAAAATCAGGAGTATAATTTGTGATTATTAATTGGACATGATTCTGAGTATTCAGTTTTTAAACAATTTCTTTGCGGACTCGAAATACTTTTCATATGAGGAAATAGTTTTTTACTTTGATATGTGGAACCAAATGCGGAAAGCAGAGTATATGCAATTTTCTCCCATCATACAGTTAAATTTTTCTCCAGCAATGAAATTCAATATAATTTACAAAAATAACTGTAAATTTATCTTCTGAGTCATCTTTCAGATATATTTTCGTAATTCCGTAAATGTCTACAATTCTGAAGATGTTTGTGAAATAAAGTCCATTACAATATTTTATCAACTTCTATTCACTCAAAAATTGACAACTTCGTAGAGCAGTGCTGAGTGCCTCTGAGAATTGTACCTACCACTTATGGCACGTGTGCCGCAGGTTACCGTCCCCCGATCTAAAGCATATTAAGCAATTCGACTACCTGAAAGTACCGGATTTTGTGAAAAAAGGACAAAAAGGTTTTAAGGTTTAATTTTACAGACAAATGTATCAGGTTTATAAAAATACCCTCTTTTTTAATTTTTCTTAACTAGTACAAAAAGTTACTATGACTTCAGAAAGAGCGGATGCCACTTTCAGTAAGAAAAATACACTTTAAGTATGAAAACGGTGCTATAGCAAAACCCTTTTTTAGAAAATTTAAAAGGGAGGAGACTAAAAAAATTTTATGAAGATAATCAATTTGGTTATTTTATTTGGTTATTTATGTAATTATAGAATTGTTCGACCTATTTTTTAAAAAGAAGTTTCTGCATTATTACAAATCTACAACCACATACACAACTAAGCAAGAGTTTTTTTAAGCGCTTTTATGCGACCAAGCCAAAATGTGTTTTCTTTTATTGGTAAAATAACCAATGATCTCTTAGATCGTTTCAAATTATCATTTAGGCCTTAATAATGTAACAAATAAATGTTGAAAAATTGACAAATCGTTCATATATTCTTCATTCAGAAAGGATCCCGTGTGTATGTATTTCAAAAATAATTATCACTAGTTTTCCCATTTGGGTATCAAAACTTTTTCCTGTACAATTTTAGCATTTTTTGTATAGATTTTAATAAGTAAATCTGTTAACCAACAAACAAGTTTTCTCATATATTCCCGTACACCATACGGGCAACCGAAAGCTGGCCACAACCAGTTTGCCGGTACAGGTTTGACACAGATATTTTTTCTTTCTATTTTTGATTTGCCCATATTTTTTATTTTTATGGTGAGATTATTAGTGCCAGTGTTTTTAAGAGATGAGGTTAGTCAATGGTATTGAAATATTCCTCATCCGAGATTTTCTTTGTGGTGAAGGCGGGAATTTTTCATTTAAGGCAGGAATTTAGATTCTTGAAAATATTTGATAAAGAACAGGGACTAGCAAGGCAATGTGCAATTTGTTACTTGAAAAGAAATGAAAATGGAAAGATAATCCAAAAAAAAAAAGAAAAAACCGAAATTATTTCTGTCCCCATTTCAATGTAAGTATTACTCCATGTTTCAAATTGTGTGTGCATGTATATATGCATTCACTCACAAAATCCTCAATCGCTTGAAAAAGAGGTACGAAAATGAAGATTTTTAGAAAGTAAGAGAGAAATTATTTTAAGGTATTTGAAATATTCTTCATAGTATGCAGAGTATTCTTATAAAAAAGCAAACATTTAGGAATTTTCATTATCCACAAATATGAAGTAAATAATAGTGTGAAAATTGTAAAATTGAAAATAAAAATAAAATTCTCTTTCATTTTTACATTTTGTTATGTATTATGCTTAGTTATATGCAATACAAAAGTGTGCCTTTTTTGGAACATTGTGAGCAAAACAATTGTCATCTTAAGGGTTCAACCTCAGTTTACACAAGATCGAAAATTCTTAAAAGCTCACTCTTTTTGCAAATAAAATGTTAAGCAAATGCCAACAGTTTGGTATAGAGAAAATTTATTGGCAGACGATGCAACGCAAGTGGCAACTTCTACAAACTGGTTAGAATCAAAAAAGCGTCGCCATTGCTTAAAAGATAAATGGTCGTTAGCACTATTGTGTGATTGACAGAAAAATAATTATTTTACGAAAAATAGACCTAGAACGAAAATAATTACTACAATACTAATGAAAAACAAATAAAATATTATTGATAATAATATTTTCCATTTTTATTCAAACAAAGTTTCGTATAACAACATTAAGAATCAAATTTTTTTTTCTAAAATTACTTATGTATTAGGCTACTTATACTGTTGAAATCACATACATTAACATAAGTATAGCATACTTTGTGTTATACACATTTATCTTCCGAAGCAATTATCTCTTTTTGTTTTGAAGAGTTGAAACTTATTTTATACTTTAAAAATCTGTATGCAGATAAAAATTTAATTAGCTGAAGTCATTTATCATTATGTGAATAATCTGTTATGGGTGTGTTTGCACTCATTATATGTTCCGCCCGATTAATAAGGTATTAGATAAGATTTAAGTGGAAAAATACGCCCCCAAAATGAATAATATTGTATAAAAATAATTTTTATTATTCCCATTTAAGTTGCTCTTCATTCGCAAATTTTGCATTCATTAAGTTGACTTTTGCAGTTTTATTACATCATATTATATAATCTTATTTTATTATGTTCGATTTATATTCTACTTCTTCCCCAGTAAGCCCGCGATTACTTTCCAAAGCTCATGCAAATACCCAAGAATGGAAACTAAAGCCTTTATAAGCTTACTTGTCAAGCAATCGAAAGGGGGAATGACAGGCTAGATAGACGAGAGATGACATCAAGGCTTAGAAGAATAGACACCTTATATCAGAAGTACAGACTACATGAGAAATTAACTTGAAGTCATATGAAGGAAATTTTATAAATCTGTAATCATAGTGGCTCATTTTGATAAACCGAGTCTATACATATAAATTTTTTTTGGTAATTCTAATTAGCGTCTTATTCTCTCTACTTTTACTCTTCTACAACTTTCTAGTGCAAAACTGGTAATTAAAATTGCTGTAAAAAGAAGGCAATACGCTACACACAAGTGAAATTTACACGTCAGGTAGAAGATACCGTGATATGCCGATTAGCGTTTCATCTTATTAATATAAAGCAGGCTCTAGTAGCAACACCTACAATGTGTTTAAATGAAGAAATTGCACTGCGGATTTCTCATACACGAATTGCATTTGAATGTTGCTGCTTGTTGAAAAGTTGCTGTGGTGCACTTTTTGTTAGTTTCTCTTTTAAAAAATGCTTACTAGAATTCCAACTTTGATAGAGGATGAGGCCGCGGTAGCCGAGTGGTATGGGCATCGGATCGTGGCTGGCTTTGTCACGAGTTCGAGCCCAGTACCACTAAAGACCCGCCGTGTAGGGCAGCGATGCACGCTAAATCTGTCGAGAGCTGAAACGTCCTCCCGTTGGTGTGGTGTGGTAGTTAGGAGAGGGGGGTGCCAGCTCAGGTGTCGTCCACGTCACTTGACCATGGTTCAAAATTACGTGGTCCGTCGCCAAAAGCCCTCGTGCAGCTGATCAGTGCGACGTTAATCTTCACTCACTCACTTGATAGAGGATGAATTGTAGCCTAATAGGATTGCAGTTTATCGAATCGTAGTATTGCTGCTCAAGTGAGTAGATTCCACGACTGCCTGCAGAATACAAAATGAATTAGTTCAGGAAGGTCATAGAAACGTTGTGCTAGATCTAAAAGACCCACTATGACCAACAGCCAAAAAGACGGACATGTTACTTGTATGGCTTTAATGAATCGTACAGCCATGTTACGAATTCTGAGTCAAGAAAAGAGATCGTTTGCAAAACAACAAGCCTCTGCAGGATTATAAAGACAGCATATTGCTGAAATTGTGCGGACCTTCCTTGGTGCAGAAAAATGTTCAGTTGATTTCCTGGACAGCACGATCTCCTGATAGTTCACCAACAGAAAAATCTGGTAAATGGTTGCCGAGAGAGTATCTTGTCACCATATACCAGTAACTGTAGTCGATGAATTATGGAATTGTGTTAAAGCTTCTTTCACAGCTATATCTGTACATGCCATCTAACCTCTGTCTGACTCAATGCTCGCACGAAAAAAGCAGTAATTGCTGTCTGGAAGGGTCATTCTGGGCACTGGTTTCTCAGAATCTATGCTTCCAAATTTCTTGAAAAATGTAATCATTTGTTATTTTTAGAATAATATCTGTCACCCATCTGGTATAGTGGTTAGCAACACTGACTGCTGTGCCGTTGGGCCTGGGTTCGAAACCCGGAAAAGACATCGATGTTTGTAAATGTATAGTGCTTTCTCCGCAGGGGGTACTTTAAATAGCCGTCGAGCCTCAAGTCCTCTCGTGAAGTTGGTGGAAGGGGACGAGAGGTGGGAGGCTCCTGACAACACTAAGGGGTTCTCCCTCAAAATTGGGGGAAACCGAGCTAAATCATTCTGTCACCTGTATGGTGCTACGGCTAACGAGAGGCGTCACTTAGCCCTTTGCCATTATGAATTTCATGGGCCTTGATCTGACCTTTGCCGATCAGGTGGCATTAGTAGCAACATAAGAATAATATCTTTTTAATAAGTATAATTTTCGTATTGTTGTAATTTTAATTGCCACAAGTATAAATGCTTACTTTTGTTATTCATCTCAAATTGAGATCTGTAAATACGTTTTCTAAATAGAAGACATTTTAATTCTTAATCTGACTTTTGAAGGTATGCATATACGTGTACGTGCTCACCTGCGATCTATATAACTGCATGTGTTCGTGAAATAAATTGTAACTGGCCTGATGTATTATAGATATCATGTTAATGGACAATTGGTATATAAAAACTAAGCCCTTTTAATGTCTTAAATACAATTTTTAACATTTCTGCTATTGTAAAATGCCCGCTTTGGTAATGCATTAACCCCATGTCCAGTATAGGTTAAACTTGAAAAATATGGGCATCAAAACAGTTGAAAATATATTATTCTAAAGAACTTTCTTTTATTCAGAAATTAAGATGTTTCAAACTTTTAAAATGTGGTTTTTCTAGTGGTATATGAACAAATCTAACTTTTTTTGCTCTGTGTATAATGAAGGTAAAAAAAATCTACAATTGCCCATAGTTGACTAAACGTTTAGGTAATATGGGCACAATTGCCGGAAATAAGGGAAGGTTGCGTTCTAAAAAAGATTAGGAGAAACTGCCATCTCTTAATTTACCTTTTCCAAACGGAAATGCATTTTTACACTAAACACATGTTTGACAAATGATAAGAAGTAAATTTAAACCTTTGTTATTGAACAAATTGTATCACAAAAAAATAACTAAGTTTTTATTTTTAAATTAAAAATAATTTAAATGTGAATATCAGATGAACTATTAAATTAACACAGATTATTATAAATGAAAAGAAAAATAACATTTAATGAGGACTTTCCCGTGTATTATAAGCTACACTAATTACAATAGGAGTCCAACTCTAACTCAACACATTCCTCATGTAATCAGAATGAACAAGAGCCACAACATTACACCTACTCCTGTCCTTAATTTTCATTACAATACCTAGTACCATAAATATGACGAATGCATGATGCATTGTGTTTACTAGCACTTTCCGTTACTCGACATTTTGCTTCTACACCCTTTCTACGACCTCCGCTTGCCTCTTCGTCGAGGCCAGAGCTTCTGCCTTTGGCAGCTCTGTTTTAACGTTTATATGTCTTCAATGATTTCCGCAGGTTGTTTTCAGTGTTGGAATTGGACTCAACTCATCGAAAAACGATGCTTTTGACTACAAGAACTCAATAGTGATAATAGAGAAGCCATGTGTCGCTGTAATTTGGCCTAAGGAAGTGGTTTGAGGAAGGACGATGAACTCCAAGGACTTGCAAGATGAGTTCAGGAGTAGGGCTGGAAAGCATTACTTAATCAAATTTTGGTGCTGCCCATATTTGCACTTGTCACATTATTCAATAGTTGCCAATGCTACTGTTGAAAAGAGAAGAAAGGAAACACCCGCTCTCGCCAACAGATACCACACATACGTAAAATTACAGCCATTTATAGGTTTTATGTAAAATTAATTAATTTTGCGCGTTAAATCTTACGTAAGATAACTAAAATATAGCTACCCTAATTTAAAGCATTAGATAGACGTAACTAACGTACTTACATTAGAAATGGTCTGGTGGCGGCGGTAGCCGAGTGGTATAGGTATCAGATCGTGGCTTACCTTGTCACGAGTTCGAGCCCAGTACCACTAAAGAACCGCCGTGTAGGGCAGCTATGCACATTAAATCTGTCGAAAGCTGAAACGTCCTTCCGTTGGTGTGGTGTGATAGTAAGGAAAGGGGGGTGCCAGCTCAGGTGTCGTCCACGTCACTTGACCATGGTTCAAAATTACGTGGTCCGTCTCCAAAATCCCTCGTGTTGCTGAACAGTGCGACGTTAATATTCAATCAATCAATCAATTAGAAATGGTTTGCTTGCATTCATGTTTTGACTGTACAACAACACAAACAAATTCACACAGTCGCTATGACTCTTGTGCATTGTCAACACCCCAGTACGAACACACCAACTCAAAACCATTGGAAGTAAAATTGATATTTGCTTAAATATGCCCATAATACCTTAGTGCTCATATTTTCCAAGTTTACCCTATTATTTAATTCCCTATATAAAATGCACTCCATTAGTCATTTTTATTAAATAATTTAGAGCTCTCATGAATAACTAAAAAAACCTGTCATTAAATACTGTCTTAGCTGCTTTCGGAAATTACAAACAATACTGAGTTGATCTAGAAAATAATTGGATGAAATAAAAAGATCGCGTGCGCGCGCAATCTAATAACTAAGAATAACTGGACACTAAGAATTTATTCTGTTACATCGTTTCTCTCTTTCGTGAACGTGACTTTTACTAAAATGATTCTTTTATGTGGAACTATATGCTTGATATTGTGAAACGTGTAATACATCAAGTTAAAAATTCTGGTTGCTTGAAGAGAAGTCTTTAGTTTAGAGGATTAATAAATACTTTAGAGATAAAATTACGGTTAAAACTTGTCATTGAAATTCTTATATGAATATTATAGTACTGTTTAAAAATTAAATTTCTCTTATGTAAAATACTTTTAGTCTAAACAGCTAAATATTTTATTTGGATATTCAAACCAAGTGGAATATTTTATATGTATATTTACTATTAGGCATAGATGAGGAATTATATAAATATGCAAGGCACTGCGCTTCATTTATGGTGGCTTTTCTTCGAAAGAGAACGTGACTTTTCATGTTAACAACGTATTTAATGGAGAAAATTAGGAATGCTGTTTTATTTTAAGAGCTAACAACCTCATATAGCATGCTTGATGGCTTTCATATTTTAGGATAATTTAGCAGATTTAATTTAATAAATAATTTGTTCAATCTTTAGCAATTTTAAACGAGAGACATAAAAAGACATTTAATAAAGCACATGAAAAATTTATGGAAGGAATTTTACATGAGATAGATTGCATGTTTGTGAGAAAACCGATTCAGTTTTTTTTAATTTTGTTTAATTCAAGAGAATGCTATTGATGATTGTATTATTTATTTAGCTTTTAAGTTCGCTCTATTGTACATAGAATAGGATATTACAATTCATAAAACTGAATAAATCTTTGTATGTGCTGCAACATACACATAGTTCGTAAATATATAATTTTAAATTTTAATTTTATACCCTTCCTATAAACATATTGAACTGCTATTATAAGAAAATAATTTATATTTATTTCAAGAAAAATAATTTATATTTCATAATAGAGTAAACGCATCTTTTGTAAAAGCTAAAAAATATATGAAAAACTATAACTATATAAAGTATTAGTGACAAAAATTTCATAAAAATTAATTGTATAAGAAATGTGAAATAAATTAGTTGTTCAAACTGAATTATTAAATAAACTAATAGAAAATTTCGGGGTCGGATCAAAAAGAATATCAAAGAGAAGTAAGAAATAAAATGATATATTTTTCAATTTCTACTATTAGTTCACTCTCCCACACTTGATGTTGATACAGTTTTTTTTCAACTATCAATTCATTAATTAAATCTTATTTCTTAATTTTAAATTTATTCTGCGTTATTTCTGACAAAGTTTAGTTTATCTGCAACAGATGGTGCCAGTAACTTTTTCTAACGAAGTAGAAATTGATTAAATTTTTTATATTACTTGTTTCTAAAGGTTTTTTTTAGAGGTATAGAAATTTAAATTGCAATAAAACAACGATGTATTATTCGATTGACATAAATTTTTTTTTTTTTTATTCGGAAGATAATCTTGTGGCATTACATTTTAAATATGAGTTCTGGAATATGACTGCCACGGCTGGCTCAGATGTAGTCCAATCTGGACGTCCAAGTTTCGATGACTTTTTCCAACAATTTTGTTTAGCAATGAAGCGCACTTCTGGTTAAATGGCTACGTAAACAAACAAAACTGCCGCATTTGGAGTGAAGCTAATCCACAAGTGTATGTCGAAACACCGTTACATCCAGAAAAACTGACTGTTTGGTACGCTTTATGGGCTGGTAGAATCCTTCTTCAAAAACGATGAAGGCCACAACGTTACAGTCAATGGTGATCGGTATAGAGACATGATTACTAACTTTTTCATTCCTGAATTGAACAATCATGATGTCCAGGAGCTGTGGTTCCAACAAGACGGCGCAACATGTCACACAGCTCGTGCCACAATCGATTTATTGAAAGACACGTTTGGTGACCGCCTGATTTCACGTTTTGGACCTGTGAATTGGCCTCCAAGATCTTGTGATTTAACACTGCTAGACTATTTTCTGTGGGGCTATGTAAAGTTATTGGTCTATGCGGATAAGCCACAAACGCTTGACCATTTGGAAGACAACATTCGCCGTGTTATTG
Source organism: Trichonephila clavipes (assembly GCA_019973935.1). Taxonomy (NCBI): domain Eukaryota; kingdom Metazoa; phylum Arthropoda; class Arachnida; order Araneae; family Nephilidae; genus Trichonephila; species Trichonephila clavipes. The sequence goes on from BMAU01016205.1 coordinate 63,205, forward strand.
CCGATATACGGCTACAAATGTGGGAAAAAGTCATCGAAAATTGGACGTCCAGATTGGACTACATCCGAGCCAGCTGTGGCATTCCTATGCCAGAAATCATATTTAAAATGTAATGCCACAAGATTATCTTTCGAATAAAAAAAATTCATGTCAATCGAATAATACATCGTTGTTTTATTGCAATTTAAAGTTCTATACCTCTAAAAAAACACCCTTTACTCTGTTAACTATTAAAACTACAACGTCATAAAGGAGGGAGTGTGCAAACAGCAAATTCAAATGTAATAAGAGGCTAGGATTTGCAAATTGTTAAAATTTAAGTTCAATCGAAACGATACAAGAGTGAGAAATTGCATCGCAAACTCAGTTTTTAAAAAAGTTACTTAGCAGGTATGTCTTTCAGAAATTGCATTTGAATGTGTCCGTCGGCTATGAGAAGATCACGTTATGGCTCTTATAAGGAAAAGAGACGACTACCAGCATGAGTCAGAATTCGATAACGACAGGATCCGAGCGTATCGAGACAGTGTTATGACATTTCATTATATTGCTATTTTCAATGGTCAGAATACAACAACTATCGCAGAAATATGGAATCGATGGATTTAGGAGGGTTTCACCAATTGCCATGTAGAATCTCTATGGATTGCCCCCACTAACACCCGAGAGGACTTATATGTGGCCAAGTGAACCTTGCAGACCATACCGCCAAATCATGGACCTCCTGTCTGGAAGTGGGTTTGTTTTTAAGCACAAGTATCTAAAGGGTGTTTTCTTTAGAGGTATAGAACTTTAAATTCCAATAAAACAACGATGTATTATTCGATTGACATGAATTTTTTTTATTCGAAAGATAATCTTGTGGCATTACATTTTAAATATGATTTCTGGCATAGGACTGCCACGCAGGCTCGGATGTAGTCCAATCTGGACGTCCAATTTTCGATGAATTTTTCCCACATTTGTGGCCGTATATCGGCAATAACACGGCGAATGTTGTCTTCCAAATGGTCAAGCGTTTGTGGCTTATCCGCATAGACCAATGGCTTTACATAGCCCCACAGAAAATAGTCTAGCGGTGTTAAATCAAAAGATCTTGGAGGCCAATTCACAGGTCCAAAACGTGAAATTAGGCGGTCACCAAACGTGTCTTTCAGTAAATCGATTGTAGCACGAGCTGTGTGACATGTTGCGCCGTCTTGTTGGAACCACAGCTCCTGGACATCGTGTTTGTTCATATCAGGAATGAAAAAGTTAGTAATCATGTCTCTATACCGATCACCATTGATTGTAACGTTGCGGCCTTCATCGCTTTTGTAGAAGGATTCCACCAGCCCATAAAGCGCACCAAACAGTCAGTTTTTCTGGATGTAACGGTGTTTCGACATACACTTGTGGATTAGCTTCACTCCAAATGCGGCAGTTTTGTTTGTTGTGTTGACGTAGACATTCAACCAGAAGTGCGCTTCATCGCTAAACAAAATTCGCTTGTGAAAATCGGGAACAACGGCAATCTCGTTTTGGGCCCATTCGATGAATTTACGCTTTGCTTGATCATATTTAAAATGTAATGCCACAAGATTATCTTTCGAATAAAAAAATTCATGTCAATCGAATAATGCATCGTTGTTTTATTGCAATTTAAAGTTCTATACCTCTAAAAAAACATCCTATAGAATCTCTATGGATTGCCACCACTAACACCCGAGAAGACTTATATGTGGCTAAGTCAACCTTGCAGACCATACCGCCAAATCATGGACCTCCTGTATGGAAGTGGGTTTGTTTTTAAGCATAAGTATCTATACGGGCAATGTGAAAATATCTGGAACAATATGGACTGTGTCTCGACGCTTATTATTACGTGTTCCTTTAACACTTCAGCATAGAGACGTGTAGTGACAGAGATGCCCTCAATGACAAAATCAAATTCAGGAGTGGTACCACATTCTTTTTTCAGATAGACCTTATTCTGGGGGGTGGGGATGGAGCAGCATCATTGTGGACGTATCCGTGCCGTGAGGCACCATTGAGCACGCATATGCTTTACTTGTATTCTGTATCATCATATGATCCATGCATATGTATTCTGTACTGTTCATAAGTACATGATATTAACGCCTCTTGCTCACGTCGTAGGTATTCTTAGCTGTGCCAGCGTTGCATTTCTAAGATCATAAGTATCTGCTTTAGAGGCCGTTGTATCCAGATCTATCCGAACACAGAGGGTGTTAGATTGTTGTACTGGTCAGTACGTTATTTTTATCTTTCACTCACTGAAACATCTGGTTATGGATTGTTGAGATACTACGTTCTCAACTCTCTCCAGCTATTATTATAGAGAAAGTGTGACATATAGAAGTGAAGCATATGAAATGAGTTGCCTTTACCTGTCAACCAAGCCCAGTTCGACTTGATGTCTAATCGGTTAGAGCTTGAAATTACATTATGTAATCGTGAGTTTATACATTCTTATTTTGAGTTAATTGCAAATACAAACATCTTTTATTGCATTCTTCCTTTCTCAGAGGCTCAACAGCTTAGGAAAGGTATTGGTCTTCTCAAGAAACCTTTTTCCAGGCCAGCCTTCTTCCTTCTAGTGTTCTCCAGTTTTTAGTTTTCAAAATTGGGAGATCTTTTCTAGGCCATCAATCCATCCTATATTTGGCCTGCCGTTTCTCCGTGTGCGAATTGGTTGGACATTGAAGACATTTTCTGTGGTGCTGTCTTCGTCCATTCTGACAAGTGCTCCTGCTCATTTAATTCGCTGTACTCTGATGAAGTTAACGATGTTATTGCATTCTAGGATCCTTTAAAAGTATTATAATAAAATATAACGAGTATAATTATCTCTTCAGTATCTACATTAGTTAAGCTATAACAATGCTCAATTTTATGGAAGCACTTAATTTAATCCTCCTCAATTTGCCAAGTCTTTAAATGAAGTTTTCGGTTAATGATTATTTCATTTAACCTAGATTTTTATTGGTTTCAATAAAAAAAAACTTTCTTCATTTAGTGGTTTTATGCAACCAATTTTGTTAAAATGAATAGTTTCGTGAAGAAAAAAAGAAAAAAAATATCATTCGTATATATGTTTGCGCTATGCTTTCATTTGAACCTCCAAAATCAAGTAATAATCGCTAGACCACTTATATGGAAATTGAAATTCAAAATACAAATGAAATATTGAATATTACCTGAATTAATCGATAGTACTTAAAATGCGATACTTAAGCAAAAGTTTGTTCCCTGAGAAAGTTCAGTATTTATAATCAATAAAAAGTTCTTAACGATATAAAAACTTTTTGAAAAGTGCAATTTAATTAATTAATCCCACTCAATCGCTGAATTTTTTTCTCGTCATTATAACTCTCTTATAATTAAAATTCAATATGCTAATGACCCTGAATTTACTTATAATGCAATTTTTTCAATGCATTATTTTTATTTCCTCTCAAAAATTTGATCTGAAAAGATTAATTGAAGAGCTGCATTATTTAACACTTTTTTTCTTTTGACATTTGTGTGTGTGTGTGTTGTGACTTATGCCACCTGCCAGACGAAGTCAGGTCGAGGCCCGCGAAATTCATCGCGGCTAAGGGCTAGAATTTACGTCTGTCGTTAGCCTTAGCTTTGAGCACCATGCAGGTGACAGTACGTTTCTGCTCGGTTCCCCCTCAGGAAACCCTGGGGGTGGTCAGGGGCCTTCCACCAACCACACGAGAGGACTTGCGGCTCAACGGCTATTTAGATTACCCCATGCCGCAAAGGCACTATACATTTACAAACATCCCTGTCTTCTCCGGGATTCGAACCCAGTCCCTACGGCATCGCAGTCAGCGTCGCTACCACTCTACCGGTTGGGCGACTTGACATTTCTAAGTAACACTATTTAGAAGTATCAACCTCAGAATTAATCTATCACCTCTTTATTGGTTCTATTTGTAATTTTCTTATGTTATTGGCACTTTCTTTGGTAATATTACTCTGCACAACGACTTTTTCTGTTTAACTTTTCGTTTCTTTTCTTTTCTAATAATTCTTCTTTTCATTTAGCAAATTTGCCTTCGCAGACACAGTAGGTTCCCAAATGGGAGAGCTATTTCATGGTGGCACCATCTAGTGGCTGCCTCACTACCAAATTTTGATGCTTGAATTAGTTTTTAGTTCAAGCTCTTTTCGGGTGTTAAATATTGCTGTAATTAATTTTATTTTGCCGAGAGTACCACATCCTAATTGTTACTTAAGTTATCTTTTACATGTTGCATAATCATATGACATGCCTAAGATTTTCGCATCCAGAGAAATCTATCCACTACAAGTTTAAGAAGCGGGCACACTACCCCCAAATACCTGAGTCACCTAAAAATACCTAAATATTATCAGTGGTTAAGAAAAATCTGATTTCATTTTCATTTTATTAACAATAATCTTATCATGAGTGCTTTTTTCCATTATTAAGTAAATTAGCAATGTCTTAAATTTTTCATGTATTTCTTAGCAAAGGTCTGGAATTAGAGATGTTATCTACAGCAGAGGTCGCAAAAGTGGTGGTCCGTGGACCTCTAGTGGTGAGCGAGAAAATTTCGCTGCTCCCCAGAAAAATGTAGGATACATTTATTCATCATGTTAAGTTATGTTTTAAGATGCATTACAATATAATTAAATTCATAATAATTTCGTGAAAAGTTATAAAAACGCTACTTCGTAGAATAATGTCATTTCATAGAATAACGCCATGGTAAGTAAGTCGTACTGACATGGTAATATGTGGATAATATATCCGTTTGAAAGTGAAAATTCAGGATAATAATTTAAGTAAGCATCTAAAAGTAAGCCTAACCTACCGTCCGACGAAACTGTCAAATTTAAATTTCATTTATCCTTGTCAAAATCTCAGTTGTGGCTTTCCATAAAATGTACCCTTAAATACCCATAAATAATACCCTTTTTTTTAGTGAACAGGCGATGAAAATTCTGATTCAATTTTCCACAACTTATTTATGTGAAAATGCCTATTCATCAGTCACAGCCATCAAAACACGGTACCGATCTGAGCTTGAAATATAAATGTAGTAACAACATTAGATCCAAATATCCATTATCTTATTTGAAGTAAGCAGGAACATCCATCACACTCCCAGGAATGTATAATACTAAAAGTTTGATAAACTTAAACCATTTTTTAATTGTTTTGTTTTTACAGTTTTTGTTTATTTGTTTATTTTATTACGGTTTATTTAAAAAGCTATTCAATTTGGCTACACAATTAATAGTTTCTTTTTATTAACTGGGTACAGTTTATGTGTTCTTAGATCACAATTTTTTTATAAATATAGTTAACACCTAAATAATCCTATTAGTGGTCCGCGTGATTTAAAATATGAAGTCACTAGTCGGTGAGGTCAAAAGTTTGACGACCGCTGGTCTACAGTATGCTCGAAGTTTAAGCCACAAGATTATTGCAAATGCGCATGATGCATTTTAATTTTGATGCTAATTATCCTAATAATGATTAATGCCAAAATATTAAATGCAGCGTATAACACGCACCCGTACATTCCAGCGGTACTTTTTAATTTTCAGATATATTCTCCGTGTAACGCGCAACCTTTTGTTTTCATTTTACAAAGAAACATGAAATGTATATGCGCAATGCTATTGTTTTGAAGTCATTTATTCGAGGTATTATTCCAAGCTTTAAAAAATAGTACATATGTATAACAACCCATTAAGTTCAAAAGGAATGTCATTACTTTGATTAAGCGATGTTTTGATTTATGTAAAAGTCTAATTTTTCTATGTTCATCTTTTTTTTTTAATTAAAAAAATTTTTAAAGCTTTTACTTCAAAGCTTCACTTATACTCGGCGCATTAAGCTCACCCTTAAATTTCGATCTTAATTTTTGTGTTAAAGATGAGCGTTACACGCCAGATTTTACGGTAATTATGAACTTTACGTAATATAAATTGTAAGTTTTTATTGATGTTTTTGTTATTTATTGTTACAAAAATAGCTTTTTATATAACTGTACCTAAAAATATATGTTTTCAATTTGAAAAGTATAACACATCATTTTATCCAATGGTTTCTGATATTAAAAGTCCATTATATGAAATTGTGAGAGCTACTTAAATAGAGTGAGAGAGACTAAACATGTTTTACATGAAAACATTTTGATAATTTTAGGGGAAATATACATTAACATGCTGTTATATATATATATATATATATATATATATATATATATATATTATATATATATCAAAAATAAGAAATAATAGATAAAGAACATAACCAGAAATAGCATAATAAAAATATAAAACCTGAACATGAAGAACAAAATTATAGAGAAATAAAAAAGAAACTACAAAAAAGAAGAACTTAGCGAGTCAGAAAGCAATTTCGAACTTAGGACCGAATAAGTGGGGTTAAACTAGTTTGAAGGTGCCAACCTTCCCCTTTGCAACTCGGTAGGAAAACCAAATAAAATAAAATAAACAAAACTTCAGAGTTTAGATAACTCAGAGAGTATGAAAAAACCACTCATTACTATTATGTAACAAACTCTCCCAAACTCTTAATGCAGAAAAATCACAAAATAATTACGTAAGAAAAGTAGAAAAATGCTAAAACAATTACATAAGAAAAGTATCTTTCAAGAAATAATTTAACAAAATTTCTTTACTCACAGAGCTTTTACGAGGAGAATCAAGCGTCTTGACATTAATGAAAATCGATTATTCACCAAGTTAAAAAATTCGAAAATACATAAACACATCTTTTGAGCTGACTTTTAAACCAACCAACAAAGACAGGTATAAAAAAAACGACAATCAAATACGGTAGAATTTGAATTGGTTGATTGTCAAAAATGTAAATTTGCTAGGCTCTAATTTGTTTGGTTGTCAACAATGTGTAAGATATTCAAGATGTGTGTGGCAAAAATGTAAACTGTGATATGAGTGTTATGATATAATCTTCACAGCAAGACCACTAACATGGTGACTTTGAAATCCTATTTTTGTGTGGTGGTTTTGGAATTCGAAGTAGCAAGACGGTTAATGTATTTGTGATGAATATAAGTTCTTAAGAAATTAAAAGGGTATTCATGATCTAAACAACATTGAAAAAATTGTTTTATATTATTGTATTTATCTATTTTGTGGGTAGTTTCGACAAAATAGGTAGTATATATATATATATATATATATATATATTTGGTAGTATATATATATATATATATATATATATATTTGGTAGTATATATATATATATACCTCCCCCCAAATCAATCTATTTGGGGGATAATAAAGGTGTTACACACACACATAAACGAGACTAAGTGTGTAGCTTGAAAAAAAGAATGGAGTTGGCAACAACTTTTTTGGTGACGTCAGCCCAAGAACCTCCTCTATCCATGTAGCCAGTTTGGACTTAATAGATCACGCCAGTTGGGAGTACTGCATCATTGAGTGAACAGTTGCAACTTCTTTCTACGGGAAAAATGTCGAGTCAGCATCAAGTTTCTATTGAAAATTGAGAAATCCGTCACGAAAAACATTTCAAATAATAACGAGGTTTATGCAGATGCACATGTGATTGAATAGTTTAAGAAGTTTTCAGGGGAGGGTTAGTGTGGAAGAGTGTGAGCTTGTGTGAACTTGCTTGGCTTTCAAGGTTAGCGATTAAAGACCGAAACATAGCCAAAATTCGTGATATGAGTGAGTTACCACTCACATCAGTGGCCAAACTATTAATTAACACTACTACATTGAAGTACTAAAATTACTTCGTAAAAAATTAGGAAAAATATGCCAGAATTAGGGAGTGATGGATGGATGTAGCACCAAGACAACGCATCCACTCACATAGCCGTATTTGTCAAGCTTTTTCTGACCAGCAAAAACATTACTGTGATGGGAAATCTTCCTTATTCGCCTGATTGGGCCCCATGCGAATTTTTTTTATTTCGCGCAGTTAAATCTTGGTGAAAGGGAGCCCCTTTTACTTCAGTTGAAGAGGTTCAGGGAAAAACATAAAAATCTGCTAAAGTGACTTACAAAAACCTCATTCTAGAACTGTTACCAGCAACGGCAACACCGAATGCAGAAGTGTGTGAATGCTGAAGGAAACTAATTTGAAGGTGATAATATCACGAAGAACTAATTCTGTAAGTACAATGATTGCTTAGACCAGTCTCTTTTTTGGTTTCACACCTTGTGATAATTCCCCCCTGGGGTGATTATCTCTAGGAGTATCAGCGTGAGCTAGGGTCGTAGGCTTATAACGAAAGAATTAGAAGGAAACATTATCTTAATATGACTTTACTAAGATATTCAATTTAAACCTTTAACAAATTAGATTATAATGAATTATTTGAGAGAATTTACAATGGTAAAACACACCACACACGACCTAACCTAACTCGGACCACCATCAATAACTGAATCGATTACACTCGATTCTTGTATAGGGTGTTTTTTAGAGGTATAGAACTTTAAATTGCAATAAAACAACGATGTATTATTCGATTGACATGAATTTTTTTTATTCGAAAGATAATCTTGTGGCATTACATCTAAATATGATTTCTGGCATATGACTGCCACGGCTGGCTCGGATGTAGTCCAATCTGGACGTCCAATTTTCGATGACTTTTTCCAACATTTGTGGCCGTATATCGGCAATAACACGGCGAATGTAGTCTTAAAAATGGTCAAGCGTTTGTGGCTTATCCGCATAGACCAATGACTTTACATAGCCCCACAGAAAATAGTCTAGCGGTGTTAAATCACAAGAGCTTGGAGGCCAATTCACAGGTCCGAAACGTGAAATTAGGCGGTCACCAAACGTGTCTTTCAATAAATAGATTGTGGCACGAGTTGTGTGACATGTTGCGCCGTCTTGTTGGAACCACAACTCCTGGACATCATGATTGTTCAATTCAGGAATGAAAAAGTTAGTAATCATGGCTCTACACCGATCACCATTGATTGTAACGTTGTGGCCTTCATCGTTTTTGAAGAAGTACGGACCAATGATTCCACCAGCCGATAAAGCGCACCAAACAGTCATTTTTTCTGGATGTAACGGTGTTTCGACATACACTTGTGGATTAGCTTCACTCCAAATGCGGCAGTTTTGTTTGTTGATGTAGCCATTCAACCAGAAGTGCGCTTCATCGCTAAACAAAATTCGCTTATGAAAATCGGGAACAACGGCAATCTCGTTTTGGGCCCATTCGACGAATCTACGCCTTGCTTGATGATCATTTTAATGAATTGTCAAACCAAACTGAGAATAAATCACTTGACATCTGTTAAATCGGTCTCCATCTTGGAAAGTAATGCCAACTTAAACTTCTATACCTTAAAAAACACTCTTTACAATCACTGATCCTAGTATTAAGTAATCAATCCTACCTTGTTTGTAGTATCAGTAAGCGATCATACTAGTTTTAGATGAGGTCTTGCGATAACTTATGTGCAATGGTATGCACCTTGATTAATGGATCTCTATCACGTATAATTACCATTCTTCGCCACTTAACGTTATCTAAAACTTCTTCAATCTGGAACCACGAACTGTTTACATTCCTCTAATTGCCACAAATTGCAATCGCGCTTTCTCTAACTTCTGATATTGAAAAGGTTATTAATTTGCATCTTTCTTTCACACTTCACTTCTTGAATTTGGTTGGAAAAGAGTTGCCATTAATTCTGGCTCCAAAGAACCCAAAGGACATGCTAAAGAAAAGACGCGAGAGCTCATCACAACTTTGCATATATAAGCGTCATTCCTGTTACTTGATCGAAATTCGAAATTATATAAGCTAGCGCCATATCCTATGTAACTCTAAAATGAAATTAATTCTACGAAAGTTGAAATCATTGGAAAAGTCAAACACAAATGTACTTTAGTCATCGCATTATCCTAAAGAATTTTATTTTTGGTGTTATATTATTTATTAAGTTATATATATTTATATTATATTTTTGATATTTAAATTATATTATAAGCAAAATCATAAATTAGTTTTTAAAAATCAGTTGAAATTTGAAAAAAAAACAACGTTTAATTGAGTATCAGATTATTATACAATTTAGTACAAGAAAGCTGTTACTGTAAAAGGAATTTTTCAGAATAGAGGCAAATTTGTCCAATTAATAATTACAAGCTTTTAAATCAATGTTTATTTTTAAAAATTATTGCTTTTAATTATTTTAATAATTGAGTCAGAAATGGATTTTATTGTTTTCTAGATTAGTGTTCTGGTGCTTCACTTTCTGAAATAAAACTCCACCATTAGATACTTCGAAGGTTAATTTTCAGCAATTTAGCCATCAAAACTGGTAAATTTCCAGCTTTAAGCAGATTCTAACAGAAATTTTTATTAATAATACAATGTATTTCTTGAAAGAAAACTGCTTTTATTCCATACTTCTCGCACATAATTCCTTTTTTTATGTCCATAAAACTGTAAGAAGTAGAAATCGTTTTTCGTCGTTAAATCATTTTTTTTTATCATTTTTCTACCAAAAGACCTTATAAGAAAAAAATAACACCGTCACAAAAAAAGCACAGCAACTGAAAGAAAAAAAACTTAACACGTCCCTTATTTTCACATCTTTTTCATATTCACTGATGCATTCAGGTGATATTTTATTATTTAATGTCTGACCCAGTTACAAAACAACTCATAAATGCCGCATAACTCCCAGAGACACAAAGTCCCTTTATACAGATGGATCTTTCCACACACCAGAGGATCGGAATCCTTCTTCAGAGCCAAAAGACTTATACTTTTGGACTGCAGCCAGCATTGAACGTCCTGGATTGGGTACCTTGAGAAATAGTCTATCGCTGCCTTCGCTTTGTTGTTTGGTTTATAAGGGGTTAAGAATTAACGGAATATTTTAAGGGACTTTGGCCAAAGAAGGCTACACACACGCCTTACTTCTCAAGTAGAAGGATTTATAAGGTTCACGCCCAGCTCTTGAGTTGTAAAGGAAGGTGATTTATTGGGGTGGGATTGGCTAATTTGGCGAATGAATAATTATGATGAAGTGTAGGAATGAAATGGGCGTTGGGATGATTTTTGATCTTGGTTTCAAGGGTTATTTAAATATGTATTTAAAGATGGTGAAATTGAGTGCAATGGAAATGACGGAAGATTAGGTTTGATTCGAAATATGTGATGAATGATTTTTTGTAGTGGAAATCATATTTCTCATATTCCCTATTAATTATTAAATACATTCCTAGGTATACTATATTTTATTAAGATACTTAATGTATTTTTAACGGTAATAAATATAGTTAAATATCTACACATTAATAATGTATCAAAATTGATATACAATTTGAAATGCGTTTTATAAATTTTGTTTATAATGAATTTATATAATTAATTAAAAAATAAAAGGAAATAATCATTAATAAGAACACATCGTTGTATATAAAATAGACTCTTTTGAATTTAACATTATAAAATAGCCATTCTGGTAATGATTTAGTTTCTGAAAATGTATGAAAACATCGTAATTGGAAAAAATTCTGTCAATATTACATGGATTACAACTATTCAGTTAAATTTGTTTTTAAATATGTTTCAAAATTATTTTAGCCTTTGTTTTTCATCTATCTTACGCTTAGTTTAGTTACAAAAAAAACTATCTATGTAGGTGGTCCCTCTTTCTTTTTATTCTCTGCATCATCACGTCATATCATACACAAGATTGTAGTATTGGGCATATCGTCTTACAAAAATTTATAAAATTAGATGAATGTAGGTAAATTTTTTATTTTCTTTGGTAATTCTTCTTGAAATTTTCTTTTAGCAATTTTCTCTGTTGTGAAAAACCTATTTTCAATATTCATTCACTATTTCTAATCTTATTGTTTTGTGTTCATCCCTCGTGTAGATATAGGCCTAATTTTCAATAAGGCTCTGTTTTTGAAAAATGTCGAAAATTTCTGCTGAAGGGGAAGGTTGGATTCATTAAAAAATGCTTAACCCTTTTTCACTGTCCTAAATCAATGACAGCTTCAGAAATCATAATAATTATCCATTTTGGTCCAATGACTATTTCTGTCCTTACATTTTTAATTGCTCAATATTTCAGATTCAAGGAAATTCTGTTATTCTGCAATCTTAGCTTAGTAGGATACCCTTTGGTATCACTTATTTTATTTATTTACTTCTCTCTTTTCTATATATATATATATATATATATATATATATATATATATATATATATATATATATATATGTGTGTGTGTGTGTGTGTGTGTGTATGTGTATAATAATTCACCATTTATATCTTTCGTTGATTCATTTTATTTAATTTACGATGGTTTTGAACCTTCCAAGACGCTGAGCGATAGTTGATTTCTTTTTAGTTTACCCGTCTAACGGGGAAAATACCCTTTTAACCACAACTTCATATGCTAAAAAGCTCCCCCGTTCACACTTTTCTAAACAATGTAATGTAATATTGCATTATCCGCGTATTCTGACCAATCACGGTATTCGTTAATGGAAATTATATGATTCTTAAAGCTTCTGTTTGAGCAAGCTTTAAACACTGAGATCTCGAAACAAAGGACACTTTTGTCCTTTGTCTTGTCTGTTCGCATTTGTGCTGTGTTTCGTAAAAAAAAAAAAACGTTTTATGTGTTTTAGTTTTAAAAAATGCAAAGTTAAATTTAAAAAAGCATAATTTTCCCTCATCCATTCAACGACTGCCACAAAATAAAAATTATTGCATTAAAATGTTTTAATTCGCTTGAAATCCTCATATATATGTGTGTGTGTGTGTAATCGTAGAATTTAAAACAACAGATACAAAAAAAAAATATGTATTATTTTATTTCTTTTACTGAAGTACAGATGGAGCTCCAAATTATGTACATAATCATGCAATTAACTCTTAATGACATGTCTCTCATTGTAATTATAATTTAAATAACTTATTCTCAAATACTATGATTTTAAAAAATACAAAAATTTTTAAAATTATATAAAACTTTTCTCTTCAAAATTAATAAATTAATCTTAAATAAAAATTAGTCCGCAGACTTCATGTAACTATGTTTTTGATTCTGCTATCTTGCTTTTATCCAATCGTTACTTTCAAAAGTAATTTGCTCATTATGTGAGAGTGGTTTCTTATTTTAATTTTTTTTTTGCTTTTCTTTTCTACTTTTTTTCTGCTCTGTAATATCAGTGTCTTAAGACGAATTTCAGCTCGCAGTTCAGTCGTAGACCTGGATAAGACAAAATGTACGAAAAAAGATACAGTTAATCCTTTTCCAAAAGCTAATGAGGATTTATTTTTCAATTCCTATTATTAAATCACACTTTCTATTTATTTATTTGTTTACCTTGGTGGAATTTTCAATCGTTAATTAAATACACTTTAAAACGCTCCATTGAGCTGAAATTTTATATACATGATTATTTTGGATGACATTACAATAGTTTTTAATTATAATTAATAAAAATTAATTGATTATAACTAATTATATACAGAACTATAAATACAGCCAAGTTGGCATCATTTTTTGCGACTTTGTGACCCTTTTGGCGACTTGTGTCAAAACTTGTAAAGGTTCTTTTTCTCACGTTTTAAAGCATTCAGTTGAACTGAAATTTAAAAAACACTATTGGTTTGGATGGCAATACGATACTTTAATGATAATAAATAAAAAATTAATTACCACTTAATGTTGTAATTTTGTCCTATGTATATACATATTTATATTAATTGTAACTATTTAATAACTGTAGCTAAAATAAAAAATTTCTTTGTTGATCTAAGTAGGAATTGACTTGAAGTTTTTTTTATATTACTTGTGTGTGTTTGATGAAGGATCACATCAAAATAAATACTGCATAAAATATATTTAGATAAATTAACAGAAGTGAGGAAGGGACTTATAGATAAGAGGAATAGTATAAAAGTTAGTTATAGTTTAGTAAGGTAAAAAATTACAAAGTAAAAAAGAAGTGCCTCCTCGCACTGTATACACGATTCAAGTTGAGCCAGCAAAATCCGAATGCCTATATCTCCCAATTCTCATAAAAGATGTAAAAATCCCCCCTTCAAAAACTTAACACCTATCTTGAGTTCTCATGTCATAAATGCCTCACATCAGCATTATTTTTCACTTTCTTTTTGTGCTACAAAACCTGTATTAAATCTCATATACTTCTTGTAATATCTAGGAAAATCTCTATGATTCTCTTTAATGTAAAGAGTGTTTTTTTTCCAGGTATAGAAGTTTAAGGTGGCGTTACTTTCCAAGATGACGACCTATTTAACAGCTGTCAAGTGATTTATTCTCAGTTTGGTTTGGCAATTCATCAAAACGATCATCAAGCAAGGCGTAGATTCGTCGAATGGGCCCAAAACAAGATTGCCGTTGTTCCCGATTTTCATAAGCGAATTTTGTTTAGCAATGAAGCGCACTTCTGGTTGAATGGTTACGTCATCAAACAAAACTGCCGCATTTGGAGTGAAACTAATCCACAAGTGTATGTCGAAACACCGTTACATCCAGAAAAACTGACTGTTTGGTGCGCTTTATGGGCTGGTGGAATCCTTCTTCAAAAACGATGAAGGCCACAACGTTACAGTCAATAATGATCGGTGTAGAGACGTGATTACTAACTTTTTCATTCCTGAATTGAACAATCATGATGTCCAGGAGCTGTGATTCCAACAAGACGGCGCAACATGTCACACAGCTCGTGCCACAATCAATTTATTGAAAGACACGTTTGGTGACCGCCTAATTTCACGTTTCGGACCTGTGAATTGGCCTCCAAGATCTTGTGATTTAACACCGCTAGACTATTTTCTGTGGGGCTATGTAAAGTCATTGGTCTGTGCGGATAAGCCACAAACGCTTGACCATTTGGAAGACTACATTCGCCATGTTATTGCCGAGATACGGCCACAAATGTTGGAAAAAGTCATCGAAAATTGAACGTCAGATTGGACTACATCCGAGCCAGCCGTGGCAGTCATATGCCAGAAATCATATTTAAAAAGTAATGCAACAAGATTATCTTTCGAATAAAAAAAGATTCATGTCAATCGAATAATACATCGTTGTTTTATTGCAATTTAAAGTTCTATACCTCTAAAAAAACACCCTTTATCTCCTTTTTGAAGAAATATAACCCTAAATTATATATATATATATAGTTGGACCTCTATGTAACGAACCTCTAAATTGTGAATTTTTCTATATAGTGAACTTTTTCTTGAAACCAAGAATATTTCACGTTTTTCTTCGTAAAATAACCTCCCAATAGCGAAGTACACTTTCTATATAACGAACTTTTTTCTCTTGTGATTCAATTTTCATCTATTTTTATGTATTTCTGAACATTTTATGTTATTCTCTCTTTCAAAACACTTTATGGTGGTCATAAATCTTGAACTAGTTTTATTAGATGTCTAACTTGCAGACAGCAATAGAATTTTGGGCGTTTCATTTAATAAGTGCAGTATTTGTCATCCATTGTCCGGCTCAGTGGAAACATCTTCGATATCCCCTTTCACGTTTTGTAGAGTTGCCTCGTGTCCCCGTGTCTTTGAATTAGTCTCCTTTCATTAGTAATGTTGATCAGTCGTACTGGTAATTTTTTTTTTCATTTCGGAAATGTCGAAACGTAAGTGCTTGAGCATGAAAGAAAAAGTATAATTCTTCAGAAAGTTGATACAGGTTTCAAGAAACTTTCCTTGTACTATTTCTTTCTTTTATTTCTTTTTTCTTTTGATAGGTAAGATATATAAAATAAATATATATTAGTTTACAAAAAAAGGCGAATAATTACTTTATATATGTATATACACTGGTGTGCAAAAATTAAAGACGAAGTCGAAAAATTAGCATATCAGCTGAACGAAGAGGCAGAGTGGACAGAAAGACCAATCAGGAGATTAAGTAAGGTGATGTACGGTAGCATATTGGCAGATATGCAGGTAGACGTAATGGGGGAGTGTCTGAGTAGTATAAAGCATGTTGTCGGTATAAGATCAGTATTTCTGGCAAAGAGATTGCACGCCGTATAGCAGTTAAAATCACACCGAGTTGCTGCCTCAGCGAGAAATGGCGAATAATCAATCTGTTAGACGACATCTGGATGCTTTTACCCGAGATCGAATCATTGGGAAGTTGGAGGAAGGCCGCAGTGTGACAAGTGTGGCTGCAGAGTTCGGAATTGCTCACAGCATCGTTTCACGACTTTGGAGACAATTTCAAACTACAGGAACAGCTATCCGGGGGTTCAGTAGTCGTCGTCCACGAGGAACCACACCCGCAGATGACCGGTACATTGTCTTACAGGCCAGAAGAAACAGGCGGCAGACAGCGGGAGAAATTGCTAGACACACGACACAGGCGACTGGAGGACCAATATCGCGTTTTACCGTGTCCAGAAGACTGCACGGTGGTGGTCTGTTTGCACGACGCCCTGTACGGTGTGTACCTTTAACGCCTGCCCATCGGAGAAGGCGTTCTCTGTGGTGCTGGGAACACCGGAATTGGAGAGACAATGAATGGGGACGAGTACTCTTTACAGATGAGAGCAGATTCAGTTTGAGTAGCGATTCTCATCGCATACTCATCTGGAGAGAGCGGGAAGCCGCAATCATCCCTCGAACATCATTGAAAGGGACAGGTATGGAGGTCGCGGTGTTCTAGTTTGGGGAGGCATCATGCTTGGTAGTCGTACAGACCTTCACATCTTCGACGCAGGTTCAGTCAACGGGACCCGTTATTATAACGAGATTCTTCTTCCATATGTGCGTCTTTTTAGAGGCGCTATGGGTCTGCAGTTCCTTTTCATGGACGACAATGCACCATGTCATCGCACAGTAGCTGCCGAACAGCTCTTAGAGAGTGAGGATATTGAACGTATGGATTGGCCGGCACGATCTCCGGATCTCAATCCCATCGAGCATGTATGGGATTTTCTAGGCAGACGCTTGGCAGCTCGTACCTTACAACCAGGAACGATTCGGGAGCTTCGATTGGCGCTGCAAGACGAATGGGCAGCAATGCCTCAACAACTCATTGACACCCTCATTCTCAGACGCTGTGAAACCTGCCTAGCAGTCAGGGGAGATCATATCCCCTACTAAAGACCAGATGTTTCTTGCTGGACACCCATCACAGGGATGTTTCGGCCTTCAGTCGCTTTGCGCTCCATGCTACTTTTTCAATCAAGCTTCTTTTTATCCCTCTGATTTCTCTTTTAGTAAGTGTTGCTTACATTACACATGTCCTTACGTATTGGGGATCTTACGGTATTAAATGTGTTGATTTGGAACGCTTTTGTACAAAGTTATATTGAAAAAACCGTCTCTCGTCCTTAATTTTTGCACACCAGTGTATATATATATATATATATATATATATATATATATATATATATATTAGTGTTTATGAATTTAAAATTGATTTTATGTGGTTTATCAAGAAAATTAAAAGATTAACCTCTATATAACGAACTTTTTTCTGGATTTAGCGACTTCGTTATATAAAAAGATCCGACTACATATATATTCGCAGGAATTATTCAGGTTTTATAGTTGTGTATCTATGCGAACAATTTATCTTTGTAAATCATAATTTTTTGCTTTGGTGAAAGGGCGGTATTTTTCATTTTATTCCGGGGTGGTAAAACCGCAAGAGCTGGTCCTGCTGTACGCTCTTCACCAGCGCACCAGGCTGGATTTCGCGGAGGCTCTGCCGATAGCGCATCCGCCGCCACGTGGTGGATTCTCTTATTACAGTTTAGTATGTCTGCCGTCACAGCTGCGGCATTTACAACATATATTTATGTTAAACTAATGTAGTATTTGTTAGTAGACTTTTAAACTCCATTCTCTGTATACGAATTTTCAAACATTTGAGAAAAGGTATGATTTAAAAAATAATTAATGAAATATTGAGGAGATGCTTCATATACATAATAAATAATTTGTAACCGCATCTAAAATTCTGCTCCCTAACTTTTATGTACCAGAATTTTTTAGGTTAAAATAAAGGATTTTTAACAAATGATTGGAAACAATCAAATAATGTTCTCGTTAAAATTTGGTGAATACGCATGTGTGTGTGTGTGTAGTTTTTATAATAAATACGTGTATTATAATAAAAATTTTCATTAGTTTTGTCACTGAAATTTTTTATCACATATGAAAAAACATTATAGAAATTCACACCTATAGTCATAATTTGATACAGTAAACCCAAATAACTAAGTATTTTTCTTGTTTTAAGTCTTTATTCTTCCTTAAAGAGTTTTGTTGAATATTTAAAATTTAAAAAAATAGATAGAAAAGTTTTATATCTCTGAAAATGTGATTATATTTTGCAATTTTATATCTAATCTGCATTAAATTAAGACGAAAGAAATATCCACTACAAATATTTTCTTAAGCATCCTGTGGACAAACGCATACTTTTTACTCTTAAAGAGTATCGAATATTTTCCCTTAACTTTCCTTTAAACAAATGAAACATATCAGAAACAGAAATTTTTGCTTTTCTTACAGGAAACAAAACTCAAAACGGGGGAAAATATTACTCCTCCACACGCAATACAGATCTTTAAAGTCCTGAAATTATTTCCAATTGCTAGTTTTGTCCTTTTCAAAACATCTCTCACGAAGCTACTCTAAAAACATATACCGTAAACTGCTTCACTGAATAATTTACTCTTCATCTTCTTTCATAGAAAAGTTCTCTCCAGAAAACAACAATCTTTCTGCAGCAACAAAATAAATATATACCTTTTCTCCCTTTTCGACTTAAAGAGACGCAAACATTCTTTTGTAAAATAGTCATAGAACTCGATATAAAAGTATTCATTTCGATTTCTGCTGTCTTCAGCATAAAAATGCACAGTCCTTACAACTCCTCCAAGAATAGAAATTGCTCAGATATATCTAGTCTTCAATCGATTGCTAGCACACCTCTTGCTTTCTAACTACTCTATTTCTAAATCGAAGAGAGCATCAGAAGAAAAAGTTAAGTTACCATTTATATCTGATGCTGCTTTGGAAGATTTATGGAAGGGTGACTCAGGTCCTTTTGCTAAAGACTCTAATCGGTTGGACTGCCGTAACGTGTCCAACCAATTAATTGGTACTCCCCAAAGATATATAATCTGTACCACCGGTAGTATTAGTGTTATAGATTTACTGCAGCTCAATTTAATCCTCACGTAGTATAAATTATTCCTCACGGACTCGGAATGGGAAACACAAATATTTAGTGAATTGTAATCAATTCGAGATGAATGAAGAGTTGAGTCTCATAGCCGATATTGTAATTAGTTAATCAAATTGAGTATTGAATAGGAATATATTTTGTGTTTCAAATATTTGAATTCTTAGTTACAATAATAATTTTTTTTAAAAAATCAGCGTTTCTCAAGTTGTGGGGTGGGCCATCCAGAGGGGGGGGGGGGTGAGAGTCCAAAGAAGGGACACGAGCATATCGAAAAGTCGAAAGTAAAATATTTTTAAAAAAACTAACTAGTTTACTGAAAGGAAGCAAAACAAAGAATTTTGACATAATAAAAAATAGAATACAAGTTTATTTTTTCTGTAATGGGCTTACGTATTGGTATTTCTAACTTTGCATACCTAGTACATACCTCAGGAGCCGGTATCTGTTTTTAGGCGATACCAACTACCACAAGTAATTTTGACGCCCAGTTTCTTCCCCAGAGAGAGACACTTGAGCTCTGCCGATGTGGAATTTGCACTTGGGAATTTTAATTTTGCCGAGAGTATCCAAGCCAAACGGATACTCAAGGGATCTTTTTCATGCCATATAATCATACGACATGGCCGCTGTCGATTTTCTGCATCAGGAAAATCCGCCGACTTGTGCCGAGGTCGAACACGTAACCTTGGGTACAGAAGACCAGCGACAAACCAACTACGTCACCCACCCAGCATACATGTTTATCCTACCCTTATAAATATATCAGTACTTCCAAATATATGTGATAATTAATTTATCTATACTAAATTAAGAATAATTTTAATAATTAATAGTGACTTCCATAGGTTTGTCTTGCATATATTTTTTTTAAAGAAGACTGTGGAACAGACGTCCGATAGGTTACCCAGTGATTGCACAGCCCTCAAGAATGCCAGTTGTGAAGGATATAAGATAAAGATCAACAGACTAGACTATTTTTCTATTGAAATTTATACTAAAGGGGAGTTGGAAATCTCTCTCTCTCTCTCTCTCTCTCTCTCTATACCGACAATGTTAAATTGGCAGTTTTCAATGTACCTTTTATCTGTTATATGTACATGCTTGAAATTTTTCATACAATCAAAGTACACCTTTCTCATTATACTGAAATGAGCTTTTAGCTAATTTTGAATTTTTTAATAATTAATAAATAATTTTATCAAAAATAATGAAATTAACCCATTTTTCACAAAAAAAATTTGTAAAAATATTTTTTTTTGAGTTTTTTACAAAAAGATTTTTTCAGTATATATTAGCCATGCTTATAAATATATCATAGGAGATTTACATACCCGTGAACAGTAGTTTCTCAGAAAAGGTATACCGAACATCACAATTTACGTTTTGAGATAAATTGATTTTAATGTATTCAGGGAAACTTCCAATCGGCTAGGAAACAAAAAAATAATAGACTCAATTTACAATAAAATAAACATGTTTTGGTTTATATTAAACGTTCAACTTTTATGCAAAAGCGAAGTACTTTGTTTACATTTTTCGCCATTCAAATGAATATGACCCAGTTTCAACTATTATTTAAAAATAGGTTTTAAGGCCTTCTAATTATCCTAGATGTTAAAGTAAGGTACTTTTAGAAAGGTTAAAATCTATACAATTTGTAAATATAAAAATCTCAAATAGTCAAAAGAATCAGATTTTAACTTTCCAACACCCCTAAAGGAAAAGGATGATTGAAGAAATAAAAACAATTTAATTCTCTCAAAACTATTTTGCAATTTATTCCAATTTAAAAATTAGAATGGAAAAATAACATGATGCGTATCATATAACTTATATAAAGGTAACTCACTTAGAAAAATATCTATTGCTTAAAAGAAACACAAATAAAATTTAAAAATTTTCTTAATTTGCACGGCTTATGTCGTATTGTAGCTCTAGCGTCCCAATACATTATTACAGCATACAATGCGTAGTCATTGCATGTGGGAGTGATGAAAATTCTGATTGAAAATTGGGTCTTCAAATATTGAAAGTTTGTGTGAGAAGCACTGTTTTAAATTACTTTCATTTATTGTACATGCTGTACAACCCGAAGAAAAGACATTTATATTTACGTATTGTTTTATAAGGAGCAAAAACTATTTTATATCTTCCGATTTTAGGATACATTTTACGTAATAGAGAGATGCCAGTGGCGGCAGTTAAAGTAAAGACACATCTTCAGTGACAACTCTTATGGGGTCTCAGAGGTGTTAATTTTGTCTCGAGAGCTGAAAATATAAACAATTTTTGACAAGATATAATTCTTTAAAATTAGAATCAAATAATTCACTTCTTTTAAATAGTTTTTATAAAGAAATGAGGATTTATAAAAAAGTAAAATATTAAAAATCTAACAATAATTTAAAAAATTATAAGCACATGAAAATAAGTAACATTTCTATAAGAAATATTAAGTAAGTTTTACGTTGCACATGATATTTTATAAGATTATTATTAGCTCTAATTACTAGTAGTAATTTGATTTATAAAGTCAAATATATTCTTACTATACTGTAGTATTTTTATATATATTTAATAAAGAGTAACAGTTTTTTTCTAAAAAATGCATTAATTTTTTTAAAATAAAAATGATATGTAATACGAAAATTAGGTGAGGTTTAAAGAGTACGACACATTTTTTTTAATTCTATAAAAAGTTTCATACATCAAAGGCTAATATTTTTAAAAATATCATGCGCAACGCGTAAAACTTATTTAATATTTGGTACAGAAATGTCTCTTATTTTCTGTGCTTATACTTTTTAAATTTATGATTATATTGTCAACATTTTACACTTTTTTGAAACTTCATTCCTTTATAAAAATGTGTAAAAGAGTCGATCTAGTCGAAAGCTGTCTATATTTCCAGCTCTCGAGACAACCTTGAGCACCCAAATAGGAAGACACAAATTATATTAAATGAATAAAATATTAATACAAGATTTGTATGCAGAACCGGAAATCGAGTAATATTGCAGTTTGTATTAAATGTTTTAAAAAACCAGCATTTGATTCCTTGAGGCAGTGATCCGTAATCCCCGGTCCGTGGATCAAATGGTGTCAGGCCGCTTAAAGAACATTAAACTATTGCCATTTTATTTAAAGGGGTGCATTTCTTTTCTGATTTTCGCAACTTTCCACGGAAATCACTTTATATTCCACGTTAAATCACTTTTATTCATTTTTGCTGTAACTATATTTTATTCTGAAGGCATATTTAAATGTAACTAAACTAAAATTGTTAAACCAGAACAATCTAAAATATAAACAATCAACATGTCCCACCCTCGGTGGGCCGTGGTAAAATTATCAAACGTTGACCGGTCCGCAGCGATAAAAAGGTTGCGGAGCACTGTCTTAATGTATCCGGCTGCTTGCGACAACTTATTTTTTTAAAAAAAATAAGATATGGAGATTTGTTTGTGGTTTTTATATTCATTTAGATCATTTTAAGAATAATATGCTAAAAATAAGAAGAGAAAAAGAAAGTATTATTACTAAAATGAGAAAAAATTGGTAAAATTTTACAAAAATTACATAAACGGGCCCCATTCTGTACAAAAAAATTATGAACAAATTTTCAACTTTTCAATTTTGATGTGTTGTTTTGCTATTCATTTTTGAAATGACCTTCAGGATTAGAGACAGTTTAATTTTTACAAAACCGGGAACATTTGATCTTAGTGATTATATAAAATTGATTAAAAAAAGCTGTGATAATATTCCCATAAGGGACAATAGATTTTGTAATAAAACAGTGATTGATAAATCTCAAGGTTAAAACACTTGTACTATTATGCAGAACATTAAAAAAATTTCAGTTACTTATTTTCAAAACTCTGAGAAATAGCTGTCCCCGTTTGAGCATTTTCAAAAAAAAAAACGAATTTTGAGTAAAACGTATTTTTAATTACGACATCTTGCTTAAAGTAGTTTTATCGGCTTTTAAGCTTGTAATTTTTATTCTAGTGAATGGAAAATAATAAACTTGGTATTTTTATAAAGCTAGTAAGATGTTCTATAAAATAAAATCATAAAAAAAATGTCAACTTTTGGAAAAATTCGTGATTTTAGAGTTGTCAGATACCTTAAATGAATCGAAGATTAATACAAGATTTGTATAAAAGAATCACAAATCGTATAATGCTGCAGTTAGTATTAAAAATTTTAAGAACCCGCATTTGACTCTTTTACTTCTTTTTCCTTTCAATTTGAAACTCGAAGGACGAATCAAATATTCACCCGAAATTCAAACTTAACTCTGATGTTTCTCGGAGATTTATGAAGGACTAACTCATTTCCATTTCCTTAAGATTCTAATCGGTTTTACTGCTGTAACGAGTTCCAGCTATTAATTGGTGCTCCCTAAAGATACATAATCTAAACTCCTCAACGATACAGATGCTGTAGATTTACGGGAGCTCAATTTAATCTCCACACCATACAAATGACTCTTTACGGACTCGGAATAGGAAGTGCAAATATTTAGTGAATTGTGATCAATTCCGAGTCCAGTGAAGAGTTTACCCTCCAGCCTTGATTAGGAGCAATTTATGAAATTGAGTATTGAGGAGAGTTCGGTTTATATTTTAATTATTTGGAATCTTTGTTAGTTGGACTTTTATACAACTTTTATTTGGGAAATTGTACGTTACATCTATTTGTCTTCACGCCGAGTTGATTCGTTAATCAGGATAATTTTGTATAACATTGTAACATTTAAGGATTCCTAAAAATTAATTAAATATCTCTATGTTAGCCGTTTTGTAAATATTGCCACAAATGTTGCGTAATGAATGTTTAAAATAGTGTAAATAGTTTGTATCTGAATTATTCTTATAATTATATCTGGATTTCTATCTAGTTCTTATTATAATTCGTTGTATTTATTTTATGTTAAAATTGTAATATTCGCTAGCAACGCTGTTATTTTCATTATAATGGTGATTGAATGGAAACTTGGCGAAACCTTGGCGATAGAGCCAAGTTAACGTACTTTTTGGTGACTTTGGTGACCATATTGACGACCACTTTTGGCGAGTTCGCGATCATATGGATTCTAATTGAAATTAGTGAAGAAATCTACTAATACCACGATCTCTGATGCAAGCAGATTTTCCGAGAAGAATCCGTGAAGCCTATAAATAGGGCGTTGCTCGTCGAAACTGAGTAAGTCTAGTTTTGACCATTGTAGTATTGTTTTGACTAGTGATTGGTCAGTGTTGATTTGACCCCGAAGAGTCGAGTAGCGATTAGCTATTGCTTTGATTGTTGAGTAGGATGAGCGAGTGCTTGTGAATAATCTTTAATATACCTGTATTTCAGACACCGGTAGTTGTGTCTGAGAGCCGTAAGAGATGTGAAAGCCTTCTGAGATTTATTAAGTGAATTTGAATACTTTATCCTGTATTTCAAGGATTGTTTTTCGACAATAAATTTCCATCGCTCCCGAAGAACTGTCTTGCTCTTTGCGACTGATTTGCATAGAATCCTTGAACCTCAATCTAGGTAACAATATTAATGTCTCTAACAAGGTTTCTATTCACTTTACCATAAGCATATTTGTTATTTCTATAAAATGGAGAGTAAAAGAGGAAATAACAAAAGAAAATGTAGCTTCTATCCTTTTACCCTTCTCTTCCACGTTGATTCGAGTCTCGGTGCTACGGAAGACCTGCCTATAGAGCGGTTAATGCACTTTAAATCTCTCATTGGTGTTGTATGGTAGTTTAGAGAGGGGTACCAGTCCAGGTGTGGCTCTCGTCACTTGACCGGGGTGCAAAATTAAGACGTTCTTTGCCGTTAGCCCTCGTGTTGCTTTCCAGTGCAATGTCAATAAACACTCCCTAACCACCCCTCCCTTTCATATCTATTAACTTGTGAAATTTTCTTTTGTCTTTTAAGGGATAATAGCCTTTGTTGCTCCATATCCGAAAAAACCTGTAACTTTAACTACCCTCCCCCCCAAGGAGGTGGGTAAAGATCATGCCTTTTTTTCACCCCATCGAAAAATTCATATTATATATATATATATGTATGTTTTAACACTTATACTCAGTCGAAATGAAAATGTTTGGGTTTTTTTTCAAAAAATTCTTTTATTAAATAGAGAAACAGGAATAAAAATAACCTGTTACACTATATGCAACACATGTCTTCGATTATATTTCCTTCTGATTTTCACTGGCTGAATCGCTACTGGACCCTCCATTAAGGTATCCGACTACTTGCGACAACTTTTTTTTTGAAAAAAAGAAAATATGGAGATCTTTTTGTGATTTTTATATTTATATAGTATATTTTAAGGAAAAAATCCTAAAATTGGTAAAAGAAAATAAAATTATTATTATTAAAATGGGAAAAAACTAGTAAAAATGTACGAAAAATTACATAAACGGGGCCCGCTCTCTACAAAGATTTTATGAACAAATTCTCAATTTTTCAATTTTGATGTGTTACTTTGTTATTCCTGTTTGAAGTGATCTTCACGATAAGAAATATTTTAATTTTTACAAAAACTAGAGCACTTTATCTAAGTCATTATACGAAATTGTTAAAAAACATTGATTATATTCACATAAAGAGCTGCAAATTTTGAAATAAAACAGTTATTGATAAATCTGAAGATCAAAACACTTCTACTGTTATGCAGAACATAAGCAAAAAATTTCAGCTAATTATTTTCAAAACTTTTTGAGCAATCGCGGTCCCCGTTTGAGTTTTCGAAAAAACACGTTTCGCGTAAAACGCATTTCAAAGTTTGACATCTTGTGTAAAGTTATGGCATTTGCTTTTACTAAAACGCTTGTAGTTTTTGTTCTAGTGGAGGGAAAATAAAGTACTTGATATTGTTATTAAGTTAATAAAATGGTCTATAAAATAAAATCACAAAAAATTTTGCCGATTTTTGAAAAAAATCATGGTTTTAGGGTAGTCGGATACCTTAAAAGCGTTTTGAAGTGTATCAGCATATCCAAGACTTGGTGTTTTTTGTCTGAGTGTGATTATGGCGCCAGTATCTCAAAGTACCAAAGTACAGATGCAACATGCGCACAGCAGCCAACAACTCTAGCACCCACTTTGCACTGCCAATACAATTCAACGTTTGGATTATGACCTGTACCTGTTCTTATCCACGTGTTACGTACTTTTGAACTTGTGTGTCGTTACCTCAACTGGAGTCGAACAACTGAGGGATTTTCTCGATTTACGTAAAGAGTGTACAGACTCGTTTGATTAAGGTGTTCGTGAGAGTATGATCGGCTTTGCTTAAGCTTTTATATATCCCAAGAGTTGAATATCGTAGATCCTTCCATGTTAATCGTGGAAAATCTAGAAGATCAAAGTCACTTAACAAAATCCATATCATCCTTTTTCTTGCCCAGTCATTTGCTTCAACTGTTTGCTGCATAGGCTTCTTTACTAAATCTAGCATTCTTTGGACAATTACATTGTCGTTCTCAATATTGTTAAGTCTTGCTGGGTGGAAAACAATAAGAATTGCAGAGACGATTTTAACATAATCTTCAATACATGGTATTTGGACATTTGGGATAATATTGTTTAAAGTTCTCCGGTTCTTGATCTAGCCGTTTACTGTTTCAACTACACCCAACGAATCGATACCACTAATCGTGTCTCGTTAGCATCTTCTATAGACAACTTTCCTTGTTTATCCAGGAATGCAGACATTTTAGGTACTATGTGCATTTCTTCTAAAAGCTCCAAAACATTTGACCGATTCGCGGACAAGCTATTTTGTTTCGTATTACATTAGCAAACTCAATACACCAAAACAAATAAATGACAGTTTAAAAGCCTTATTATTGTAGTATTTGAGAAACCAAAAAATGTAGTGGTGCTTAAAGATTTTAACAGTTTTTTAAAACTGAAAATTAGAAAAATTACGCTTAAAATAACAAAACTCAACGAATTTGCCAAGTTTGATGACTTTTTTATGTGACTTCCTATTTTTTCCCCTTACTATTTTAGAACAAACGTAAAGATCAATACCTAAAGTTCACATAAATATAATAATATAACTCTAATTAATACTCTGAATTTTCATGACTATGATGGGCGAAAAAAGGCTGATCTGTACCCACCTCCTTTAATAAGTTCTTTAAAAAATAAAAGTTATTTCAATAATAAGGGTTTTAAAATATTCAAAAGTATTTGAAAATATTTTAGAAAAAAATTAAAATAAATTATAAGTACATGTGTGCATGTATGTGTGTGTGTGTGTTATTTTTTTAACTATTTCAAACATGTTCAAAATAAACCGATGTATATATACATAAATACATTTATATGTTGAATATAGACATACACTTAGGCAAAGTCTTCATTCTCTTCCCCCGACAAAATGTAAATATTCCAAGAACATTCTATGTCCCGCTTGTAATTGAGAACTTTCCCCAGGAACTATTTGATTAATGATTCAATGGTGGACAGATGGTTCTGAATCCCTGATTTGAAATTTTTCTCTTTCCTAAAAAGAATGGAGGTAATAAATGTCCCAAAGCAGATAATTTGAATGATGTACCCTTTCAAATTGACAAGTATATTTACGCCAGATGCTCAAGATCACAAATGATCGATAGATTTTTGTAAGTGTAAAAAGAAACATTTCCCAGTATTTATGTTGTGAAGAATTTATTATATAGGATATATTCTCATGTTGAATGGGCAGTATTAAATATTTAACTTTTTTTGTTTTCTGTTGAGAATAATTTATAACGCGTCGAATCGAATATATCAACTAGATTTTTCAAGAGTAAATGGATTCAGGAATTCTACGGACAGTATTCAATTGCTAGAATGGAATGTTAAAAAGAGAATTGAAATATGGCTTTCTAGGCGCTAAAAAGACAGTATGTAAATAGGAAATTCTAAAGATTATGATTCTTATTTATGAACAGTATTTTAGACAACAATTCATAGAAATGTAATAAATAAATAATTCTTTTAATGCTTCAGTTCTGAACTGCCGTATAAGTAATAAATGAGACAATTTGTGAAGCTTATTGCTCCTTTAAAACAATATAAAACATCCAAAAATGTTAAACAAAGGGCACATTTTTATTGCACTTAAAACTAAGCATAAAATTTAACATAATGCGAAAAAATGGAAAAATTTTATTTTAATTTACAATTTTCAATTTCTCACACTATAGTTTATTTTGTGATTATGGAACAAAAAAAACCCTAAATGTTTGCTTTTTCAAGTACACTCTGTATGCTATGAAGAATGTGTTTCATATATCTTAAAAAAGAATCTTTCTCATACTTTTTTTTTCTAAGTATTTCATGTTCGTACCTCTTTTTCAAACGGTTGAGGTTTTTGTGAGTGTGTGTATATATACATGCACACACAATTTGAAACATGGTGTAATACTAGTCTTACATTGCAATGGTTTAAGAGTTAATATTGACTTTTTTGGTTATCTTTCTATTTTCGTTTCTTCTCAAGAAACAAATTGCTCATTGAATTGCCAATTCCTGCTCTTCACGGAATATTTTCAAGAATCTGAATTCGTGTCTTCAAGGAAAAATTTTCACCACAAAGAGAATACTGGATGAGAAGTATTTCTTTATCATGGACAAACTACATCTCTTAAAAACACTAGCCCTAATAATCTTCCTATAAGAATTGAAAATATGAGCAAATCAAAGATAGAAAGAAGAAAATATCAGTTCCCGTGCAGTGAACGGGTAAACCAATAATGGGGTTAAATATTTTATTCAATGCAAAATCTAATAGATTATTCTTAAATCTGAGGCTTATAAAAATAAACACATCAAAATAAGGATAGAACTGTTTTGTGAAAGTTTTTTTCTTGAAATGTCAATAATCAAAGCAAAAATTAAATAAAAACCTACGATTTGAAATTTTTAGTACGAACCTATAATTCTACCAACAGTTATGTCCGCTTTAGCCTAGGGCTTATTGGCAAGAATTCGTGGCCAGAGAGTCATTATTTCACGCCTTAGTGTCACTGAAGACGCCCGTGTAGTGTAGCTAATGCACGTAAAATATACCGAGGCTAAAATTCCTTCAGTTAGCGTGTTGTGGTAGTTCGGAGAGGGAGGTACCAGCTCAGGTGCCATCCCCTTCACTTGACCAAGGTTCAAAATTACTAGGTCCATCACCAACAATACTCGTGTTGTTTTATATAGTGACGTTTCTGAACACTTCTTCACTCTCTATACACAGTAATCATTTTTTAAAAAATTCTAATGTGCTGCAGATTGGTGTTTAACCATTGCAGAGGGAGACACCTTGGTTCTGGCGATACGAAACCGTATTTAGGATTATAATTTTGCCGAGAGCACCCAAGTCAAACAGGTACTCAAGGGACTTTTATATGCCACATCATCATGCGACATGGCCGCTGTTGATTTTCTGTATCATGAAATTCCCCCGACTTGGGCCGGGGTCGAACACGCAACCTTAGGCTTGTAAAACCAGCGACAAACCAAATACGCCCCTCAGCCGGTTGCACAGTAATCATTTAATTAAAAGGATAAGCATTTTTATGTTTTATTTATTTTCTTTCTGTATTATATATACAGTGGGTGATCGGTTAACGAACATTTTCAAGAAAGATTTTTTTTTTGTGTTTGGACAACGAACACATATTCGGAGGTGATCAGGGAGACACCCCTTAAATTACGGATGAAATTTTGACAACTGCTCAAGATTTGGAATTGGAGGTACGAGGATGACATAGAAGAGCTCATAATGGGACATGAAGATGAACTGACGACAAAAGAACTCCAAGAAATTTTGAATGAAGAACACCAAGAAGCGCAACGAAATGTGTCTCCTTCTGAACCAGAGAAAGACGAAAGAGGACCAATGCCGACATCTGCCATTAAAGATCTTTTGAAAAAGTGGGAGGCTGTCAAATCAAAATGGTCTTAGAATCGCACCCAAACCAAGTTGATGTCCGTAGGGTTGGGGATCTTTACAACAACAATGCTATTAATAACTTCTGGAAAATCCTGAAAAAGGGAGAAACGCAATCGACATTGGAAATGTTCTTCAACGCCCCATAAGCAAAAAATGAAAAGGACTGATTAATATGCAAGGCTATATATATGTATTATTTTTTTAAAACTTACTAAGAAATTATACATTTTTTAAAATTTAATTTTTAGGGTCTCCAGAACGAATTAATCGATTTCACATAGAAGTCTATGGTGAACCGATAATCAGTTAACGAACAATTCGGATAGCGAACATAGTCTTGGAACGGATTATGTTCGTTAACCGATCACCCACTGTATTCGAAACTGTTTTCTTGAATAAAAACTATTGTTATTAAATTACAAATTAAGTATGACAAGCTTTATTCCACTGTGTTACTTAGTAAACCACTCATAACCCTCAGCGATCAAAGAAATGGCTATATATTTATTACATAACACAAATGCTTTAGGCTTGTAATAAGTAACTTTTATGACGTTAAATTTTTTAAGTTGTTGTTGTTACTAATGTCACTTTTCTGACGGTGTGAGTTTGAGGCTCACGAAATTCATCGAGGCAAAGGGCTAGATGAACGCCTGTAGTTAGCCGTAACTTCGAGCACTATTCAGGAAACAGTACAAATCGGCTCGGTTCCTCCCCAATTTTGAGGGAATACACCATGGGTCATCAGGAATCTTCCACCTCTCTTCCTCTTCTATTAACCTCACGAGAGAACTTGTGGCTTGACGGGTATTCAGAATACCCCCCTGCCGAAGAGGCATGAAACATTTATAGACATCCATGTCTTCTCCAGGATTCAAACCCAGGTCCTACGGAACAGCAGTCAGCGTCAGTAGCCACTACATCGGATGGACGTGGGTAGCCACCGGCACAATTTAGTGTGTAGTGTAAAACGCTTTAATACAGAAACAAAAAACAATAATGTTAAAAGTATGACATTAAAGCATCCCAGGACGTGTTTGAAATTACTGCCATTGGCATGTATGCACGCACGATACCGACGCGATATGGATTGGCGGACATGTTCGAAAGTATCGGGTGTTTCACAGATCGTAGCAGCCACGATGGATATTCGTGCCACCAGGTCCATTTCAGAATTGACGGACATGTCGTCAATCGTGGCTCTGAAAGATCCATGTTCCACCAAGTTATGATACAACCGAGTGAGCGTTTGATGATTAGATTGCCGCCTCGTTGGATAACTTTCCCCATACAACCGAACAGCAACACGTCCATTTCCGTTGGCTAGGTCGTAGATGAGTTGAATATCCGCCAACTCAGCGTTCGTATAACGATTCATCTTCATCACACTCTGTCCATGTCTAAATGAGGAAACCACATGTTACGACCATGCGAGATTACGTACAGCACCACCTACTTCTGCCTATACTTTCCTATGTAATTATGGTTCCCCATGATGTTCTCTACCTCTCCCCCCCCAAGTTTTCCCGCGGCATTCGGGGACACCCTGTAGAGTGACGTTATAAACACTCACACACTCAACCAATAGCCTAACCACTAATGAATTTTGATATTTTGGCAGATGTTCTAGTCCAGGGATGGCGAACCATTGGCACGCGTGCCATTCATGGCACGCGACTCAATATTTTGGGCAAGCCACCGATCAAAACGGTTTGCATTTTAATTCAAAATAACAATGTTCAATATGAAGTATTACGAGAAACATGAGTGATCGGTCACAGTTTTCAGCGAGATTTTCTCAGTTAAAAGAATTATCGGAAACACTTAAGTTTTTTATGTACCTTGATGTGACTTCATTTAATAAACTGAAGTTGTCCCAATTCTATTCGTTGTAAATTGAAATATTTGAAATGCAACTCTGATTGATTTCAAGTCTAGTTCAATATGGATTCAAAAATTTGTTGCAAAAAAGTAGACAGTTGGAATTGATCAAAACAGAAAGATTAACAAGCAAGATACGTTAAAATGCTGGTAATGAAATTTAGAAACATGGAATTCGATTTCAGATACATTTAGCTGTTCGAAAAAACTGGTTCATGCGAGTTATATGTCTGCGAGTTATTATATTCAAAGATAAATAAAATTAAAGAGTCACATACCGTTTCGAAGATTACTTCAATTCAGCTTGCGTTCTGTGGTAAAAGTAACATCTTACGATTCTAAGTTATTTGTCATCTAATCTACCGCAACAGAATTCCCACTAATGTTATTTGAATTTGAATTACACTTATAAACAAAACATTTACTACTATGCTGTGCAAAATGTATTTTTTTTTCGTAGTAATTAAAGAGTTTTGAGTCATTAGTATTTACTTTTATTCTTTTCTCAATAATCACAAGTCGAAATTATTTGACGGCACGTCTATACCTTCTTAATCATTTCTTAAAGAAAAAATGGCACGTTGATCCAAAAAGATTCACCACCCCTGTTCTAGTCATGTAAGTCTGAAAAAGTATAAAAACCTCCAAGTTTGATTAATTCCCAAAAACTCAATAAAAAATGTTAAAGTACATTATATAAAAATAACTTCGTTGCAGTTTGCTTCGTAATCGTTTTTATCAGTTTTTGATTGCATGAACAAATTTTAATTGACAAAGTTCCTTAAATTTAATGTATTCCTATCTTCCAAGGTTGCATCACCTTTGATTATTAATAAGAGACATTCCTAAGAAAACAAATTACTTCATTACACGCTTGGCGAATTTCAGATATATTTCCTCTTGAACTTAAGAGAAGTAAAAATTCTTCGTTTCTCGTTTTTTTTCGTTCGGTTTTAAACGTTAAGCGAGTTTAGTTATTAAGTTAATTATTGATTATTTTTTGTGATAGTATTAAATTAACGTTATTTTTTATGTGAATCAAGAAACAAAAAAAAAATAATATATTAGATTGCTTTTACATTCTAGCACTTTTTTATTGGATGTAATAGGTGAAATTTTAGTTTTTATTATGTATTTAGTCGTTACTACTGATAAATATGCAATAAAAATATAATTGATACGTTTTAATTAAAATTGTCTGATATTTTTACAAATTTATACAAAAAAATTATGCTAATCGTATTTCAAAATACTGTTTTCAATAAATCAACTATAAGCGCAATTTATTATTTGAATGATATTCTTTTTAATTTGATACTTATTGCACTTCAAAGTTTTTATTTGCGCTTGCTCCATCATTTCTCAAACTGTGGGGTGCACGCCCTAGAGGGGCGAGATAAACCTACGAGGGCTGCGTGAATACATTCAAGAGTCGAAAACAAGGAATTATATTTTAAAAAATTATTAATTTACTGAAAGTAAACAAACAAAATACATTCTGACATAATAAAAATAAAATTAACATTTACACTGATGTAATACACTTACTTGTATAAATATATCAGTACGGTAAAATCCTAGGAGGACCCACTGGTGTTTTTGGCGCCAAAAATTTTTCCCCAAAAAGCGCCAAATTGAAGGTCTTCAAAAAGGCGTCAATGACGAAAAACTCTTGGGAAGCGTAGGTGTCAGCGGGGGGAGAAGGGGGGATGAAATGGGCGTTTCGCAAAGATGATATCGAATAAATACATTAAATTAATCATTATAAAAAGATAAAAACGGAGAAAGCAATGAAATTCATTTTAAAAAAGCATTCTAAAACCAGTGTGTAGAACATGATTTACATTTTTAAAAAAGGACGAAAGGGGCGTTTCGCAAAGATAAAATCGAAGAAATACATGAAATCAATCATTTTAAAAAATTTTAAAAGGCACTTACCTTACGCTTGCATTTCGTCATGTTCCGTTGGTGGATACACCTTGCGATGGATGCAAGGAATTCATGAAAATTGTCATCCACCAACTTGAGACCGTTAGATCGTCATTCACGACGAACGCATTCATGCTGTTGCCGAACCAATATCTCGTCAAACGCAAGATAATAGTTATAGCAAGTTTGCTTTCGCTAAACCAAGTGCCCTTTCTCACAATCCGAACGACGTCGTGGGGATTATCTTTCGCCTGGTTGCGGCAACGCCATTCTTCGTAGCCGTCAACCGTTCCCTTTCACTCTTGCAAACGCATTTCTTTTTTACACCTCGGACATTCATAACGAGAAGCAATTAAATTAGCTTTCATACACCATTCTAACGTCTCTTTTTTCCCCTTTGTGCCCAGGAGCACAAAGAAACCTGTCGTAGCCTCACTTTCAAGTAATTTGCTTTCAAAAGCCATTCTTAACAAAAACCGGTGGAACCTTCTCAAGCGAAGTCAAATGTCAAAAAGACGTTTTTTCGGAAAAGGCGAAAAACGTTGCACTTTTTTTAGGGTTGCCATTTTTTTCGGTGATTTGAAAATCCAAAATTTTGGATGAAATGGAAGAGTTACCATATTGTAACATTATCGCTCAAAATTTGGCGACCAAAAGTGGGTCCTCCTAGGACTCAACCTATCAGTAGTGTGCAATGTATTTTATAATTCATTTAACAATACTAAGTTAAGAACAAGTTTAATAATTACCAGTGAACCCATGGGTTTGTCATATATAAAATTATATACTACAATTAACACTTATCTTGATAATTTGTACGGTTTATAATTAATCCCTTAATGCCGATTAAAAGTTACGCGATTCGCTCCCCAGTGCCACCGTTTAACACGTAGGCAAGTGTATGTCATGTATTGGTGTGGAGGGAGGGCGGAAAAAATAAATAAACAAATCCTCTGAAGTAAGTAAATCTGTCACAAACACTGTCAAGGTTCTTGTATTGCATTCCAAAGCCTTTGGAATAACTTTATGGTAGCAATGCACAGTAAATATCGTACTTCGGAAAGACGTATCTATACATTCAGGGCAATTAACGCTTTGGCTGTGCGAGACTTTTATATACTTTGTTGACGCTTAAGGTATCCGAATACGTTCGGATCCGTGATTTTGCAAAAGCGTATAAATGGATAATATTTATGATATTTAGTGTCACTTAGATTAGAAAATATATATAAAATTGTTTCAAGAATAGTAATGCAATAAAAAATTATTTAAGTACAATACTTTGACAAAAAAACTGAACATAGAATGGCCCATTTTCAAAATATTCTCCTTTTGTGAAAAATGCTTGTATTATATTAATATTTTGCCTACATATAGCTCAGACCTCTGTACAGCGGCTCAACAAGAATTTTTGAAACATAAACCTAGAAGTGGGTTTATCTATGTTTTACGACAACAGAGGGGAGAAATTTTAAGAAAAAAATACCGATAATTATTTCAATTGATTGTAACTCTGAAAATAACACGAATTTTACAAAAATCTTAGTTGAGCCTCTGCATAGAGGTTTGAACTATATACAGACAAAATATTAGTATAATAGAAGCATTTTTCACAAAGGAGAATATTTTGAAGAAAAGTTATACTAAGTTAATTTTTTGCCGAAATATTGTATTTAAATAATTGTTTTGTCAAAATGTCCTTAAAACAATTTTGTACATGTATTCTAATCAAAGCGACACTAAATATCATAAAAATTATCCATTTATTCGCTTTTTTAAAATCATAGTTTCGAACGTAGTCGGATACCTTAAGAGGTTAAAAAGCCATATTGTAGCTTCAGCGTCAAAGTCTATTATTATTGAATTCACTATATTGTTATAGTATGGAATGGCGATGAAAATTATTATTGAGTATTGGGTCGAAAATAGTGAAAGTTTTAGAAGCACTGACTTGCATAGATATACTTTTAAACAATTCTGGAATTTACCATTTTTTAAGATACAGGTAGTAATTCAATTTTCAAGTTTAATAAAAACATACATGTGCTATGAAATTAATAGTAATGATAATACTTTTACTTCAAAATTAATGAAATAAAATATGAAACATTTTTCATTTTAATCTTTATTAAAAATGGAAAACAAAACTATAGTTGTTTGATCTTTATTTACGTCCCAATGTGAATCAACATGAGGACTTCCTAAGACAGAACCTTGATGAAATGACGATGAAGGCACTTGATCCAAATTTCCGCACCATGCCAAAGGGAGGACTTTGTGTTTCGACAGATTCAACATGCATCAGGTCCTCTGCAGCGGGTTTTCAGTGACATTAAGTTTTAACTGGGTTTTATTCGCGATTCTGACTAATCTTCTAGGGAGAAATACTTTTGCTGATGTTAAACAGATTGATTCAAAAATAATGTGACCAATTTCAGAGTAAAATAAATTTTTATTAAATTGAATTATTTACATGAAACTTTTAATGTAGTTTCCTTTGAGATGGTACACTTTGCGTAAATGTTTAGGCCAAGCAAAAAAGCCTTTTCGACCACTTTGGGGGTGTTTTCCAACTTCCTTGATTGCTTTTTGAAGCCCTTAAGTGTTTTCACTTTACTTCTATTTAGTTGTTTTTTAAGTATCCCCATAAAAAAATAATCGTAAAAAGTGCAGTCAGGGAATGATGCTAGTTATTTTTGAGGAGAAAGAAAATTTACTTTTTTTTTTGTTTTTCAGCTATTTTACAGCATGAATTTGTGCAGACCTTTGGTTAAAAACAAAAATTTCTTGAGGATAAAGATGTTCATTTACTTTGATCCGTACTTCAAAACTTTATTCTAATAGTATTTAGCATCAATTTAAGCCTTTGGTTCTACAAAAAATGGTTTTTTAAGCTTTGAAAGGACATTCACATCCATACCATAACACCTGAAGTCAACTTGCATTTTGAAAAGCAGCTGCATCTTTGTGACGCTTTGCACGCATAATATATCGTATTTTCTTTTTACCAGTTGTGTATGACAGATAAAACATTGCTTCATTCAAAGTTTCCATGTTTTCTTTATCTACCTTTGAGTATTTTTAATAATGAGGCCAAGAACGTTTTCTTATGTCTTAGCAGACATTTGATGACAGACTGTGTGCTTTATTCACTTCTTATAGCCAATATTATTTATCTTACGATAAATTGTCGATTGTGATACTTGCAGTTTATTTACTAAAGTTCTTTGAGGCAGATAATTTTCTATAACATTAAGTTGCTTCAGTTTCCTTTTTTTCTTTTTCACCTGGGGCTTCCTTTTGTCTCTATTTTTTCTCTGGAGCGTTTGATTGCCAGTCAAATTTTATTACTTTTCACAGTTTAGATAGTAATTCACTACAAAAATGTCTTTTCTCATTTTTAAATGTTTTATTTATAGCAGAATTTGAGCAATCAGCCTTTAAAAGCTCTAAGATTTCGTTTCGGTAAGATAATATGGTTTCGAAGTCATAATTTGCTGCCATTAATAAAAATAGTTATATTAGTAATTTAAACTTTTCATTTTTAAACTATAAAACAGGTAGTAAAGTGATATAATTTACCATAAATAGTTACATACTTTTAAAATTGGTCACACAAATTTTGAATCAACCTGTAGTAGGATTATAAAGCCTTTTTCTGAAAAGGAACCGGGATTTATGCTAATGAGGGTTACTATTTAAAGTCAAGTGAAGTGGCAAGTAAGTGATGGTGATTGTTGTCATTGCTGAGAAGAGCCTTTCAGCCACTTTGAATATATATATTTTTTCATTTTAATAATTAACATTCATATTCTGAGGAATCCCGTTAGCGTGACAAGGGAAAATTAATTTACATTTAGGTTAGTATTCTCTGAAGGAATATTAAATACAAAGCAAAAAAGAGCGTTCATTTCCTCCTTTCTTTCAAGTGCAAATATTGCATTTCTTCATTTTTAGTGAGAATATTTTAAAATATTTATTTATACAATGTCACTAATGCTTCGTTCGTGTGAAAACTGTCCTCTTCAAATAATTTATATCAGCATTTTTATCACGTATTGTTACTTAATTAAATCCGGAAAGGAAAAGTTGTAAACTCAAACACTCATTTTCGGCCCACTTCCTATTTAGAACACTGTGTGAAAAAAAAGGCTGATATCCACTTTTAACTGTGAGATTTCCTGGCAAAAAAAGAATAAAACACTTGAGAAATCGCGTGATGTGTGATATTAGCTCCAAAATGTGGAAAGAAATCCTCTTCTTCCTATTTTAATCTTTTCTTTTCGTTATTATTATTATTCCATTGAAGAAAGGAGGTAGAATTATATTGCTTCGAAAATGGCGATTTGTTTCAATGACCTAAAATATAAAAAGAACATTACGAAGTCTTTGAGCGTCGTCCAATGAAGCTGAGAAATTGAACAGTGGAGTATTTGATACAACCTGGAGAATAAATTTAAGTTAAAAGTTTTCGATAATAGAATTTTAAATGAAAAATATATATCTTTTAAGAATAATAATCTTGAATTTGGAATCGTAGTTCTGTGTTTAAATTTCTGAAAGAGAAAAATGGGTTAAAATTTAATAAAAGTATCTTTTTCCCTTAAGATTTTCTGTTCTGATTTTCTAAATAAGGGAAGTCGTTTTTAAAAGAATAAAAACTAAATTCGGGAATAATACTCTTAACATTTTCTTTACATCAAAGAAAAAGTAGAAATATTCAATCATATTAGAAAAAAAAGTTGAATTTATTTTTAAAAATTGCTAGAATTTGACAATTTGAATCATAGTTCTTTTTTTAATAAAATAAACAATTCAAGTATAATTTATGTTTTTGTGCTATAAATTACTTGTTTTCTTCTGTTTGTCTAATAACATCTCAGTACTTATATTATGTTTTTTTATTATGCTTCTTAACAACTAAATTAACAAGTTTACGTTATGTTTGGTTTCATTTTGTGTTTATGTTAATGAGGTTATTATTATTATTATTATTTGTTTTCAAAGTAAAATTAACTTATACGAACTAATCAAAATTATTAATGATAAATACATGAAATACAAACTTGTGCATTCTTGTTTAAAATTTTAAAATATGCGAATGTCATGAAAAATTATTAATCAATCAAAGATAAGTAAACTATTTTGGAATCTATACGATGAAAGCACTAAAATAATTTTTAAGTTGGTAATACGAGAAATTTATAAGCTCTAAAATAAATTCATTTCTTAAATTCAAAAAACGTACTGCTAGTAATTATCTTATATACAAAATTTTTATTAATAACTAAGATGGAACCTTTCATGATAATATAGAAGCTTCCTTTTTTCATTTAGAAAAACTTATTTGAAATAATTTATATAAAACGCACACACAGTATCAGAAAATATTACCCATTTTTGAGTGTTGCAAATACAGCTAAAATAAAATAAATAAATATATATGTAATTAAATTACACACTCTATAACGAAATAAGCGATGCACCGAGAAGAGGTTATCCGAATTAGATGAATTTTCCTATGCACATATTATACGATAAAACACTCAAATGATTAACTTTTTTTGTACAATGACAAACTAGTTGAAGCTAAAGGTATTCGTCGACAAGCTGTTGACCTTGTCAGGGGTGTTTTAATTTGAACCACAAACCTACCGATCCGCAACTACGCCATACATGCCTTAGACGACTGAGACGAAAGGAATCCCTATTCGAGCTTGTCATTAAGGGCTTTTATTCCTTTCTTTGTTGTTAGAGACTTGCAGAAAGAGGCGCCGCTGCATACCCCATTTGAAAAAGGAAAGTTGTTTTTTTCTGTTTGACTTTCTGAACACTATTGAGAGAAGGTTGTTTTTCCAGCTAATTTCTGCAATTATTATACATATACTGAGAGTTTGAGTGTCGTTGTAACGTTATTCCGTGGACGTTGATGGGCTATCTCTTGTTGAAATAGCAGGTTTAGTAGATGAGTGCGCCGTTGCCGTTTTTGAATCACGAGTCATGATTTATTGAGAATGTCTGAGTTAGACTCTCTATAGGTTGAATGTATAATCAACCAGTATCGTTAGGCTGGGCTACCATATAGTGTTCAATTCCTAGATCAATACTGAGACGACAAGCTGTTGACCTTGACAAGGGTGTTTATTTGATCCACTGTCCTACCGGACCGCAGCTACGACGTCCATGCCTTAGACCAGGGGTGTCCAACACGCAGCCCGCAGTACGAAAGTTGCGGCCCAGCGACTCTTTTTTTAAAAAAATTTTAAAACATCATAAATTATTTTTATTTTGAAATTTATTTGAGGGGAAATTTATATATATATATATATATATATATATATATATATATATATATATATATATATAAATCTACAATGTATTTGCCTGTTACCTGTTCTTGTTTTAAAATAAATTCTTTTTGATAATAGAAATGTCCTTTTTATTAAAATAGATTTATATTTTATCAAACAGTTACATTTGATTTTTCTATAATAAATTACTTTTTGAATAAATTCCGAATTGCATTATGTATATCCTTTACTATGAATGGTACGTGATTCTAAGTGTGTACGACTTTCGTTTCTCCTCCTCCTCCTTTTCTGTTTGGAGTGCCCAAAAAGCAAGAGGCAATCAGAGATGTGTCTAAAAATTTAAAAAAATATTCAGGACGGGTAAGATAAAGGACAATGTATACATAGTCGTTTGCGAATGGCAGCACTATCAAGTTTCAACAATGAGCAATGAAAGATCAATTCAAAAGGAACACCGTAATTTTCAAGAAAATGGTAACACACACACTGTAATATTTTAAACATTATTTTATCATTGCATTATTATATTATATAAACATTATTATATTTTCTATGTCTGTATATATGAAAATAAGGAAAACGATAATAATAATTCATTCTGTTTTAAATTTTGACTCAATAAATGTTTTTTTTTGTTTCCGAATTTGATATAAAGGTACATATTTTTATGTGCGGCCCGCGAGATTATAATGTTTTTCCGAAGTGGCCCACGAGGTCATTTGGGTTGGACACCCCTGCCTTAGACGACTGAGACGAAAGGTATCCATATTCAGGACAGTCGTTTAGGGCTCTTATGTCCTTTGTTGTTAGCAACTTGTAGAAGGAACCGCCGCTGCAAGTACAATTAGACTAAAGGAGGTAGAGTGGTCAAACCGCAGGGTCACTTGATATTTGGTTGGAGAGATGTTAGAATGAATGGGTGAATCATGACCATACAGAGCGTTTAGAAAGTAACAGTCGACCTAT
Organism: Trichonephila clavipes; assembly: GCA_019973935.1. Lineage (NCBI taxonomy): Eukaryota > Metazoa > Arthropoda > Arachnida > Araneae > Nephilidae > Trichonephila > Trichonephila clavipes. The sequence goes on from BMAU01016205.1 coordinate 104,513, forward strand.
TGCAATGACAAAACCAGAGGATAGAGTAATCGTCCGATGTGCACTCACAAACTTTAAAACGTTCTTACAAACAATTCTACACGGCACCAGTGCAATGACCATCAATACGTTAATCAGCGAATGGGGTCACAAAGACCAGTGCGTCGACTGCCACTCCCCATTGCACCTACTAGGCATGCTTGTAGTTGTTCCAGATACTTTCAACCTAGAATCTCGCGGACTGTAGTAGAAGTGATTTTAACGTTTAATTTTGTTTCAAACTGAGCCCCGATGATCATCGAAAATGTGTCTGGAGACATCCGGGACAACAGTGGGGTACTCTTCTGACTATCGAACACAACACAGTTTATCAACCAGGAGTTGCAGTATAGGGGGACATTTCATTTCATAACTGCCCCCATTTGATTTTCTTATATGACATCTTTATAGGGTGGAGGCACGTTGACAAGATTGTATGCCCTGTAGCATTGGCGTAACGGGGAATATTAGGGTCCCCCCAGCAAAGTTATGTTTAAGGTCCCGAGCCGGATCTTACAATGGTTTGAGTACTTGGCGTCAGTCAGGCTTTGGGCCCCCTGTGATGTGGAGGTCGTAGGGGTGTAAGTTACGCCGTTGCCTTTTAGTGTTTCCCTTCCTTTCACGGATCTCTTAGCTTATTTTGCAAACGCACAATGCACGCTTTTCCATGACATGACTTCTTTGACACACTTGACCATCAGATCTATTCTCGATAGAGCACTTTCTCATCAGCAGACGTCTCCAACAGTTCCTAGATCACCCTAATCTAACTTATACATAGGAATGTGTGAGGGTCTGCTGGCATAGCTTTTAACAGGGCCAAAAGAGAGCCAGCGTATAATTATTTTTCGACTGTATTCGCTGTATAATACACCCAATTCCTTCACACAATTACCATTTTGTTTTCAATATATATGTAACATTTTTTTCCAATTTTTGTCCCCTTCAGATAACACCTTCTTTATTAATTGCTTTTCACATTTTTATATTGTGTCTTTGTAGCATTGTTTGCTAAACTTTCATGAGCTCAAAATAATTTGTAACAAAGTATACAGCTTTTGTTTCTGATTATTATAAATAATTTAGACTTTCGAAAACTTTTAACATAAGAATTAATTTATTAGCTTTAACTTGAAATCTCTGAATCTCCTCCAGCTTCAAATAATTCACGTTCTATTTTATAAATCAGATTTGAGAATGATTTTTTTATAGAAACAAATTGGGAGTTTTAGTTAAATTGTGACTTTTAGAGATATCTAGATTTCTTTTGTTAACCTCTTACTTACAGTTTAAAGGCAATATCAATCTAAAGTTTTAAGATTGACAACTAATCAAGTTGGTTGACATATTTTAAGGAATACTAAACAAGGCAGAAAAAAACGAAGAGTGGGTCTAAAAAATCAATTTTAGTAGAAGCTGTTTTTTAATCGTTCGATTGTCTTGGTTATACGCCAAAACCTGCCTAACCTGATTGAGTAAGATATATTTCTTAAAAAAACTGATAAAAATCATAAAATATTGTTCTACACCAGCGTATGTAAATAGAAAAAAAACTCCCATTTCTTGATCTTTTCTGGGGAATCCTTTTATACGAAAAAAAGGATAGAACAAAAGATTTAGTTTAAAGATTGCAAATATTCTACCATATTTGTTTTAAGCAAATTTGATTTTTATTACTACTTCTTATTCTGTTTTTAATTAATGTTTTGATTCAATATGATATTATTATTTCCACATGCTGTTTCCTTCGAGATTTATATACGTGTTACTTGCCTGAGATTAACTCATATTAATTTAGTAGCTATTAAGTATGTAAACTATCAATTAAAAAATAAGCTGTAGTATTACTGAACGCAAATATTTTCATAAGCATCTCATGTGCAGCTTATCTCATCAGTTCTTTTTTACTACTGCGTCCAAGAATGTTATTATATATTAAACTCGAAAAAGCATTCCATTTCAATTCTTTCTACATTTGCAAAAACAGTTTCGAGGAATGAAAGTGAGCGCTCCGGAAAAAAAATTGACGAGAAAAATCTCATTTTTGTAAAAATAATTCACTAAAAATAAATGGGATTCATATGAAAATAAAAGAAATACTTTAATCATTTTAACGCGTCCGGTTGAATGTTTGTTTATTTAGAAGTACAGCTAGGACTATTGGGAAAAAGCCCTTAGGAATTTGGATCCATCCCCCAGGTAATAACCCCTTCCACAGTCAGCCTTTATAGGTAAAAAATCTTTTTTTTTGCAATTGAATACAAGTTTTACAATTGAATACCAGGATCCTACATCCACCTAAAGAAAATAATTAGATCCTGATATTAATACAATTTTATTTGAATTTTGTGAAATTAGAGTTAAAATAAATAGTAAGTTGATTTATCAAATTATAATAAATACATTTTTGAACGTTAAGTTTAGTACTACAATTCCAAAACACTTTGTGATACCCTCCCCCCGACCCAGGGGTACCATCTCTCCATCCACGCGACCTAAATTTTTTAGGAGGAAATGATTGATCACTCAAGTTAGCCATAATCAAACTAATTTATTATTATTCAAATATATTGCTCCAAACAACACAAGTCTTACTATAGGGATGCAATCAGGTGTGATAGATCGTATTTCTAAATTCTAAGTAAATAGTGCCTGGAATCCTAACCACTTATCTTTATGAGAAGTTATCCTAAGAATCTTTATCTGTCTTGGATTCCTTAACACGCTAAAGCCCATTGTACAATCACGCTTCTATGCTTAATGTCCTACCAACATCTCGCGACATTCAGCATCTCAGCTTCCTTTCTACGTCTTCTATTCTACCACGCGAATACTAAAAAGCTCCATTATATATCTATTAACTATTCTGCATATCATGGTTTCTTTCTGAGTGGATTGAATATGAAATAATTCAATTCTGGCCCCAAAGATTCCCCAAGAGAATCAATAGGAAAAACGCGATAAAGTCCCGTCACAACTTTAAGGGTTATTGTCCAATTGTATCTTATCAAACATGCTTTTTTAATGTCACCAAGACCCGCTGATGCGTCATTAGAAATTCTATAAAGTTTAACATTAATAAATAAATTTTTATTTCCTTCTTAATTACAACTCCTCCCACTAGATTGCGTTTATGACCATACAGCTACAACGGCCACTAGACCTTTCAAGGTGTTGTTTTTAAATCGCTACGATCATCCCTTTTCAGAATGTACCAAAACTTGCAGGCTTCTAGTCAATTCAAGCAAAAATTAAACGAAACTTTTCATTTTCATATATTTTTTGTCGAAGCATGATTTCTTAAGTTTTTTTCTAGAGCAAACTAAGTAATACTTCTTTATTTTCTACTTAAAATTTTGGCTACACTCCATAAAACAATATGAGAAACTTTTTTTTTAGAAAAATACTTCAAACATGAGAAGTTTCTTCCTGTAAAAACTATTAAAGTGATAAAATCAACATTAGATGTACGAAGAAGAATATAATTCTTTTTTTTAGATGAGCCTTTTTTAGTACAATATATAAGAGATTTCTACATTTCTTTTTACTGAATTCTTTTACTATATCTTGAAACATTTTTTTTTTACTTTTATACTTAAACTCTTAACTTTTTTTATTTGTTATGTTTTTTTCAGTTGCTTTGCAATACTGACTTAACAGTTTTTTCACTATTTTGTCCAAAGTTAGTATTTTGTTTAGAGTATTTTTAGAGGATTTCTTAAGGCTTTTAACCGTTATTAATAGCTTAAAGGATTTATTAAGGCTTTTTAAGATTTATTAACGTTTCTGTAAGATTAATTAAGATTATTTTTTTTATATTTTTAAAATTCTGCAGCATATCTTGTTAACTAAAAATATAATTTTAAAAAATATTGTAATAAATGAAATCAAAACTTTAATCGAAGAATAGATTATTATAGTTATGTTAACAAGTATTTTCTATCGATTTTTCCCTTTCTTAAATTTTTTATTGAGTAAGACATACATATGTTATTAAAATAATTGATATTTAATTTAATTGGTATTATTTAGCTTTACATAACTATAACAAAAATTAAACAATATAGCTCAAAATTCATGAGTTTTTTACAAAGTTTATAATGGGCAAATGTTAAAAGTACATGAATGAAAAATGCAGCGTCTTTTGTTTTCGATTTTGTTTTTGTTGATAATGTCACAACTTAAAAATATATTTTCTAGTTAAAATTGTTAGAATACGCTTTTTTTTAAAAAAATTAAGCAAAAATTCAGAAAAAACATAATTAATACAACATTTAATGCAATTGGAGGTTTTTCCTTAACAATCTTTTCACGGTATTTGCTGACGTCGTTTTATTGGGTGTCAGGAAAAATTCTGTGTCATTTTTTAAAGAAGAAAATAAAACACTCTTTTTTCACTTTTTATTTAAAATTTAATCTAAAATGTAATGTACTCTCTTTGTACTTACAACTGTCTGCCAGAGTTCTAACCACTTATTCAACACCCTGGAAAAGAAGTCCTATGTTTTGGAGACAAAGTATTCTTCCACTGCCATTTGAACACCCTCATACTTCCTATATTTATTTCCATCTAGAATTTTTTGTTGCGACCTAAACACATAATAGTAAAATAGTGCAGTATGAAGAGGCTGAGGTAAAGTTTCCCAACCCAAACCAGCAATTTTTAAATGCGATGTTTGTTGCTACGCGTAGTCTAGCGTTGTCGTGATTAATAATCCCACCCTTTCTGTTGGCGAAAGATGGACGTTTATGCTGAATTAATTTATTCAAAGCATCAAATTGCGAACAGTAACGGCCGTTTCATTTTCTTTCATGAACGCATAGTGCACTATACCCTTGCTGCCTCACCAACAACACATCATAACCTTCTTTTGATGTGCGCCATCTTTGGACGTGGATGGTGGTTTCTCCTCTTTGTAAACATATACTTTTTACCTAACTACATGTTTGTACACTATCTACTTTTCATCTTCAGTCATCAAATGTTCCACAAATTTTTTCTTTTGTGACGGGAAAGATTTAAAGAGTATATCGAAATTCTGTCCATTGAATTTTTTTCGCATAACTCGTGTGGTGCACAAACAGATAGTTTGGACGCAAAAACCAAGAGATTTAATGTAATCCAAAGCAATAGTCTGATAAATTTCAAGCCTGAAATTCACTTCTATGCAAGTTAACGTGGGATTTCTCCTGATCACGCTTCGTAGCTCTTCGTCACTGAGATCTAAAGATCTTCTTGATCTGGGTTCATCTTCCAAAGAAAAACCATTCAAGCAATCTTTCACAAGCCATTTTTGGCCTGTTCGAGTTGTTACTGCTTTCTCCCGAAACACCTCACACAAGTTTCTTTTTGCCTCCATCGCAATTTTCCCTTTTCGGAACTCAAACAACATATACTGTCGTAAGTGCACTTTTTCTTAACTCGACGGCTTACAAGTTTAAAAAAAATTATCGAAAATGCGAAAAAATGTGAATAAACCATCAATAGTGTACCAAGCTAACTACTTAAACTGGTTTCAGTTGGTTTCAGTTCCTGATAAGAATCGATAACGCATAAAAGTGACCGTGTTGAAGAACCACAAAAATTTCCCTTATATACCTGATATATTTATACTTTAAGTATGCTTAAGTATCTTTACTTTAAGGTTACTTAAGTATCTTTACTTTAAGATTACTTAAGGTATCCGACTACGTTCGGAATTGTGATTTTAAAAAAAGCGCATAAATGGATAATTTTCATGATATTTAGTGTCACTTAGATTAGAAATGCATAAAATTGTTTTAAGGACAATTTGACAAAAAAAAAATTTTATTTACATACAATATTTTGGCCAAAAATTAACTTAGAATAACCTTTTTTCAAAATGTTCTCCTTTTATGAAAAATGCTTCTATAATAATGATATTTTGCTTAGATAAAGAAAAGACTTCTCCAAAGAGTCTCAATTAGGACTTTTGAAAAATTCGCATTATTTTCAGAGTTACCACCAATTGAAATAAATATCGGCGTTTTTTCTTAAAATTTCTCCCCTTTGTTGTCGTAAAACATGGATAAACCCACTTCTAAATTATGTACACTCAGGAACATTGAAAATAGCGAACCCAAGAAGGAAGCTAAGTACAATTTCGAAACTTTGCAAATAAGTACAGCGTAATGTGATATGCAAAAGATCTAAGTTTTATGCCAATACGCATGCTCATACATGCCGAGGTGGCGCTACAATCAGGAAAAGGGTGTTACATAAGCCAGCGCAAATTCGAACATTCACAAACGTGACGATTACCCGCCGATTGTAGGTAGACTTTGGTAAGCGAAACATGCCAGGTAAACGTGCAAGAAGACATTTCTCACACTTAAGCGAGTTTGAGAGAGGCCTGATCATCGGGATGAAAACTGCATGCTGGTCGACGCGCCGTGTTGCTGGCCAGGTGGATCGTTCAGAGTGTGCCGTTAGAAATTGTTGGGAGCAGTGGACACGAGAAGGTACCTGTGCACGGAAAACCGGGTCTGGAGCGACCAGGAAGACCACGAGGAGAGATGATTGAAGGATCGTGCGGCAAGCACTTATGGACCCCACAGTGACTCTTTCAACTATACGAGCAGACGTATGCGTAGCAATTGTTCCACAAACAATTCCCAGACACCTTGCAGAAGCAAATCTTAAATCCAGGCGCCCTTTCCCTGCACTCCTTTTAACACCGGAACATCGGCAACTGCGTCTACAGTGGTGGGAAGCCAGATCAATGTGGAATGTCACATATTCGCAAAAGGTTGTGTCTAGGGATGAATCCCGGTTTGTTTTGGGGACAGATGATAACCGTGTACGGGTGTGGAGGTGCCCTGGTGAGCGGTACAATTCCCCCCTACTGTTCTACGTCACAATGCCCGCACAGCTGGTGTAATGGTCTGGGGAGCCATAGCCTATGATAGCCGGTCCACTTTAATTGTGATGCGTGGAACCTTAACGGGCTAACGTTACGTTGATGATATTCTTCGACCCCATGTAGGACCTTTCCTAAATGGTCTCCCAGGAGCAATTTTCCAGCAAGATAATGCTGGTCCGCATACAGCAAGAGTTGCTGAAGACTTCCTACGTCATTTTCAGACTCTTCCATGGCCGGCCCACATGTCACTCTGTACATGATTTAGAGTTGGATGTTCAAGATTTGTGGGCCCATCTGCCTCAGGACAACATAAGGTGTCTAATCAACTCAATGCCGGACCGTGCGGTGGCATGTATTGCAGCTGGAGGTGGTCCAACGCGCTATTGAAGTTGACCAGTATTTGTGTCGTTGCACACCCTGTATTCGTTTAATTGTCTTGTTTTTGAGATCAAGTGAATCTGTCATCTGTGTCATTATGTGTATTAAATTTCATTTCAATCCGATGCTTTCTTCTTAGGTCGCTATTTTGAATGTTCCAGAGTGTATTTCAAAAATTCTAGTTGAGCCTCTGTACAGAGGTCTGAGCTATATACAGGCAAAATATTATTATAATAGAAGCATTTTTGCAAAAGGAGAATATTTTGAAAATGGGTTATTCTATGTTCATTTTTTGTCAAAATTGTACTTAAATAACTTTTTATTGTAATAATATTCTTAAAACAATTCTATATACATTTTCTAATCTAAGTGACACTAAATATCATAAATATCTTTCATTTATACGCTTTTGCAAAATCACGGTTCCGAACGTAGTCGGATACCTTAAGTATCTTTACTTTAAGGTTACTTAAGTATCTTTACTAAAGTATACTTAAGTGTCTTTGCTTTAAATATACTTAAGTATATTTAATTTAAGTATTCTTAGTATCTTTACTTTAAAGTAATTTCTTCTCATTTTTGAGACAATTTCACTATCTTTTTTTTATGTCCAAGAACTTAACTTTTGGATGGGAAAATGAAATTCTGAAACTCTTAGCGGTATTCCATTATTAATATTTAATATTGTTAATTTTTCCACTAAAATGCCAAATATTTTTTATTGTTAGCATTGATTTCTGAAACAAATAATATGATCTTAATGAATGACTAAATATTATATTCAAAATGCTAATTTTACTTAGGACCTAAATAGCATAAAAATGTCAAAGTTTTTATGATAGTCAAAAAAGAGAAATTTGAACTAATTTACAATTATTCCTTCAAAACACTTCTTTGGACGTAATAATTTTTCAATAGTTATATCTGTTACACGTCTTTTTTTCATAAAGTTCTGTAAAGTTTTAAATTATCTGACGGTAATGTCAATAATAAACATTTTTAAATTCCTAGTCCTGTTTATATATCAAAGCTTTAATGAATTGAATTATTTTCCCGTCCGATTTCATAAACAAAGTTGTTGATTTAAAAAAAAAAACTTTTTCACCCTCTCTTTGGAAATAATTGATAATATTCTGAATAAACTGTTTTTAGAGAATCGGCTTTTGATATTTTTTTGCAAAAAGCTATGAATTATATAAAATAGATTTTACTTTTTTTTGTGTGTACTAAACATATAAACCTATATCCATAGAATCAGGGGCGTAGCTACCGCCGTATCAGCGTTATCAATAATACGGGGTCCACAAGTTACAGGGTCCCCAACATATGCCATCGAAAAAAATCCTAAATATTATAAATAGCCCCATTAACAGAGTTCCTATATTTCCAAAGAAACCCCCTCTCCAAAGAATTTTGATAAAGGGGCCCACTCAGAACTAGCTACTCCAGTGCATAGAACATGTACTAAATAAAATCACACAATTATATAAAATAAAGCAAAATTAATGGTAGAAATACACTGCTTAAAATGGAGTTTTTACAAATTTAATAAAGTTATTAAGTTTTCAAAATATATACAGTGAAATACGTTTAACGCGAAAATGCTGAAGACAAAATATCGGTTAACATGGAATAATGTACAACGGTCCCCCTATAAACTACTATCCATTTTCATGCATTTTTTTCTTAACGCGAAACAAAAAACGCTTAACACGAAAATATTTCTTTTCTCGGAATGAACAAAATGCGGGAGACATCAGCCGAAGTATGAAAAGGTTTCTGTATTATTGGCCTCTCATACTGTATCATCGGAGTGAGTGAGTGAAGATTAACGTCGCACTGTTCAGCTGCACGAGGGCTTTTGGCGACGGACCACGTAATTTTGAACCATGGTCAAGTCACGTGGACGACACCTGAGCTGGCACCCCCTCTCCTAACTACCACACCACACCAACGGGAGGACGTTTCAGCTATCGACAGATTTAGCGTGCAACGCTGCCCTACACGGCGGGTCTTTAGTGGTACTGGGCTCGAACTCGTGACAAAGCCAGCCACGATCCGATGTCTATACCACTCGGCTACCGCGGCCACCTGTATCATCGGAAGATCTTATTGAATTAGATGATGATAATGTGTGTACAGCCCCAATTATATATATATATATATATATATATATATATATATATATATATATATATATATATATATATATATATATATATATATATATATATATATGGTAAGCAAAGACATTTTGGAATTTGTTCAAAGCTCAAAAATATTATTGATACAGATTTCGATGTAGAAAATGAAAGGAATAATGCAGCTCCAGTTCCTATGCCATATAAAATGAGGAACATCATGAAAAGTATGCGCAGTAGTTTGAACGCACATTCTAATGGTGAAGTTAATGAATAAATGGATGCCATCAAACAAATTGTTGGCAGTTTGATGCTAAGAGATAATGCAAAGAAAAATATCAAATTATTTTCCAAAAACTCAATAAGGGCTTTATTTTTCAAAAAAATGTTTTTCTTTGTTTTTGTATTAAATTTCATTAAGTTCTTGTGAATGCTTTTGTTTCATTGGTTTTTATTAAACATTTGCATATATACATATCTATTTAAATAAAATGTACTCTAATAAACTTAATTTTGTGGAATATATGTTTTTTCTCTCTCAATATCCTTTAACACGAAAAAATATTTCAGTTCCCTCATTTTCAAGTTAACCGATGTTCAGTGAACTTAAATCAAATTATTTAACTATGCATCGAATATAAAAACATTTTTTGTCACTTTTCATTGAGTAAAGGGTTGTTAGCTATTAGTAATTTTGGTTATTATTTTGTCGTATTTCAAATTTTCACTCTTTTTGATTTGCTAAGAATCATCATAAGTTTTGCAAATACTAGATCATGTTAGAATGTAATATAATATATTATATTAGTGCTATGTCAGAAGCAAATTCAGTAAAGAGAGGAATTATATTTGAAGTGTCTAATAGAGGGAAATGTGGTTTTTCCCCTTAAACAGATTCGTCCAACTAAGTGAAAATCTTTATCGTCACGACTTTCAAAAACTGATGTTTTTCTTAACGGATAGTCAAAAGCAATAAATAAAATTACCTAATATAGTCAGATTTATACATGAATACAATCACTACTTAATGGAATGGAATGATTATACATTTTTTCTACTTGTAAGGCTTATGAAATGATTTTGCTCCCGGGATTTCGAGTTAATAGAAAAGGGTATCTTTTTTTTTAAAAAAAAATGTTTCTCGTTTTGGAAAAGGGAAATAAAAATTATTTTTATTCAACCTTTTAAGCGGATGTTAAAAACCGAAATCATTACCTAAAATCTAAAATTTTATTTCACAGTGTTTGTGATCATAATTTTTTTAAAAATATATAGTTTACTTTGAAGGTTTTAGAAATTTTTCATATATTTTGCATTTAAGAAATTTTTGATTAAATAAAAGTTTAATAATTATAAAACAGTTAAGAAAAAATAGGAATCTAATAGGAAAGAATTCTTTTTCGGCTATAATTTTATTTTACTTTAAATTTGAAATGATGAATGATGTCAGCTTTTGGTCTTTTTTGTGTGCGTATCATGATAAAATATTTCTTCATAGACTCTGTAACTAATTTCTAGTTATATAAATATCATAAATATTCCTATTACCTCTCTCTCTCTTCGTTTTTATATAATTAATGATATTCATAATATTTTTTCATATTTATACAATCAATTATTAAATCATGTGTCAGGGAGAAATGTTGACAGTTAAACATAAAGCAAACATTTACATTAGCATTTTTCAGGAAAAAAAAGTTTCATATACTGTTAGACATTTAAAAAGTAAAACCATTCGAAATATTTTTCGGATCCAAATTTTTATGATCTCCATGTGTTGTTTTTCCAATCCCGTTCCATGATCTCAATGAAAGTAAACACACCGATTCGAACCCGATCTTTTTGCAAGTTTCGTGATTTGTGGTTGGCAGCAACTGCAATGCAAATCGAGCGACTATTTAAACTCGGCTCATGTTAGTTTTTCAGGAGGGAAGGAGAAAAAGAAATATAAGAAGTGTGAGAGTGTTTTAACTCTTAGAGGGAGAGAGCGGCTGGTTGGCAATGCAACTGTATGTTGCATCACCATTTTCAGATTATAAATTCATTTTACAATATTAGACTATAAGAAGACGGTTTGAATCGGATGTCTGGTAATGTTGCTTTTTGAACTTATTGTTTTTTTTATCGCTCCAGTAACGAGCACATTGACTTTATCATTGATTATTAAAAGCCAATTTTAAGAAACTACTTTCGTCTTCATGCCTCCTCGACACAAAAATTTCACTGCTTGCTTTGCCAAAATTTGGGTTAGTTTACCAATAAGTGAAAATCACTTAACATGAAACTGAAGGGACTGAAATAGTTTTTCGTGTTAAAAGAATTTCGAGTTAAAGGACATTGCAAAAGAACTATATATTAACGAAATTAACTTTATTAGAGTTTATTATTATTTGCATAGATATGTATACATACATAGATTTAATAAAAATAAATGAAAATAAAATTAACAACTTTAAAAAAATTTAATATAAAATTTTCAAATTTTCTGAAAAAAAATACATTTATTGAGTTTTTGGAAAATAGTGTAATATTTTTCTTTGCATGGGTTTTTAACATCAAATTGTCAACAAATTGTTCGATATTGTCCATTGTGTTATTCATTTCACCATTGGAATGTCCGTCTAAATAACTGCGCATACTTATCTTGATATTCCTCATTTTGGATGACATGGGAACAGGAGCTGCATTATTAATTTCCTTTTCGCCGTCTTAATCTGCATCCATTGTATGTTTTGAGCTTTAAAAATACTCCAAATTGTCTGTCTACCCAAATTGGGGCTGTACACTCTTTATCATCATGTTCTACAACGAATTCTTCCGATGATACAGCAGGACAGTCTAATTCAGCTGGTGTTTTCCGTATTTCTCTCATTCTTAGAAGGGAAATATTTTCGTTAACTGAAAACGCCATATCACCACCCTCACTCCCCCCTCCAATTTTAATACAGGGAAACATAGAATTGGAGAAACACAATAAATTTTACGAATTATTTTTTAGTATCCCTTTAAATATATATATTCTCTCTTCTAGTTGCAACACGTGACTTTGAAAGCCTCATTTAAAATTCTTAGAAAAACTTGGGGAACTCTTTTTCGGAATGTTCTTTCCGTTAATAATTATGTGGCGTTGTACATTTGAAACATTAGAAACTATTTCTATATTTTAAAAGGAGTTACAAATATATATAAAAGAAAAGCTATTCTTTGGATTTAGATTGTAGAATATAGATTAAAGAACGAAGATGAGATAGCATTCCATTTAAAAAAGAACATGGAAGAATTAAGATTGTGTGTGCTAACTTAGCTCGAAAAGGAAACAAGAAATAATCTTGCGCGTCTCCAAATCCTAGTTCGTATTGAGGTGACGTTTTCAAGATTGATGCTGAATTAGTTCTCCAATATTTGAAATGCGTAACAATATTCTTAGTAAAGTTTTGTCATGCTTTTTGGATATTTTCTAAGTTGTGAGTAATTTCAGTTATGGTAATTTCGAAGCATTTTGTGTAATTATACTTTCCTCAGAAGCGCTGTAGACCCATCATGTATGGGATCCGACACGACAGCATCGGCTTTGAGTTCGGGACCATGACCACCAGGCTACCGCGACTACTCAAATGAATTATTGTGATTTACAAGAGAGGCTCTTATATCAATCCCATTGATAAAAGGGTGGATTTTAATGTTCCAGGGACTGAATTTGATTTAGTAAGGGGTTTATTTATATTCCATTTACAGAAAAAATAGAAATCAGGTATAAAAGCTGAAATTGGAGAAACAATCTTACATAAAGATATAAATTATCTATGTGTACGTAAATGACCTGTTTCATTTACAAACAACTCCTAATATTTAGATTTTTTTTCTTTAAAACCATTCAAAAGCGAATCATACTTCAATGGACCAAAAATTAGTGAGGATCAAAAGCCCTAGAAAACAATTTTAATACTTTTCTTCGCTGTATTCCTTTGCTCTCTGTTCGTGATAGAAGTCCTCAAGTAACTAAAATTTATCTTCACAGTGCTGATAGTTTGCTCTTATCGATCGTAGCTACTGGACTCCTTGAGTAGTACAAGTCCTCTTAACGAACATTCCATTTACTTGATAAGAGGTGACAACTGGAAAAACTCTTTTTGAACTTCAGCCAATTTAGACGCTTAAAGAAACACGATTAGTGCTGGAATTGCGTTTTTTCAAGATGACTCGTTCCCCGGCGACTCCGGTTTTTGAAACAATGTGGTGTTTTTTAGATAGAGATGCGATGAGATTCACAGTCATCAAGAAGTAGTTGTTGAGGTTTTTGTAGTTCAGTAAAAGTTTCATTTCTGAAAGTTAAAAAATAAATAAATGATTCATATATAATGCTAAAAAATTGTTACCTAAAGTGCAATTTTTCTTCTCTAGTTAATTATAAAGACACTCGTACAGTTTGTTGTTATCTATGTTAAATTTTTGATAGAGTATGGTTTCAAACATATCTTACTATGCTGCTTATAAATGAATTTTTACTTGCTTAATTTTTCTAATTGTGTTATGATATATCTTTTTTATGGATTGCATTTTTGAAATTCACTTACAAATTTATATTTAATACAAAATTTTCCTTTTGTATTTTAATTTCAACAGAATTTATGGTATTTTTTAAAGATTTATACCCAAACCTGTTTTAGAAGAACTATCTTGTGCATGTGATATTTTTTAGCAAATAAAAAATAATCGACTTACATTTGAATACTTATAGACATACATTACGTTTAGACTGATTCTTAAACTAATCATAATCTTTATTTTTCTTTACTTAATATTTTTGTTCCCCACCAATAAAATCTATTCATAGTATAAATGCATATTTATAAGATGTCCCAAATGGAAAAGAGACGACACAATTATATGTAAGAAAATTTTAATAACAATATTATAATAACAGTTTATGTGGAAAAGTTCATCTGTAAACAGTTGTCACGGACATTGCTATACTTACCCTAGGCGTAGAGTGGGAGTGGATGGCATCACATACAATAAAGAAACTCGCAAGTTCCTGACAGAGTTCTAATTTTCTAAGGTATCCTGTTCTTCCTTCTCGCAGATAAAACTCTCACTTTTCATAAATTTTTTCAATGTGCTGAAAATATGGGATATAAAAAAATAAAAAAAAGTTTCTGTAGGAAATAAAAAAATCTCATGGGGAAAAATCAAGTGAATAAGGAGTACACCTCATCCTATTAATATTTTTGCTGGTCAGAAACTGCTTGGCAGATAGGGTCATGTAAGCGGATGCATTGTCTTGCTGCAATAACTATCCATCATTCTCCGATTGTGTTCATTTTTCCTAATTTTTTCACAAACCCTCTTTAGTACTTCACTGTAGTAGTATTAATTAACAGTCTGACCACTGATGTGAGGGAGAAACCCCTTATATCACAAATTTTTGCAATGTTTTGGTCATAATCGTTGACCTTGGGTACCCATTAGATTCATCGTCTTCCACACTGACCCTTCCCCCTGAAAACCACTTATGCCATTCAAACACATGTGCACGTGACAAAGTTTCATCTCCATAAGTCTCGGTTAATAGTTAAAAAGTTTCCGTGGGTGATTCTTTAAAATTCGCAAGAAACTTGATGTTGATTCGCCTTTTTTCCGACAGGATGCAGTTGCACGTGTTCATTCAATGACAAAGTACTCCCAACTGGCTAAATCGATTAAGGCGAAACTGGCCTCATGGATAGAAGAGTTGCGGGGGTTGACGTCCTCAAAACAGTTGTTGCAAACTCTACTCTTTTTCAAGATACACACTTAGTCTTTTTTTGTGTGTCACACCTTGTATCCCATTCCAGAATTTTACCCTGCAGTCATTCTTAATGGTGTGTTTGACCTTCAACAATTTTTGGCAATACTTCTCTTCAATATCAGCTCTTGTACCACAATATAACCAGTCAATGAGCAGAGATTCTTCATTGGAAAAAACTGAGCATCCTTTCTCTGACCTTCTTGGTTAAATGAGAATTTTTGGAAGAAGGAACCCCAGATGCCCCCTTGACATGCGCATTTTTTGGAAGTACTGACACCTCTCGGCTATCGCGGTCATAGGTGAGTACCACGAATTTTGAATGCCAATGAAAAGGTGGAAAGAACAGTAAGTATTCCAGGATATGTGAATTATTACGAAGTAGAACAGCGTTTTTCAATTTGTAGTTCATGCCCCCTTGGGGGAGGGGCGCTAGAATATTAAAAAGTCGAAAACAAAAGATTATTTAAAAAATTAATTTACTGAAAGTAAACAAACAAAATACTTTCTGAAAAAGTAAAATATAAAATACACATTTATACTGATATAATACACTTATAAATGTATCAGTACTGTACAATGTATTTTATTATTAATTTAACAATACTAAGTATAAAGAACACATTTGATAATTATCAATGATCCTATGGGTTTGTAGTAACACTTATCTTGATAATTTGTACTGTTTATAATCAATTTCTTAAATGCTAATTAAAAGTTACGCGATTCGCTCCCCAATGGCACCGTTTTCCATGTAAACGAGCGTATTTTGATGGGGTTTTTGAGGGGGTGGGGGGAGGAGAAAAGGAATAAATAAGCAAATCCTTCGCAAACATCGTCAAAGTCCTTTTATTGCATTCCAAAACCTTCGGAATAATTTTATGGATAGCACTGCACAGAAAACATGGTACTTCGGAAAGACGTATATATACGTCCAGAAAATTAATACTTTGACTGAGCGCGACGTTTATGTACGTCGGTGGCACATAAGAGGTTAAAGTCGTATTGTAGCTTTAGTGTCAAAGTATAGTATTATTGAATTCAATTCATTGTTATTGTATGGAGAGAGGCGTGATGAAAATGATGATTGAATAGTGGGTCGAAAATATTCAAAGTTTGAGAAGCACTGAAGTAGAAGTAAAGATATTGCTTCCTCGAACTTGAAAAGAAAATTGAGTGCATCATTGCTGCAATGGAACAATATGGATTACTGCACAAAAATGAAACTGATTAAAAAAGTAAAATTTAGCTATCAGATGAAAAAATCTCGATACTGGTTTTAGAGACTCTTACAGACTGTGCATATCAAAATTTTTCATTATCAACCAAAAATTAATGCTCTTTTTAATTGTGAACTTTTGGAGAAGGTTAAAGCAGCATATTGATCGAAAAAACACCTTTCATTGGGAATCATAAAGTTCTCCTTTGCCTCAAAGTTTCTCATAGTTGGTGTTCCAAAACTAATAAAAAAATTTCACTGAGCAACACTTGAACCACCCTATAGTCCAGACTCAGCACCTCCACACTGCTATTTGTCTGAATCTCTCAAAGACGTGTTAGGAGGAGAAAGGGTTTTGTCGAACGAAAAAGTTAGAATTTGTATGCAATTGTCTTTGTAAATCAATTTACTTTTATTGTACAGGAATAAAACAATTAATCTCAAATGTTTTTAAAAATTGTGCAAATCTTAAAGAAGGGTGTACAATAAAATGACTTTGGATAACACTAGGGTTATTTAAGTATAGAATATTTTAGAAAATACGTTAAAAAAGTCTCGTTTATATTTAATCCTTCCTCCTATTCAAACTATTAAAGGTTAGTGATTTCTCTTTATTCGGAAAGATATTTTTAGTGTTTGATTTTGTATTGATAACCCAAATTATGCCAATAGAAACAAAAAATTTACAGTAATTAAAAGTTTTAACTTGTTTTTATTGAATAATTAATTTACAATTAAATTTAAATCCTTATTAAAAACAAAAGTGGCATGCTTAACTAAAAATTAATGTTCATTCATCTTTTATTCTATTATACTTGCTGATTAAGAAGGTAATTTTTGTAACTTCTCAAACTTTATTATTTTTCTAAAAAGTGTTTTTCTAAAAAATAAACTACCTTTGAAGTTTGAGCTAAAGCAGTGATAAAAACAATTACTTTTGAAAAAATTCTTCCCTTGTAAAACGACTTCCGTTAATTTTTTCTTTTGAAGAGAACAATTCAGTGTATTCTTTGAATGAAATAAAAAAAAATAGTATTCACACACACACACACAAATTTTTAAAGAATTTCTTTATTTTTCAATTTCTTATAATCACTATGTATGGGTCAAAGACAATTTAATTTAACAAACTTTGTACGCAGGGAAATACATTATACTTACAAAATGTGTTAATATTTTTTTAAAAAATAATTTGTAATCGGAAATCAAATTATATGCTAAATCAAGAAATATTGAATTTTTCTTCATTAAAAATTTAAATATGGTTTGGTAGTTAGGACAAAAATATCAATGAACTTGTATTACACTTGTAAATTGTAAATACTATTTAAATATAAATTGTATAAATTTAAATATAAATGTAAATATAAATTGTAAAATAAAAATAAATTGTAAATTGTGATTGTAAATACCCTTGTGTGAAAGAAATATTATCGAGGAATTGATTAACTCGTTGAAACAAGAACTTCATTTTTAGCTTCTTTCGCATTTGTAAAACATTACTTTCTAATGCTTGTTCTTTTCTTTAATTTGATTCAGTTTACTCATAAAATTTGTAACGAAAGAGATACATAGTTTATATTAATGTATAAAAGAACCGAAAAATCTGTCTTTTACTAAACACTTGACAGTTTATATGAAAAATACATGATGCATTTTTAAAATAAACTTATTTCGTTTTTAGGAAATTGAACGATAAATTAAACAAATTGAAAAATTTCCTATTGAAAAACCGATTTTCCGTAAAAAAAATTTCCTTATATATAAAATCTATTTTTTGTAGCCTATCTATTCAATAAATATTTTTAAATTTTCCTTGAGTATTTTTCGAGATAAAATTGTATCACCACATATTTCAAATAATATTCAAATTTATACAACATTCAATATTCCTAAGAATAATTTAATCAGAATATCACAAACTTGTTACAAGAAATAAAATATTTTCAACTATTATTCCATTTAGATTGAATGGCAACACTAAAGGCCAAATACGGATTTAAAGACAGATAAAATGTAACTGTGTGTGCATAATAAATAGTTTCACAACATTGATGCCAGGAATTTACAATTTTATACAAATGTAGGATATTACACATTACTTCTTTATATTTTTTAATATTTTTTTTCAAATTTTTGATGTAACTTTTTTTAATTATTTAGGTAAACTCATTTCTGTTTTTTTTTAATTTGAAAGCCATTTTTTTCTTTTGAAGGATTTATCTCATTTACACATATTAAATCCTTTAAAACTAATATCTTTTGGATTATAAATATCGAAGTATATTGTTTTGTCCAATGTAACTATCTGTTATCTTCTTGTCTGCCATTTAAATTTGAAAAATTTTGTAGACCCTTTGTTTAGTTTAACAGATATTGTGGTACTTACGCATTATCACAAACGTATATGCGACATAATATGAAACGAAGTATATGGTTACCAATTCAGAGCGTACGACACATGTGAAATCGGTGTTGCCAACTTGACAAGTTACCTTGAACGTTACCACTTTGTAATAGTACATAAGTACCGATATTGTTAATTTTATGTTAAGGAAGTATAGAGAGAATTTGACTTAGGTCTAATAACAAGTACTACATCTTTTTTATACATCATTAATCGACTTTTTACAAACTTTATAGCCATTTATACTATTCGTAGAAGATGCTTTTCGATTACGATGTGATATGAAATATAACAGATGGAACTTGTACCTAGAGTATGCACATTTATGGAATTATCTGTTACATAATTATACCTTAATACTCGTACACAGGCTTAATATGCTTATGCATTATTTCTCAATTTTAGGAATATTTTTAAAATAAAGAATTTTTTATTCAATTCCTACTATTAGCTCACACTCTCTATATATTTATCTTGGTGGAATTTTCAATCGTTAATAAAAAGAATTAGAGCTCTCAATTGAACTGAAAATTTATATACATGATTATTTTGCATGATAATACAGTAATTTAATTATATTTAATAAAAATTAATTGATTAAAACTAATTATTCAAAGAATTAAAGATGCAGCCATGTTGGGATCATTTTTGGCGACTTGTGTCAAAACTTAAAAAGTTTTTTTTCCCCACATTTTAAAGCTCTCATTTGAGCTGAAATTTTCTATATACTATTGTTTTGGGTAAAAATACGATAATTTAATTATAATTAATTAAAATTAATTGACTGAAACTAATTATTTAAGGAATTATAGATACAGCCACGTTGGTTTCATTTTTAAGGACTTGAGTTAAAACTTTAAAAAGATTTTTTTTTCTCACGTTTTAAAGCATTTGGTTGAACTTAAATTTATATACACGATTGCTTTGGATGTAAATACGATACTTTGATGATAATTAATAAAAATTAATTGCCACTTAATGTTGTGATTCTGTCATATGTATATACATATTTATGTTAATTAAAACTATTTAATAGAAAGTAGCTAAAATAAAAATTTTCTTTGTTGATCTAAGTAGGAATTGACTTAATTTTCTTATATTACTTGTTTTTTTCCTAAAATCTAAAATTTTCTATTTTTCAACCATCAGCCGATAAAAATTATTTTTACATTTATACAAATTGCGATTCGTTTTGCGTTAAAAAACAACAAAAATTCAATACACTTTAAATATTTAAACTTTATTTTGATTTACTATCTGTCTGTATAAATAATGATGTTTACTTCATTCAATATCGGGCTTACCATGGGTATAAATGACTCAACTCACGCGTGTAACGAAGCACCACCATGCCAATGATTTTATCTAAACAAAGGAGTGGAAAGTATAGATAATCTATGACAGATTAATCCTTTTCCAGGACGAAATAGTCGAAATAACTGATAAGACTAAAACTGAAATCGATTAAGGAATATTATCGATCAGTTACGAGATTTATAATGCCCATGTTTAAAATGGACTCGCATTGCATGATTGGAAAAGTTATAAACAGTTATTTTTAGAATTTTAAATGGTCATATTTTGGAGCACAGATAAGATAAACATTTTTTTAAAAAGATATATAATACAATGCTGTGACATTTACCCGATAATGGTAAGTTTTTAATCATTCGATAAGTATTTGAGAAGAAAACACTGTAACTTTTTCAAAAGAGATGTGTTTTCAGAACTTGTAGTGATTCTCGATAACTTCAATATGATGAATGCTTAATTGATACCCACTTTTTCCTATTATATATTGAATTTTTTGAGTGTGGACAGTATGATGTCAAATAACTTCAGTATGTGACCATGTTATGCGTATTCTAATTAAAACTTAACCTTAATTTTTAAGCTAAATGCAGAGATTAAAGTATAAAAAAGATATTGTTTTTAATCGGAATATAAATACTAAACAAATCTTTTTCTTCCTTCAAAATTAAAAAAAAATCTCTTTGCTTTGGTAATTGTGACTCAACATCAATCAGCATCATCAAACATTAGTTTCAGAAATATAATTCTAATCCATTTCTGATAAATTATAACAGTCTATTTTGTTTGCTGTAATTTTATTAACTGTCTGTGAAAAGTCTTAAGTTATATATGTATATACAGTGGAACCTTCATATTACGAACCTCTATATTGCGAATTTTTCTATATAGCGAACTTTCTCCTGGAACCAAGAACATTTCACAATTTTCTTCGTAAAATAACCTCCTAACCTATTTTCTATATAACGAACTTTTTCTATTTTGATACAATAATTTTTCTCCCTATTTTTAAAGTATTTCTGGTCATTTCAAGTTATTGTCTCTTTTAACTCATTGTACGGCGGTCATAAATCTTGAACTGGTTTTATTCAACGCTTAAATCTTCGAAACCAATAGAATACTGTGCGTTGCATTTAAGAAGTGCAACTTTTAACCCCCATTGTCCAATTCACTCAAAATATCGATATTCCCTTTCACCCTCAATGGAGTTGTCTCGTGTCCTCGTGTCTTTTAACTAGTCTCCATTCATTTATAGTGTTGATCAGCCATACTGGTAATTTCGTAACTCGAAAATGTCGAAACATAAGTGCTTGAGCATCAAAGGAAAAACTTTTAAATCTTCAGGAATTGGATAAAGGCGTCACAAGAAACTTTCCTTGCAGTTTTTCTTTCTTTCCTTTTGGTAGGTAAAATATATAAAATAAATATATATATTAATTTTCTAAAAGGTGTGAGTACTTGTTTTTTTAATGTATAGTGTTTATGAGTTTAAAATTTGTTTTATGTGATTTATAAAGAAAATTGAATGATGAACCTCTATATAAAGAACTTTTTTGCGGGATTTAGCGACTTCGTTATATAGAGGTTCGAGTATATATATATATATATATAAAGCTTACTTAAGAATAGATAAGAGTAACATTGAGAATGGAAACAGAATTCTTAGTGATGCCCCTAAAGATATAAGGAAAAACTTTCAGGTCGAACGTTTTATGTCATTCAAAAATGAAAGTTCATAAAGAGTGTCATTACTTTTAAGGTATCCGAACACGTTCGAATTACTTTTTAACAAAATAACATATTTAAACATTATAAAGGCTTTTTTAGAACTCAATACCAATAAATACTATTATTTAACTAACAATATTTAAAATAAACTACCTGAATTTTACAAAAATCATAATGATTTTTATAATGTTTGAAAAACTTCAAAGCTATTAGAGAAAAAAGTGATAAATATATATTAGTAAAAATATATATTACTAAAACAAATTAGATGCATTTGTCTAGAAAATGTAATAAAATTGTAATGTTTTATTTAAATTTAAAAATTTTAGAGCTGATTGAGTAAACAGTATACGAAATTTACATTCTTTGTGAGACTATTATTTAAATAATAAGCCATAATTCAAAAAGTATTCCTACAATAAGAAACGTTTTAGTACATTCTCTGAAAAATAATATAAATAGTGGGTTAAAAAAGTTTTTTAGAAATACATCGTAACATTTGGGTTATCAGCCTCGCCATGATAGATTTTGAGCAACTTAAATGCCTAATTCTGGTAGATCAAAGACCCAGTTCCAGTTTTTCTAACTTTATGAAATTCATTGTAACTTGGCCTCTATGTAGAGTAGAAGCGAAACAAAGTTTGTTTCGTTAATCCAAAAGATATCTCTATTCAATAAAATAAAAAAACAATTTTCAAAACGAATTTCAGCTCCAAAAATTCTTTTCACTTATTCACAAATCACTAACTTTCAAAACAATGTTCGGAATTCCTATTAACGCCCAAAGAAGACAACAAAAATTGGACAGAAATATGTTTGAAATAACAGCTTCATGATGATGCAGAGGGATAAATTTTAAAACAATACTAATTGCTATTTATTTCCGTCAATATTTTCTTATTCATATATTTTACATACCATCTGCACTCTGGACAAATAGACTTCTTTAAATATTTGACTACGTTCGGAACCGTGATTTTAAAAAGGCGCATAAATGGAGCATTTTCATGATATTTAGTGTCACTTAGATTAGAATACATGTATGAAATTGTTTTATGGACATTTTGACAAAAAAAATTATTTAAAAAGAATATTTAGGCAAAAAATTAACTTAGAATAACCTTTTTTTAAAATGTTCTCCCTTTGTGAAAAATGCTTCTATTATAATAATATTTTGCCTCTATATAGCTCAAACCTCTGTACAGAGGCTCAACTATAATTTTTGAAAAATTCGCATTATTTTCAGAGTTACAATCATTTGAAATAATTATGGGCGTTTTTTTCTTAAAATTTCTCCCCTCTGTTGTCGTAAAACACGGATAAACCCACTTCTAATTTGTATATTTCAAAAATTCTAGTTGAGCCTCTGTAGAAAGGTCTGACCTATATACAGGCAAAATATTATTATAGTAGAAGTATTTTTCACAAAAGGAGAATATTTTGAAAATGGGTTATTCCATGTTCATTTTTTGTCAAAATATTGTACTTAAATAACTTTTTATTGTAATAATATTCTTAAAACAATTCTATATACATTTTCTAATCTAAGTGACACTAAATATCATAAATATTATCCATTTATACGCTTTTCCAAAATCACGGTTCGGAACGTAGTAATATACCTTAAGTTATGAAAAAGTGGTGTTTGTAAATATTTTTCTTTCTCTCAATTATAGCACGAGAACTTGTTGATATCCTTAAGAATTTATCATGAGCTTTTAATTTCAAAATTTCTTTAAAAAATTATTCAACAAATAGTTTTTATTGCATTTAAGAATAAACGTCTTATTTTGTACACATTTTATTGTATTGTTAACGATTTTATTTTATTGATTTGATTTTAAAGTTATTATTTACCAACATAATAATAACACATCACACACGCTTTTTAAACACATAATATATTTTGTAAAAGCCATACTACCATTATTAATAGATTTATATTAATACCGGTAGCCAGAGGTTAGAGCATCGGACTCCAGACCGGAAGGCCTAGTTTTGATGCCCGAAGCCACCAAATACCCTCCGGTACACACGGAGTACGTGCTCGTTAAATCAGTGGGCCCGAAAGTCTTGTGGGCTGAATCACGAGTGCAGGGGACTTGAGAATATTTCCCTACCCTTCAATTCCATGCCAAAATTGTTTAGGTTGAGACAGGTGGTGTCGCCATCAATCTTCCCTTCGGGGAATTTCACTGAGCTAATTTGTACTGTCACCTGTATGGTGGCCAAGGCCAACGACAAGCGTACTTCTAGTCCCTTGCCACGAAGAATTTCGTGGGCCTCGTTCTGACTACGTCAGACAGGAGACATTAGCCACAACAACAACATAAATGTCTTCGTGGTAAAAGCGTGGGATGCTAGATATCAACTGTTATAATTTCTTACTAATTCTATTTAGAAATGCTGAGTTAGTGTAAAAACTTAGTACAAAGCGCACCCCACGAATTTACCACAATGACATTAACTTTCTCGTTAACATTTTATTCTTAAACTAAGAATTATTAATTTACTCTTTAGTTCTAGTAACCATAAAAAAGCGTGTTTTCAGTTTTTTTAACTATAATTTATTTTTCATTTTTTTAGTTCGATCTACAGTAAAAGTATGTATTTTTAGTTTTTTAAATTATCATTTATTCATATACTTTTTTTAAGTTTTGGTTACCGACCGAAAAAGTTTGCCCATGCCTGAGTTTTATTTACCTTTTTTTATTTCCTTTTTTAGAAAGACTGGACAATTGTTTATATTATAATAAGAAATTGCTGGCTCAAAAAATAAACGTTTTCGCTTCTAGGATTACTCTTATTCTTTTAGATGGCAAATTTGGAAATGAGATCTAAAATTAGTTACCAAATCTGGAAATGGTATATAGAATTAGTTGCCAAATCTGGAAATCATTATTCCTGTGAATATTCTGTTTCGTACAATGAAATAAAATTATGAAAATATTGTATTGCCATCAATCCTTGACAAGTGTGCAAAATTTCGAATTAATCTGTCCTTTTAACGTGGATAAAAATCGAGTTCATTCTGTTACATACAAGTGAAACTTATAAAAGCGTGTCAATAAGTTAGTGTCCATTAATTTCTCCTCTTGCGTTGAAGAACACCATTATATATCAAACTAAAAAATACATATTTGTATGAATAAAATAGGGAATCGAATGTTATTTCTTAGAGATAAGTAGAACTAACGGATCAAAATAAAACTATTTACACAGCTAAATAATTAAAAATAAAGGTTTAGTTTCAGCTAACATTACTCTTGCACAGTAAAAAAGTTTTAATTTTTTAAAAAAATATTTCCAATTAATTTTTTGATGGATTAAAAAAAATGCCAAGACAATTTTTTAGTAATTTATTCTATTGCATTATTGCACTTTCTTTTAGTTTATATTCAAGAATTCAAAGATAATGAAAAATAAAGTCACACTTTTTATGGCTATTAATATTATAGTAAAGCACACGCGAACTTATTTTTTTACCCTTTATTCTATCCTTGATAAGCGTGAGGGGAAAAACACATCTTAACATAACACATTATTTTGTTTTCCTCTCACCGTTATTTTTTCCTTCAACTCCATGACAAAATCTTCAAAGCACATTAATTTTGCAAAAAAGCACACGCAATTCAAGTCAAAACGTTCAGTTGAAAGTGTGCAATTTTTTTTACATTTTTCCAAGTCACTAAAAAACTGTAAACGTTTTGCTAACATTCAAATTACTTCATCAAAAGTAGTTCTTTTAGATTAATGAAAAATCCCTTGATTTTTAATGGCTAGAAAAATTCTCGGGAAGAAAAACAAAGTTAAGCAATTAAAAGTTACACTTGTTTTAATTTCTTATTTTATTTTCCTTCCATTTCTAACTAATTTTAATGAAAAGTTATTGCTTGTTATAGGATTTAAAAATGTTATTTTTCTTTAAAATTTTTTGTCAGGGCTATTTTTACCGCAGAAATGCGATTAGAGAAAAAAAGAGATTTATTAAAAAAACTCTCAAAACTCGCGTGAGGAGGCGTAATATTTATTCTTTTCCAGACGTTATTAGTAATATTTTTTTTGAGTTTTTTGTTTTTTATCATGGATTGTTGTTCGTGTTTTCGAACATCTGAAATATTTCTACCAAGAATTACCGATATGGAGTAGGATCGATATGGATAGGTTAAAAAACTAAAAAATACGCTTTTATAGTGAATCGAACTAAAAAGTAAAAAAAAAATTCTTAATATAAGAATAAAATGATTAATGAGAAAATTATATATAATGTCATTGGTGTAAAAGCGTAGAGTGCTCTGTATCAATTGTTATAATTTCTTACTAGTTCTATTCCGAAATGCTGAGTACATGTAAAAATGTAATACAACGCACCCCACGCTTTTACCCGAATGATATTAATTTACTCGTTAATAATTTTATTCTTATATTAAGAATTATTTTTTTAGCTTTTTAATTCGAATGACCATAAAAGCGTGTTTAGTTTTTTTAACCTATAGCTTATTTTTCATTTTTTAGTTCGATCTACAATAAAAGCATGTATTTTTAGAGCTATCATTTACTCATGGATGAACTAATTTTAAATGTGTCATTTTTTAAAATTGGAAATACCCATTGGCATCTTATTAGTGCACCGATACGGTCTGTTTTATTTTTTTTCCACACTCACGAGTCTTTTTTTTTATTTTCGTTTTCAGAAAAACTAGACAATTGTTTATATTGCTGACGCACATTTTTGATTTTAGAGTTGAAACTTATTCTTTTAGTTGCCAAATACGGAAATGGGATCTGGAATTGGTCGCGAAATCTAGAAACCGTTATTTCTGATGATCTTGATCAGAACAATGGAGCAAAATTATGAAATTATTGTACTGTCATCAGTACTTGAAAAGCGTGCAAAATTACGAATTAATCTGAGCTTTTAAAGTGCGTAAAAATTGAGTTCAAGAGTCCGTGATATACAAGTGAGCTTATAAAAGAGTGTTAAAAATAGCCATTTTTAAATACTTTAGTGTTTTTTTGTTAACCCCGTAAGAAAGGGCGGGAGAATAGTTTGCGAGAAAAGTTCTAATTCTAGAATGGGAGTGTAAAAAATACTTTATACCTTTCGGGTATTTTGGTAAGATTTTTCTGCATTTAATTGTAATTAAGATGAATTAGGACTTGATAATATATTTTTATTATAAGTGAGGAATAATTCTTCATAAATATATATACATATATATAAAGTCTTACGATGAAATTGTTTAATTTTATTAATAATTTCTTCAAATTATGATTTCAAAAACCTGTTTAAAATGAGGCGGAAATTAAATAATGTTTCCATTTACCATATTTATATATGTACTTTTGAGATCAAATCCTTTATATTGTTTTCAAACCTATTTCACTTATTATGATTATCTGTTGGTTTTATGTGATGCAATTTTAATTTTATTTGAATGTACTTACTAATTTTAATAAGAGATCTATATAAGAAAAAAAACTTTTTTGCTTTATTAACGTATTATACCGTCATATAATTTTGTCAAATCAAAAGACATCACCAAATGCCTCGATAAACAGCCAGTTGTGGAAACTTTCGAACACAAGGATAATTACGCTGACAACATTTGACGATTTTTCTTGAATTGGCAATATCTTTGGCTAAATTAGTTAATAGTATAATACGTAAGTGCACCAGTGTTTCTCAAACTGTAGGGCGCACCCCACTAAGGGTGCGTAATAACCCTACAAGCGGGATGCGAGATCATCGAAAAGACAAAAACAAAATATCATTTCTAAATAAAAGTGTTTGTGCTTTATCACAAAAGAAGTGATAACTGCAAATTTGTAATGTTATTTCAGGGATTAGTTCAGTGAATAAAAAACAAGGGTTTATTAGTATTGTCGTATAAAATTATTTATTCATATGCCTGTACTCATTCAGTAATATTTTTGTGCGAAATATACAAACATGTTTGTGAATTAATCGTATTCTAAGAAGGAAACAATATGTTTAGGTTATAAATACTTTAGAAACAAAGTTTTATCTAAATTATCTATAAAAAAACTCCGTCAAGCGCTGTTCCGTGCTTCCTCGTGCTTTCTTTTGGATCATTTGACATAATTACATTGGATTTTGATTTAAAAAATCAACTAAAGCCTTTGATTTATTTTTTGAAATATCCACTTTAAAATTCCCTCTTAAAATCATAGGTAATTTGTTCAGAAGACCCGATCCGGCTTTGTGAATTTTGGTTGTAATTTAACAATATTCAATTCTATCCATGAATTAATTTAAGCAAAGGGATAGTAAGATAGGTAGTTGAATAGGAAGAGAGGAATCTAGGTAAAAACTGTTGTTGTTGTTTTCTAATGCCACCTGTCTGACGTAATGAGATCGAGGCCCACGAAATTCATCGTGGCATGGGCAAGAGGTACGCCTGTCGTTGGCCTTGAGCACCATACAGGTGACAGTACGATTTTAGCTCGGCGAAATTCCCCGAAGGGACGATAGATAGCAACACGACCTCTATCTCTACCTCCACAATTTCTGCATGTAAACTGAAGGGGAGGGAAATATTCTCAAGTCCCTGCGCTCATGATTAAGCCCACAAGACTACGGACCCACTGATTTAACGAGCACGTACTCCGTGTGTACTCGGAGGGTGTTTGGCGGCATCGGGCATCGAACCCAGGCCTTCCGGTCTGAAGTCCAATGCTCTAACCACTAGGCTACCCACGGCCCTGTTAAATAGGTATTTAATCAGAAGTTTTTATCACATAATATCTAGCTAATACTAGCTCTTTTGTCATTGTATGTCAGTTTTGTACAAATATATCCGGTGCTGCTGCAAGGTAAGTCTTCTTAATTATATATATATTTTTTTGTATTTAAATGATTTAATGTGATTTTTTCTTGATACCTGTATTTTAAACATTTAATTGTTTTAACTTTCTTTTTAAACTCAAAGAGTATATTTAAGTAATGTGATTAATAGAACTATTTGTCCATTGCTATTCTAATTCGCTTACAAAAATAGATTTTTATTCTTAAATTCACTGCAACATTGCTAATGATAATTATACTATTTACTTAGATCTATAAAAATTTGTCATTTTTCTACGTTTTGTTTAATTTTGGTGTAGTATTCCTCTCTCTCTCTCTCTCTCTCTAAGTATATCTTTTTAAAAATATTACATGTTTCATTTTTATGCTTCACCTAGGATTAGAAAGAATCCCGCATTCATTTTGTAAAAAGAGGTGGTGGGGAGCTTCACTTAGATCGAAGCTATGAACTTTACTTTTTCGGCGTATTGATAGGGGAACAAACTACTGCGTTTCAAAGTGGCGGGGGAGGAGGGAAACGTCCCTCTTTTTCTTTTTAGCGGTGTGTATGTCACGGACGACCTTGTAAAGAGTGTTTTTTTCCAGGTATAGAAGTTTAAGTTGGCATTACTTTCCAAGATTCCGACCGATTTAACAGCTGTCAAGTGATTTATTCTCAGTTTGGTTTGGCAATTCATCAAAACGTTCACCAGGCAAGGCGTAGATTCGTCGAATGGGCCCAAAACGAGATTGCCGTAGTTCCCGATTTTCATAAGCGAATTTTGTTTAGCGATGAAGCGCACTTCTGGTTGAATGGCTACGTCAACAAACAAAACTGCCGCATTTGGAGTGAAGCTAATCCACAAGTGTATGTCGAAACACCGTTACATCCAGAAAAACTGACTGTTTGGTGCACTTTATGGGCTGGTGGAATCCTTCTTCAAAAATGATGAAGGCCACAACGTTACAGTCAATAGTGATCGGTATAGAGCCATGATTACTAACTTTTTCATTCCTGAATTGAACAATCATGATGTCCAGGAGCTGTGGTTCCAACAAGACGGGTGTGGTGTGGTAGTTAGGAGAGGGGGGTGCCAGCTCAGGTGTCGTCCACGTCACTTGACCATGGTTCAAAATTACGTGGACCGTCGCCAAAAGCCCTCGTGTAGCTAAACAGTGTGACGTTAATATTCAATCACTCACTCACTCCAACAAGACGTCGCAACATGTCACACAGCTCGTGCCACAATCAATTTATTGAAAGACACGTTTGGTGACCGCCTAATTTCACGTTTCGGACCTGTGAATTGGCCTCCAAGATCTTGTGATTTAACACCGCTAGACTATTTTCTGTGGGGCTATGTAAAGTCATTGGTCTATGCGAATGAGCCACAAACGCTTGACCATTTGGAAGACAACATTCGCCCTATTATTGCCGATATACGGCCACAAATGTTGGAAAAAGTCATCGAAAATTGGACGTCCAGATTGGACTACATCCGAGCCAGCAGTGGCAGTCATATGCCAGAAATCATATTTAAAATGTAATGCCACAAGATTATCTTTCGAATTAAAAAAATTAATGCCAATCGAATAATACATCGTTGTTTTATTGCAATTTAAAGTTCTATACCTCTAAAAAAACACCCTTTACGAGCAGGATTTCCGACTCGGAACGAAAAAAGCCAATGAAGCGTTAGAAACCCGAGCGTGACGTTCATTCAAGTTCACTCTTCAGTAAAACGTGCTAATAGAAGTTATCACCTCAAAAAAATAGTAATTTAATGAAATAAATTAAAACAAAACACATTCTGATGTATCAGTACTGCACAATGTGTTTCATAATTAATTTAACAGTACTAAGGTAAGAGCAAATTTAATAATTACCAGTGACACTATGAGTATTTAATAAAATTATACACAAAATTTAATACTTATCTTGAGAATTTGTACGGTTTACAACTAAAGTTGTATTGTATCATCTCTTCATCTACGCGACCTAGGTTTGTAGGAATTAAGGATTGATCACTCAAATTCTCCATAATAAATCTATTTTATTATTGTCTAAATATATATTGATTAACGCAACTCAAGTCTTACTAGAGGGATATGATCATGAGTGATACTACGTCATTATCAATTCTAAGTAAATAGTGCCTGAAATCCTACTCACTATCTTTATGAGAAATTAATCTCAGAATCTTTATCTACTGTAGACCCCTTAATAACCAAAGTTCATTCTATAATTACTCTTCTGTAATTAATTTGTTACCAATATTTCACGGAGATCTGCACCCCGGCTTTCTGTCTTTCCTTGTATTCTATTCTTCTACTATTATTCTTCCATTCTATTATTATCCGATTTCTATTCTATTATCTGGCTTCTATCCAACTAAATCGCGAATGCTAAAGCTCCTTTATATATCTATTCACTAATCTGCATATCGCGGTTTCTTGTTGAGAGGATTGGATTGAAATAACGCCATCTGGCCCCAAAGATTCCCCAAGAGGATTAGTGAGAATGCGCGATAAAGCTCCGTCACAAGCTTTACGTCAAAGTATATTATTAATGAATTCAATACATCGTTATTGTATGGAGGGGGCGCGAAGAAAATCATATGATTGAAAATTGGGCCGCAAGTATAGAAAGTTTAAGAAGCACTGAAGTACACTATTTGCTGGATCATACGGTTTTTAGATATTTTAAACTCTTTCTCGTCATTTTAATGAAATTTTTATGTAATTATTTGAAATAAAGTTTATTTTGCTTAAACTTCTACATGCTCTCCAGCTTCATCAGAATTATGGTTAAATCTATCTTGGTTTTGAGATATATAAAAATTAGAATATCTCCTCCGTGAATAGTTTTTAGCGTTAGAAGGATTCATCAATTCATATTTTATATTTTCGTCGTAATTTTCTTTCAAAAACATTTCTCTCTCTCTGAATATTGCAAAAAAAAATTCATATGAGTTTTATTCTTTTACATTACAATTTTTAAAACATATCCTTTTTGTTTAGCATGCATTTAAATGATTTTCTACTTGATAAGAGATTTTAATTATTTCATACATAAAAACTAAATATTACTAAATTAAAATACTTAAATTATAATCTAACAACACTAACTTATACGCAAGTTATATTTGTAATATGAATATTGCGCCACTATCTATTATTATTAAACGAATTATAAATATTATACTACAAACATTTTTATTACTAAATAAAATCTCCATGATTATAATCATAATTTTCATAATACAAAACAAAATAATGTAAGCCAAATTACTACCGATAATCTAATATATTTTGCATAATCTTTACACAGTTACATCTAACGTTATATAATAGCCAACATACTTTTTACACAATCGCAATTTACGCGATATAATTAAAAAAAATATTTTTGATAGGTTTTCAAACACATTTTTTAGTAAATTGAGTAAATTTCATTTTAAAATATCAAGAATTAAACTGCATTAAAATGTATTTTTCCTTTTTATTAAGAGATTAGTAATTTTAGAATAAAATGTTAATGAAATCATTGCTGACAGAGTTTTTCGTATACCTCTTAGATATTCCCATTATTATAAAAAAACTATGTGGAGTATTTTTATTTTATTTTTATTTTTACTTCTGTATTGTTGCTTATTTATTTACTTCCAAAATTACGAAATACAGTGGAATGAGCAAAAAGTAAACAGATAAAAAATTGTTAAATGGAAATCGAAACCTTAATGCAGTTTTAAAAAAAAAGGATTTTTAAAAAAGTATATGAATGGATGATCACTTAATTGAGCAAAAAAAAAAAGAACGAACAGAGCTTTTTTGATTGAAGAGGAAACAAATCCAGCTTATCTATTTATATTTTACTTTATGCTTAAAGCATTCTTTACATATATGTTTACTTTTTTCCTCTGGAAAGTTTCAGCATACTGAAAAAAAAATTCTTACTTAAAAGTAAAACTAATTTGGTTGTGAAAACAAATTAGTAAAAAGTCTTTGTATAAAATATAATTTATCTTCAACTTCTAATTTAGACTACCACAAGAAATTATTTATCCTAATTTAGTAAACTTATCCCATTTACGAAATGCAACAAAAACTATCATTAAGATATCCAACAATCTATTCTAGTCAGAATTTGCTTTAAATTAAATAAAGACGGTTACAATACAATTTGAGAACTTCATGTTAGTGTAGTGAAATTATCTACTATTTGATTCAGTATAGTAAGAATAATTATATTAATGGATTTGAAGAAGTAATTATTTAAACTTCAATGCCACATAAAAAAAATTTTCCAGAAAGCACCAAAATATAAACAATTTTATTAATTCATAGACAATGGATTTTTTGTATCATTCAACGCATACAAAACATACTAGGGTTGGGCAAATGTCAAGGCAATTTTTTTCCCTTGAAAATACCAGTCCGGTTGGAAAATGGGACATATACAGACGGAAGGACAAGGTGTTAACTACATGTGTGGACAATGAATATCACTGAAATATCGTAATACACTAATTTATTACGGTAGTATACAGGGCAATATGGCCATCACGGTGCAAAATAATGACAACACAGTACACATAAAGTTGGCACGACAAACTTAGGCTTAAAAACCTTCAATGGAATCCCCTGCTTCTATCACCACACGCTGCCAACGATGTGGAAGGCGCTGAATACCATCATCCTCAGCATTTGCCGCACCAATTGTGAATAGGGTAACCTGCTAGCGCACACCATTAGCAATGTCCTCTCGCGTTGCAAACCGCCTACTACATATTGGTTCCTTAATCTTGAGAATGAGATCAAAGCCTTAGGGTCAGATTAAATTCACTGTGATATTCCATCGTATTTCTCCCTCGGAGAACGGCTATTTTGATGTAAGCGGGCTGCTCAAAACGAGTTATTTCCATCTCACACGACACTCACCAACTGACTAATTTCACAGCCCTCGCTGCGCTACTACCAGCTATCACAGAGCCATCTGTTGTTCTGCATACACACTATAGCTACAGAACTTCCATACGACACATATATTTTTCTGATCCGTTCACATATCTACAAGAAAAAAAATAGTTGCCAAGACTTATGCCTCAACCTTCGTATTTATTCTGTTAAAAAGATTAAGTTTTTAATTAATATAGGAACTGTTCCAATAACATTGAGGCTTAGATCGGGGTTAGAATGTTGTATGCTTAAAGTCCCAAGGAACAAATCAGTTCTTCAACAGCGATGAAATTTATTGTCGAAAAACAATTCTTATAATACAGGATACAACAGTATAATTCATACAATAACTTCCAAAAGGTTCTCTTGTCGTCTCCATCACTCAGCGTCTAAAAGTACAAAAACGTATTGATAAAGATAATCCGCAAGCAATCACTCGGTCGTAGGCAAATAAAGTCTTCGGCAGATGAAATGATTCGAACTCAGTTTCAGCAAACGATCGATATTCATAGTCTGGATATTTACCTTCCATTGCTTTTACGAAAATATTGCTTATGTCATAGGACATGACGTTATAGATTTTTCCAGTAATTTCAAAAAGCATCCATATGGTCACCAAGTCGCCACGTTTGGTCACCAAAAATGATGCCAACTTGGCTGTATTTGCAATATTATGGCAAGTAACGCAATTATAATATAAGGGACTGTATTACTTTCTGTTGCATTTATTATATGATAAAAACAGTAATATTAACGTATGAAACATACAGATTAAAATTATTTGCACCTTTTTAAGAAAAAATTAATCAGTAATTACACTAAATTCTTAACAATATTCACGTTGTGAATGACATTTATTATTTACAAAGTATAACACAAGCAATTCTATTAAAACCAGACTTTTAAAATATTTATTGCAGTATGGTCTAATTTTATAAACATTTTCAGTGTTAAAAATTTTTTAAGTGCTTGAATCTCTTCGAAACTGCAAAGATCATATTTTATACAATTTTAAGAAAACGAAGAAATCGAATAATCATTTAAAATTCATAAGCCTGAATAAAATAAATACATAATTTGCATTCTGCTGCAGAGTTTCTAAAAATGTGTGTGTGTGTTCCAAAGAAAATTAAATATTTTTTTCTAAAATGCTACAATGAACAAAAGAATTTGTATTCAATTGTATTCAATGCAAATAGAAGTAAGTAATCATATTCTACGTAACCCTTTGTGGGGATTTTTACTTAAACCTTAGGGATAGCATTGAAAAATTACTTAAACATTTGGAATAGCTCTGAGTTAAAGGGCAAAAAGAACCGATACCAAAATGCCGGTTCGCGTGACACTGCAAGAGTATGGATGAGTTGTATTGGAATCTTCAAATAAAAATTCTTCTATTCGATGTCTAACAGAGGAAGTATTAGGCACAGTGCCAGACTGTGCTTTAAGAGAAAATATCGATGCATGACAAAAATAGTATTAGAGTCAAAATATAGTATATACAAGAAATAAACCAAAAGAAAAACAATGCATTCTTTTCTTTTTCGTTTCAATGTATTTTGATAAAAAAAGAAAAAAAAGAAATACAGAAATACAGAAATAATAGCATAAATAATAGCATGTATTCTCACCTTGGGAAAAGAAAAAAATTACAAAATCATTTGAAACTTCTTAAATGGGAAACATTGATCTCCACGACGCGACTATTTTTTTTCCATCCTTTATAAGTATCGAACAAGTATGAAAAATACAATCACAGCTGCTATAGAAAAAACTGATAACGCATGCCCAAAGGAGACTGGCATGATTATTATAGATGGATGAGTTGTATGCAACATTTATAAATTAGAATACATGTTGTTGTTAAATTTTAACCATAAGTGTTTTCTTGGTAGAAATCACTTATGTTTGTGTGTATGCACCAAAAACAATTCGTTAAATATCGAACTATACATTATAAGTTCTTTAAATGAGCAAAAGTTTAAACTCTTTTAACGCGATTAAAAGAATTACAGTAATTACTTTTTACAATTAGACAAAATTATATCCCCTTTAAGGGTTTTGACCTAAATTGTATATTATCAATTAATTCATTAAAATTTGTAATTAATTCCTAAGAAATTTTACCAATTCAGATCTTTCTTTTTTTAGCATGGTTTGAATTCTGAGTAGATTACCTTTAAAACTTCATTAGAAAATAATTATTAGTTCCAGAGATGTAATTAGAAACTATTATAAAATCATGTGATAGATTACGTCCAATGATTAATTAGCCAAAAGACTATTAAATCCTCTTTAAATAAGGAAAAATTACAATTATGTTGGAATAATTTTGGCCAGTTACTGTGAAGAAAAAAGGACAATGTGAAGCTTGAAAAATCAATTGACTTGTATCGAAAGAAAAATATATAGTTTTTGAAACACGGTTATTTGTTCATTACGAGTACCGAAATAGAGCGCAGTCATTTATGAGAATTAATATTTTTTTTTAAAAAAGTAAAATGTATAGATAGTTTTGAAAACTGACAGTAGATTAAGCAATTTTGATTCTTATCGAATGGCCGGTTATATCAAATACTTTCATTAGATTTCGAAAAATAAAGGTAAAGATAAAAGTTTAGGATAAAAATAAAGGTTGTTCTATGAGAAATACGTAGACAACCTCAAACTGAGCTAATCATTATTTTTATATAATGATGAAAATCAATTAAAATGTATTATTAATTTTATTAAGTCTAAAAATGGTTGAAGAATTTTGTATTTTATACATCTGGGATGACTAATAAAAATCTGTGCAGCGAAGCTAATCAAAATTTTTTCAAAAGTAGTTAGTTAGAAAAAAGATGATTGACATACGAAAAGTTGAAAATATTTCAGTTTTAATGGATTTATTTTGTAAGAAAATAAAATTGAAAGCTCGTTATTATTACTTGATTTAATGCGTTAATTACCACTAAAAATCGTTTGTCTTAATGAGGATATTTAAAGAATCATTCGGATCGAAATATATGTGTGTGCTTTTGAATAGTTCTTATTTCTGTATATCAAAAAAAAGTTTTTATTTTGCCCAAAACAAAAAAGATTAATTTCATGCTTTCATTGTTTTAAAAATGATTTAGATGCATTTTAGTTATCTCATTTATATAATTTCCTGTTAATCAAATACTTTTTAAATAGGGAATAAAGGTAATGATAAAAATTCAAAGAAATAAATGGATTTCGTTGCATATAAAGGTAATAAAAGAACAAATAGCATGTAATTAAAAGCAAATTATATGAAGAAAATAAGAAAAAATATAGAAATGTTTTCACTTCAATTAAATAAAAATGATTTATTTAGTTAAAGTTAAATGGGGTAATTGCTTAATACAATTTTTAAAATTGTAGATTTTATAAAAACCCGTAGGCTATAAATAAAAGTTATTATTGTTACCATTCCATTGTGAAAGACCTCTCATAGTTTTCTGTTTTCATAGATGCTTAAGTTTTCTTTTTAAGAACATTCCTGTAATTTTTAAGTAACAAAATATAATTCAAATTTATACAAAAGAATTATACTTTTACGTTCCTTAAATAAAATAAGTTTCTCAAATTTTTTTCAATTCATTTTTTCAACCTTTTATCAGGACTTTTATGTTTCATTTTTACCATATTATAATTATCATTTCATTTTAGTTTTAAATTAATGTTATCACTCAAAAATAAAATGAATTTTTTGTAATTTTTTTCATACATTGCATGATAAATAGGGAGTTATAAATTAAAAAGATAATTAAAAACTCTTCATATACATCAGATTACATGATTGATAAATAAATATATATTTGATATTTTTTAGAATAAGGTGAAAAACTATTTTATTCAACTGAAAGAATATTAAAAATTAATGCAAGAGACATTTTATTTCAGGAATTTTCGAAGCAATCGTCTAACCTTCAAGAATCAAATTTTTTAAAACTCCTATAGATAAGAAGCTTTTGTGTAGAGTTTTCTGAAATAAAAACAGGGAAACTTTCAACAATAATTAATCCATTAAAATAACAGAATTTTATTATATTTGTGAAACTATCACTTGTACACTTTATTCCTAGCTACGATAAACATTTTGAAGCAAGGAATTGCAGTGTTTTTTTAATGTTTTTACTTCTATTAAAGGTGGCTTATAATTTAATAAGCTAATTTCTGGAAAAAGAAATGTGGTATAATTTTAGTTTGGAAAATACTGAAATATTGGCTTTGTAAGCAGTTTTGACTCATAATATATTAATTTATATGATGTTGTAAGCATATGTAAGTTCAGTAGCGTACACAGGAGTTTTTCAAGGGGAGGGTCCAGGGTCGAAAGTCCACCATTCTTGTATCATGCTCCTTTTGATTTTGTCGATTTTTGAGAACAAAAAACAGTAAAAAACTAATTATTGAATAAATAATTAACATTAATTAATAAAATTAATCATTCATAACAAATATTTAATAAAATTTTACGTACTATATACTTAGAATTATAATCAATCGGGAAAAAAATCAAGGGCTTTGGGGGGGTGCGTGTCCGGAGCCCTAGGACCCCCCCTCGTGTGCGTCTTTGTGTAAGTTGAATCATAACACTATTATTTGTTCAAAGTATAATTACCCCCCCTCCCCAAAAAAACAACTTTTTTAAAAATTTTCGTAAGTATAAAGAATTTCTCTTTGCTTCTATGTTTCATATTAGTAGGTCAGTTTTGGTTTCTTGTTAAGTTAAGAAAGGAGTATAGATTTTTTTAGAATGTAAAAAAGAAAATAGTTTTTTTTTATTATTTTTTTTGTGATAAGTAGTGTAAATTGCAAATTAATTTAAATAGTTCATTTTCTAGTATTTTTAGAAAAAATATTCAAACTATAGCAATTATTTCAAAAATTCAAAAGTTCGTCATTGTAACATTAAGACTACACAATACCCTTTTTCAAAATTTTTTTGGTTACAGTAACAGTAAAAACAATTTATGCTTTATATTTGGGTTATAGTATTAAGCTGATTCTGTAAGTAAAAGGTCAGTCTGACCAGTTATTATTTTGCAATTTTAAAAAATAAGAATAGTTGAAGTTTTTTAAAAAATACTCGATTTTTGAAATTTTTCTTTGTCATTTTAAGTGATGTTTGTTTCTTGGATTACTGTGTGAGCTAAAATTAGCGCTTGTATTTGAAAATCTGTTCCCTTGTTGATTTTTAATAATTATTTTTCTGGCTAAACCTGTAAAAAACATGAAAAATTTTTAAAGTATTAAATTAAGAATTTTTTAAAAAATAGCTAGAGATCTCAGACTTATAAATCCATACTAACTTTTACAGAACGTACATTTGACAGTACATACAAAAATTTTTAACGCTCTATCTTGAACAGAAAAAAAGCGTTAGAGATTAGAAAACGCTTATATCTTAAAAATTTCAAGTCCGAGAAAAACACATTTAAAGTTTGTAAAGGCATAAAATAAAAACTTATAATGCTCGTAAAGCTTTAATTTTTTAAATATGTTATTTCCCAATGTATTTCCTACGTTAAAAACTACTTTAATTAAGATGACTGAAAACTATTTTTAATTCAAAATATATTTTTGCAGTATATTGATAGCATTTGTTACGGGGCGACAGGTTATTCAGCTTAATCTTAACTTAATGTTTAATAAGTTGTAAAATGTGTGCAAGAAACTTAGAAAGTCTCAGATTTCAGTAAAATTTCTTTTATTTTGTGAAAAAAATAATATTCATTGATGTTTAAAAGGTTTTCTCCTATTTTCTTCTAATGCATTAGTTTAAAAACCCATTACATTAACCAATTTTATATTTAAAAAGTAAATATAAAAATAGAAATAACGTTACATCACGAAGATATAGTTCAAATATTTTTAAAGCAATTATTACACGGCCGATTTCCCATTTCGAATATATATACCTTTTTACCAGCAAGAAACACTTGCGTACAGAAATAGCAGAAGAAAAGCGAAGGTGCTTACAATAATGTCGTACTTAACATTACGGCCTCGTTTTAATGGATACGATAAAAGAAACGACGCATAATGAAGAGTTCACAAAAAACAAATTTATTTAAGTTAATTGCTCTGGTCCGATTAGCATTCGGAAAAATGCCATTAGGAAACTTGTACCTCTTCATTGTTGGTTAACTTGCGGTTGCAGTTTTTTATTTTAGCATTTTAATTACTTACACGATGTTTCCCGAAAAGAAATGAAATACGGACGGGAGAATTATTCTCTTTGACCTGAATTGCTGCCAGGATGATGATACGGATTATTTAGCAGTAATTAATTAAATGTTAGGGGTTTTTTCAGGGGGGAGAGGGAAAAATGCTCTTCAGATATTTGCATTCGATATGTAAGAGTTTACTCAGTTTTCAAATGAGCGGAAACAGCACTCAATTGATTTCTTACGTCCATTCAGATTTAATTACGATGCAAGTGCTATTACATAAAGGGGAATTACGGAGTTGTATTTATCTTGTTGAACATTAAGAATAGCAGTTAACTTTTTAAGTGGAATATTAGGGTGAATATAAAAATTACAAGGAAACAATCTATTTTTAATTACATATTCGTGACTTTTAATTACAATGATTTTAACAGAAAGGAAGGCATTTTAACGTGTGTGCGTAATTGTGTGCAACAAAAACTTCCCCATATATTAATTAAACATTTATAAAATCAGCATGTTTGTAATAAATAAATCGATGCATATCTTTTATTATTATTCCTTGATAATTTTCCGTTTACATTAGAGTTAAACTATCTTTACTGACTCCTTTATGTTTTTCATTTCTGTAACAAATAATATCTCCTTTAATATCTAACAATTAATTTAATTGCCGCAAAATCCGGCTTATAACGCGCACTTTGAACACAAAAAATAAGAACGAAATTTACGGGTGCACATTATATGCCGGTTATAAAAATGGAAGCTTTAAAAATAAAACAAATAATGTAAAAAAAAGTCAATTCCTACTAAGATCAACAAAGAAAATTTTTTATTTTATTTACTTTTTATTAAACAGTTACAAATAATATAAAGATGTATATACATAAGACAGAATCACAGTGTTAAATGACAAAATAGAACGCGATTTTTCTTGCAATTTTCCATTCTGTAGATGGTGTTGTACTATTTGTTAGTTACTTTTGTTTGTTACTATTTATTCATTAATTAAATTTAATTATTCTAATAAAATATTATAGTAAAAAAAGAAGTCACATTCTCTAAAATTAGGCCATCCTAGGTGGAATTCAAACCCACGACATTTGGATTAGAAGTCCAACGCGCTTTCCATTGCGCTACAGGGACACAACAAACGCGTTTCCTTTTTACATAAGGTGTTGGACTATTATTTTTGATTGTTACTATTTATTAATTAATTTTATTTAATTAATGAATTAATATTAAAAAAAATGTGTTAACATCAAGTGTCATCCGCTACAAGTTTTAAAAAATGTATTTGAACTTGAGTGGATGAATAAAAAGTATTTCATTAACGATTGAAAATTTGAACAAGATATATCTATATAAATAAATATATATAGGAAGAATGTAAACTAATAGTAGGGATTGAAAACAAAATGTGTGTGTGTGCTTATTATACGGCGAAAATACCTAGAAACTAAAAAATGCAGCTTGAAAACATAAATACGTTTTATTCACCGGATTTTACGGTACCTTAATTTATTTCAGTAAAATTAGCTTATATGTTGCTTTCTCTTAATTATAAACAGAATATAAAGCCTCTTTTCCTTAGAACTGTGGCTACAAATATAGTAATGGGCTAAATTCAAGTGACGTTATAGTCACATGATAATAACAAACACGTGTTTCTAGCCAATTAATTCATAAATTCAAGTAACGTTACAATCACAACCATTCGTGGGTTTTCCAGACAATCAGAACATGCGCTTCATTGTTGCCAACTTTTGTTCTTTACAGAAACTTTCTTTTAAAAAGCGCTTAGTTGTGAACAATTATGACGTACACAAGTAAGCGAAATATACTTAATTTAAAAGTACATGAATAAAATAAAACTTCTTTTCTTGTTTTAAAATATTTTGATAAATATTTTTCTTCATTATATTTGAGCCCCTTTACCCAATTGAGAAATTTGAAATTTTATCTAATTTTCACAAATAAAACAAGTGCAAGTTAAGTTAAATGTCAGTTCTGAATTAAGTCGCAAACACGTGAATGCCTTTATCATGTGACTGTCATGAATAGAAGCCATATGTTTACAGAATGTTTAAATAGTGATAAAATATTGTTTGTGTTATTTATTTTATTGTAAAGATAAAACACTGATACATTTTTTTAAAATAAATTCATGCACAATCAGAAAAAAAAATGTGCAGTTCACAATTTTTGAACACGACATTTCTAATGACTCAAAAATACAATACAAAGAATTTAACATTGAATTATATAAAATATTGCATATTTAAAACATATTTTCCTTAGGTCTACAAGCAGACGATAAAGTCGTGGATCCTAAGAATTTTGATTAAAAGTTAATAACTTGTTTTCTAAACTAGATTTGTAATAAAATCTACAAAACATGGAATTTTTCTTGTTGTTTTTATTATGATATATAATGTTCGAGCAATGCAAATTTTAGGTTTTAGAATGAGAAATTGTGAATATTTTAGTGCTGTACCGTATTACAGTTATAGAGTTTAATTTTCATGAATTTACCAACCAGTTCCTTTTTTCCTTTTTAAGGGGACACATTTCACTGAAAATGACCAAATTATCTAATTTTTTACTATATCATTTTAAATGTGTGACTTTTCTAAGAATGTGTACAAAATTTCATAGATCTAGCTACATTTTTAACCAGTTATTAAACTTTTTCAACAGTAAGAACTGGAACACATGACATCTGCATTTAAATCTTTCAATTGTTTCACTGAACTTAAAAACTTTAAATGACTTTTTCTGAGGTTTTTATTTTTTATGATAATCGTATATTTAAAATTCTAAGGGTTTTTTTACATTCAACATAAATTTTTGAATTTTTTTTATTGTTTCATATAGTACGCTTTATAATTCTGCGCTTGGATCTAGGATTTACGAAAATAGTTTTTTTTAAAAAAATCATCAATGTATATAAGTAGCTATATATTATATATAAAGCTGTTTTTCACTATTTTTATAGTGTCCGACAGGGTTAAAAATTGTGCAAATAAAAGTATCACTCATAATACCAATCCCATGCACATAATTGTGAGGAGTACTTCTAAGAATATTAGAAAAAAAGTTATTCAATAATATTAAAATTTGTAGAAGTAGTATAAAAATTTTAGAATATTGAAATATTTAAAAAGAATTAAAATTTGAAAATAATTTTTTCTTTAAAATTACTATTTTTTTCTTTCTGAAATGTATATTTCATGGGAAATTAAATAGGGTATATGTAAAGATTTTCATTTAAATATATAAATAAAAAAAGGTGTGGATGGACGTCTTAAGGTATGGGCCAAATGGGCCCAGGGCCTCTTCCTTGGTGGGGGCATCGTTTTGTGTGTTCTCGATTCTGCCTTAATAAGATAATAACTTTAATGATCAAATATTATTCCCGTTTATATTCTCCGAAACACAGGGAATTTTAAACTGTATGTCAACTGCAAAAGTGGTAAGACAGTATCATTATGTGATGACCGTTGTCCATGTCTTGCCCTAGGCCTTATACCATAAGCAATCATTCAGCTCCTTTAGTCAAAATGCGGCCATCGGTTGAGCCTTTTTGTGCCTAGTTTTTTAATTGTGAGTAGTGCACATTTACAGTTGAACCTGTTTTTGTGCGGTAGACAGGGACCGTATAAAAATAAACGCACAAAAAAATGTTCAAAAATTTCATAAATTTTCTTACATAAAACAAACTAATTCGTGGAAATACTACAAAAAACTTTTTTTATGCGGTGGATAGGGACCGCATAAAAAAGTCGCATTTGTAAAATATGCCAATTATTTACGAAATTCATTTAAGAGTACTTCCATAACAAAATAAATAATTAACTATTACACATGGAACATTTTAAAAACATATAGTTTCTCATTGTATATGCCGATAAGTTTTCAAAATGCACATACATAATTCATTGCTACTCATCGTAACCCAAAGTCCTGTAATGAATAAGTTCAAAATCGCTTTCGTCACTTGAAGGTTCAATTTCAATTTATTTATTTTTT
This sequence comes from Trichonephila clavipes, assembly GCA_019973935.1. Taxonomy (NCBI): domain Eukaryota; kingdom Metazoa; phylum Arthropoda; class Arachnida; order Araneae; family Nephilidae; genus Trichonephila; species Trichonephila clavipes. The sequence continues at coordinate 148,365 of BMAU01016205.1, forward strand.
GGCAATATAAAGTAAGAGATAAGTTTTTGTGACGAAGGTCGGGTGGTCAGTAGCTTGTAAGTGTCCCGATAACCAGCTATACATGATTGAAGCCCTTTTTAGAATTTTATACTGATTTCTTAATTGATATCTATTTTAAGAAAATGCTTTTCCAATTTGTTAGAATGCTGGGTCCCTGGATATTTTTATCCTGTCTCAATGAATCCGGTTCTTTTTGTCCTTCTTCATAATTTATCGAATTATTGATAATGTCACTGTCATTGAAAGTTTCATCTTCAATCAAGGGTTGGCTGCTGGAGCGGTGAGAGATTTTTGGGAGACAGTTTATAACAAATGAACGAAGCGTCTTGAAGTGCCTACATTTCAGTGGCATAACGTATACCCCCGCATCACAGGGGGGGACAAAACTCTAGGGGCCCAAGGCTTGACTTACGCTAAATTCGTATTTACCCAATTTATAAAATATTAAAGGCAAAACCTGACTTTCAGAGGGGGTACTAACATTCTCCTTTACTACACCATTGGTAAATAGATAGAAAACATTACAGTGGAGTCAAAGCCACCTGTCATGGGGGGGGGACTCTAGGGGCCCAAGGCTTGACTAAACGCTAAATACGTAATTTACTCAATTTATAAAATATTAAAGGCGAAATATAACTTTCAGGGGGAAGGGGGTTCCTAACATTCTCCGTTATGCCACTGGTAAATAGATTAAAAGAACTACAGGGGCGCCAAAGCCATTGAAATTCATGCACCGCATAAAAAAATCGAACATAAAAAATCCAACATAAAAAATCGCACATAAAAAAATCGTACAAAACAAATCGCACAAAAATAAAATCGCATAAAAAAAGACTGCACAAAAACAGGTTCTACTGTATTTGTTTCAAATTACCATTTGAACGAGTATTTGACAGTGCATACTACTGTCTACTTTTAAACATCTCGGGTAGGGCTTAATTTTGCATAAATGACCCAGAGCCTCAAAATCTTTTCAGAGTTCTCTAGGTCCAGGGCCTCAAAGAGTCTCAAGGCTTCCCTGCGTACCTGCTTAAAATATTTTAGCTTAAGTATGAAGTTTAGGAATGAATCTTTCTGGAAAATAATTCCATTCTCATCACGATTATCAACATTTCTCAGATCTCTGTTGAATCTTTTCTCAAATGGTATTTTTACATTTCTGACTATCAATCATATTTTCGAACGGATCACAAAATTTCGTATTTGCTCAAGAAAAACAGCTTAAATCGTTCTTTTATAAAAGTTTGACTATTTAATCAATAAGGAGTATTGAAAATGTTTTCGTTTTCCCTTTTTCTGCTATTATACTATCACTATCCTTCTGTCAAAATTCTACTTCGGCGGAATCCTTGATCAATGACCGATTTTTCTGTAATCATATTTCCAAGGTTCATGGAAGCAGCTTTATTTCATTCTTGAAAAAGAATCAATATTTTCTTTTTGATATCGTATGATAGCTTTCCATGTTCCTATAAATGCTTTCAAATCATTGAATCCTAAGAATCGTCTACTTTGATGATATAAAATCTTATTGCAGATTCCAGCTGAGTTTTTCTAGGATTTAATTTAAGTTTTTGTGACTGTAGGGTTTCCAAGGAATTGACTAAAATGTCTAGAACTCAAATCATCAAAATTTTTAGGCAAAGAAACTTAAGAATTGTTTACGAACAACAAAAGAATTTCTATAAATATTTTAAAAACAGATAAATTCAAAGATATTTAACTTACATCAGAAAAACGTAAAAATGAAATTGTGTTGCTTACTAAAGGAGTCTTTCAAAAAAATGGAAAATAAAATTGTTAACATGTATCAATATTCAGCTATTAATATATATTCTGCAATATCTTACAGGCTTGTAACTATAATGCCCTTTAATAACGTGCAAATATTTTAATGTTCATTTTTAATGATATTTGATAGGCTGATTAGTGGATAATATTATTTTGTACAAGTGTGTAAATGGTTACTTTTAATCATTTATTACATTGTTACGTTGATAGGGGCTCGAGTATTTTATGCAACTCAATTGCAAAAAGCAAGACAGTTCTTTAAAAGTGATGTAAACTTGTTGTCGAGAAAACAATTCTTGAAATACAGGATTAAACCACAAAATTCGCAGAATAAATATCAGAAGGTCTTCACACCTTCTACAGTGCTTAGACACAGCTATCAATGTCCAAAATATACGTATGTAAAAGATTATTCACAAGCACCGCTGGTCCTATTCAACAGCCGAGCTAATCGCTAGTCTCTTCACGGTCAAGCCAAGACTACTAATCGCTGGTCAAAACAAGACTAACTCAATTTCGGCGAGCGTCTCCCTATTTAGAGGTCTCAGGAATCCTTCGAGAAATATCCACTTGCGTCATAACTAGTGAAAGTAGTGTATTTTTCCACTAATTTCTAGAAGAATCCAGAGGGTTCCTAACTCGCCAAAAAAGGTCGCCAAACTCATCAAAATTGGGCACCAAAAGTGATACCAACTTGGCTCTACTGCCAAGATTTCGCCAAGTTCCCATTGAATCGCCATTATAACGTAAGGAGTGACATTGTTTGTGAATATTACAATTTTAACGTACAATAAATATAACATTGAGTAATATAAATGCATTACACAGCCAAATACAAACAATTTACACAATTTTACACAATAATCGTAACAATATTAAGCATGTGAAAAAAAATTCGTCATCAAAATCAGTGAATAACGAAAACTCGAATAAATAACAATGGAAAAAGAACTCGAATATTATTTAATACAAAAAGTAATCCATCAGTAAATACTGTAATGCACCTCGTTATTCGTCCGTAAATCCAATAGTTTATAAAGAGCTACCTTATATGCCTATTGATTATATTATTGCAAGGCTTAATATTGCACTAATAATTTTAAATTAATACTATTATGCAAATACAATTGTAGGGGAATGAATTACTGTATGCAATTTTTATTACTTTATCCAATAAAACAAGAAAATTAAGTATTTTTAATTTTTGATATTATTTATGTTTCATAACTGTTACAAAACTTCGACTAACGCTAGACAGTTCTGAAAGGAATGTTCAAGTTATACCTCCTGTTCTTTTTTTAAAAAAATTGTTTTGTGTAATTTAGTTTTTTTTCCCTTTCCATTCTATTTGATTTAATTTTACTCTCTTGTATTATGAGTTAATTTTCAAAATTAATCGTTTGCTGCTTTATTATCTATTTTCAACTTTTCTAGTATGCTAAGCCAAATTAGAATTTTTTTATGTGTAAAATGTTTATTTCACACAAGAAATTCTTTAAATTTTCAATTATTTGATCACATTTAAAATAATTAGTAATTAAGTAATATATTCGTGCTGAAGTATTTTCGGAATATGATAATTTATTTTATTTGCTGTTGCTACACTTAGTTTGTAATAGAACTGTGGCAATACTTCTATGAAGAGGCACAAACACGACTTATTTTTACAAAGTAACAAAAAGACCTTTGTTTTTTATGATCTATATCTCCAAAAAGAACTTATTTCTTACAAAAACATCTTCTGTTTGAGCTTAGAAGAATAATTCCAGCCGCATTAATATCCGAAATAATACGAAAGAAAAATTTTACATCATCATTTTAATTTTTCAACGTAGTTAAAAGTCACTCAAAACTTAACCTTATTAATATTACAGTTGTGAAAATACTGCAACAAAGTTGTTAAAAAATCTGACGAATAAGAAATAATATGCGAAAATGCTAATTACCATACATGGAGCAAAAAAATGTTTAATTTTAGTTTCGCCAAAATTCTCTTCAAATATTAAATTCAGATAAAAATTTGAACTTTCCACTAATTTTTAAAATATTCAATTTCCTGCCTGTATGAATCGCTCATAAATTTCTGAGATATCTTTGTTTTATTGTTTTATTATCATAACTGAATAATACTCAAAATATTCATCATTTTCAGAGCAATCGCAATGCTATAAAATCAATGTTCTCAATAATAGTAAATCGACCAATTGCAAATTGCTATTTGGATTTAAAATTCGTACTCAATATGACAAATATTTTGTGATAATTTTATTTTATTTATGAAGTTTAAAGTAAATCTAAAGTTCACTCCTAATACAAACGAGCAAAATATTCATTTGTTTGTTAGCTTGCTGTTTGATTGAACTAAGGGACCGAGTTCACGAACAAGGAATTTGAGCAGGGATGGACTTTAAGTCGATCATGATCGACCGGTGGACTGTCAAGACATTTTTGGGATGACCGCCTTTACTAAGACCTAAGAAGAACCAACTAAAAGAAACGTATTTATGGAACACCGTTGCCAGCTAGACTAGAGAATCGGCTTTTTATAGTTGATGCGACTGTGTTTACTTAAGAAAATGTTTGATAACTGTGTAGACAGCACATGTACCTTCATTGGAAGCCCACGATGACACTTAAGACTGTTTTTGGTTAATGTTAAAGAATAGGATCCGAATTTGGAACATTTTTTCAGATATAAAAGAAATGAAAAATTAATATGATATTCTGGCTTCACTGTCCCTTAGAAAGCAGCATTTTTTATCATACTTCCCATTTTTAACCGAGTTGTTTCATTTTTTCTGTTATAAAATGTGTTTCGCATTTTTTATCCTATACCGTAATGTTAAATGGGCTTTGCCTTCACGTATTAAAATAAAAAAAGAAAGTATTCGCGGAATATTTTGAATTTTTTTAAAAACACTATAATGTTAACAGAGGTACGAGTTATAATATAGCAAATTTCGATGAAAATTGGGTCATTTTTCTGTCTGAAAATGTGCTTCGCGTTTAGTTAGACTCTCGTTCTTTTACCGAAGACAGTCTTAACCTGTTCACTGTAGCCTTTGAGAAAAAATGCAATCACTACGATTCCAGCCGTAGAAATGAACTTTCCCCACATGCCGACTGAAGCTAAGAATAAAGGTTGTTGATGAACCCTTCCCGCGATAGCACGGGATTGGCTAGATACAAGATTGAACATCCCGTGCTTCCACGGGATTGAGTTCTCTTGTTGATGTCATGTCCTGCTAAGGCGTGGGACATAGCAGCGAACAAATTAAGTACATACTATGATTTCAGATTCATCGGTTCACATATATTCTCTGTACGCGGCATTGAATACATCCACGCTTCACTGTCTAGTAGTAATCTGCCATAAATTAAAAGAGGGATACAATATTGAAAACCAGTGTTAAGAATAGAAAATGTACAATTTTAATACAGAATAGCCACATCTACTCTACTGGGAGGACCGCAACATGTAAAAAAACATTAGAAGTAGCCCGTCATATGGAAAAGTCTGCTTTCCCCTGGATTAGAACTATCGAACCATTCTCTCGGTTGCTTATTATTTATAATTTACTATGACACAAAGGTGATAGTTCAAGTTCTCAATCCATTGATTAGTATTGAAAAATTTTCCCTTCTTTTACGTAATTTTTTCTTTCTTGATGTGTTTATACTTACTTTAAAATTGTATATAGAATATTTTCTTGCCCATATATAAAAAGATTTTTGTGAACATTTATTCTGAGACGGCGACAGCAGCAGAAAATCTTTTACTGCTGAATATGTACAAATAAATCCACTAGGCTATTAAAACTGACGTATGTTTGTGTTGACTCCCTTTCGCTAAGTCCAATTAATGTTTACTTGGCACACAGGGCGATGAAATGTTGATATTCCTTCAGCTACGTTTAAGCGGTGTTAAGTTCATCGTTAAACAAATGTTTATGTCCCCGTTTGGGTACTTGCATATGTTCTTGTTAAATTGTACAAATATTTAGATACAGAGCTTCCATTTACCGTTAGCCAATGTAGATAATTTAAAATGGGTTATTTTTACCATTAAATTGGTGCAACTTATTTTTGTGAGTTATTAAACTTTGCTAGTTTAATACTATTACCAAACTTTATAACGAATGAAGGTTACTTAATATTTCTAAAATAAATACAGTAAACAGTAATATGGATTTTATGATTGTAAATTTTTTGTTACCAACAAGAAAGTATATTGTACTTAGAATATAATTTGTATTTTCTTGAGAGAGAATTTCGGGTTCAGCTACAAAATGTTTTCAATGGTATTGCATTGGTAATTATATGAAAGAAGTATTTGCCCTTTTTTGACAATATTATTTATAGATAGTCATTTTTCCTCTCTTTTCCCCCTGTTCTAAAATATTTATGTAATTATTATTAATAGCATAATCAATTTATAATGAACGACTTGTTATAAAAAATAGAAGCGCTTCATAAATACTATCACAATATATATATATATATATATATATATATATATATATATATATATATTGCTTATTTTTTCAATATTAAATTTACCTAACTTCACCCCTGCTATGAAATTGTAATGTAAAGGAACTCAGATGATATTTAAAAAACTTGTAATAAATTTATACCAGAAAACATGAATAAATTTATTACAAGCATAAATTTGTTACACTACATGTTTGAAACACTTTCGTTATGGCTTCGATTGAAACTCCCAAATTTATCCTCAGCTGGGCCAAACTTAACAAAATTTTCTAAAAGTAATGTCCTTATCTGATACATTAGATATGTTTTTAAAAACTTATGAACAAAAAGAATTTGGTATTTGCTATGAATCTTGAATTTAAATGGAGTTAAAGTCATTCCATCGTATGTCAATTTAAGTGGGAAAAACTGAAAGATTAAGAAATATATTTTTTTAAATTTAATTTTATAATTTAGTACTTTTTAGTAGTTATTTTTATTTAAATAAATTTGTAATAGAATCTGTTGAAGACTGCTTCGATTTTTCTTAAAGGAAAGTTAATTTTTTAGCAAATAATTTTCGTGCTTTTCATTTGTTTTCCATCTATTGCATCTGGTTCATATATATTATATTTTTTTAGAGACATACTTTTATAATCATTTTAAATGTTTCTATTTTCATGCATAAATGTACTTGTTAACTTCTACTTATATATCATAAGATGCGTACTCACAAATGTGAAAAAAATTCATTCTTAGCATTTTATTTAATTTAACCAAACGAATTTAATTTTTCAGATACGAGTGATTTAAAACCTACCTCATATTTTCGTGTATATGCCAAGATCTTTGGAGCATCTCTAAAATTAAAAGTAAGAATCAGCTAATGAATACCGATCTTCTAATTTTGGGGAAAAGGTAGTTTAGGAAAAACAGTTTTCTTGCCATTTTCCGTTAGCGATGCTCAAGAGATTTTAATCTAGTTTTTTGGATGTTTTGGAACTTTTATTCTTAGATAAGAAAGAAATTCACATAAATTCTTCAAAGTCAGTGTCAGAATTCGATTTTCCAAATAGCTCGTAAATTTCGCACTTCTCACTGGAAAGTCTTAATGTATATGATCATAATACAGGGAGTTTTTCCTCCAGAACGTGAAAGATTGGTCAAAGATCACGTACCGTATTCGAATTTCCCTTTACGCTCATTTTTCCACAAAGTCAAGGAAAGTATGACTAACACATATCGTATACAACAAGGGTGAGCTGACTTTACCAGGGTACGGGCTAGTCCTAATTTTTTTCAAGATGTCGCGGTCCACATAGTGGAGTAGGTGTGATGAGCTAAAGGAAAAATCTATAAAGTTTACTATACGGAATATGTACTTACACAATTAAAGTAAAAAAACTATTTTTTAAAGCCATGTTTAAAGTAAAACACAAGATGCAAACATAATGATAGCCACTGACAAAATATACATTTAATATTTAAACAAATTCAAAATACATTAAAAATAAATCATTTTCGTCTGAAGTTAGTTCTAGCTGTCATAATCAGGGAAAGATTTAGTCTATATACTGTTCAACAATCTTGAATATTTCGGTACATAATTACTAGCTGCTGATTTTGTACTGGATTCTAAGTAGTCATCTATGACACGGGAACAGTATGTTGCCTTAATTATATTCATCGCTGAAAATGCAGATTTACACAGGTAAGTAGAGTCAAAGAAAGATGTTAAAAGAAATGCACTGGTTTTAAATTAGGGTACTTTACTTCGTCCATTAGATTTCAAAAGTCATTCTTAGGTTATAAACAACGTGCTTTTAAAATTGTATCGTTTTGAAAGAGAAAAACTTCATTTTTCTCAATAGATAAACATAATATTATTATTACAGTTATTTCTTCCATATCAACATTGCCAAATGGGTAACACATGAATGTAGCAATTGGTTCTAGTCTAGTAAATTTTTGAAAATGTCTCGTAAATTCGTGGAATGAAGCTTTATAATTTCATCATAATATTACTCTCTGTTTTTTGTAATATTCGCGTCTTAACTCTTATTAAAGGCAGTCACTCCCAAATGTCTTAGTGGTCCACAGGTCGATCAGGGCTGACCTAATGCTCACCTCTGATATAAAAAATGGTAGATGAATGAAAAAATGTGTAAGCTTTAGGTAGGGGGTTATCAGAAAAACTATCATCATCGACGTCTAGCATTTTACATTACAGCAATTTGATTGGAGTAATATGTTTAAAAATCACACACAGGATTTTTTTTCAATTCAATTTATATGTAAGTTTCAAAATTCGGATAATTTTGAAGAAAAAATGCACTCTCGGTGAATGCATGGTTCAATTTATATTTGGAAATATAGAATAAACGTAAAAGAAGTGTTCATCACCGATAAAAAAAATTATAACAGATCACTAATTTTTTCCCCTTTCGGATGCTTTTCAAAGAAGGAAAATATAGAATAAATAATAATAAACTGTGTCAAGAATGACATATATAACTATAATGAAGGATATAGAAAATAATGTAAAACTGAGTATCCACAAACGATGCAAAAAAATTTAGCTCCATAAAACTAAGATTTGGCAACATAGTAATATGATGAATGTTTGACTTTGAACATTTAAACGAAGTAAAACTCCGTGTGACGCTAACCTTATCCACGAAAAGCTGAAGTCAGTAAATGCTATAATAAATCACTTCCTCATGATGTATTTTTTATTAAACGAATTTGGCACAGGTTCCTAGATTAGTTTTTTTATGTAGTCCTGATCTCGTAATTTATTATGTTTAATATTGTAATCATGCTACTTTGTACCATCTTGTCTTCAATCACTTTTTTTCATTATTACGTATTAATTTTCTTTGTTCCTGCATCTTTTTCTTTTCAACAAATAAATAATAAAAATTATAATTTTTACACTGATATATCATTCGATTGCTTATTTGATCAGCTCACGCAAACTTATGTATTATGACAGAACTATTAATGCCAGAATTTGACAACTAATTTTCAAATTAAAGATATATTTCGATAGTTCTTATTTGATGATCCTTTGCAGTTGTAAATTTTAAAAATTCCCTTTGTTTCCCTTTTAAATGACTCCGAGCAAAGGCTTTAGAATTATAATTAAAAAATTTCAATACAATAAATAAATAGCGGTTAAGTTTATAATGTATTTTCTAAGAAAACCCTTTTAAAAATACAGTGTATCTAAGATATATTTATCCTGCTGTAATAACCAGGTTTTAAAACAATTTTTATGTTTTATTGATAAAAAAAAACGATTTATGTAAATTTTAAACACGATGTATAAGGTTGAAAATTGTTTCATGTTTCCACTTCCTTCTACTTTTATGAAGGAACTCAATTGCAAAATAAAAATTGTCGGAGACAGCACTTAAAAATTTTTGTTAATGCCACAAATTTTTTAAGGAGTACTTGAATGGTAAAACCATATGTGTTGCTTCTAATAAAAAATAATCAATGTTTATCAAATTTTTTCTCAGTGGCTCGACAGTCAGGGTGGGTATTGGCCTTCTCAATAAACCTTTTCTAAGCCAGACTTCTTCCTGCTAGTGTTCTCCAATTTCTAGTTCACAAAAGTAGGAGGTCATTGAAGAGACCTTTTTAGAAGAGTGGCCTTCGTACAGTCTAAAAACGTGGCCTTCTCATTTAATTCGTTGTACTTTGATGAAGTTAACAATGTCTGATTCTTCATATGAGTGATAGGGTTCTAAATTTGATCTCCATCGCCACTTGCCTTTTTCTTGAATTCCTCTAAAATTAATTCTTAAAATCTTCTTTTTGTAGATACTTATGTTCTCGTCTGTTCGAGACATAGACCAAGTTTTATATATAAAAGTTAATAGTGATCTTAAAAGACTTTTATGCAATAGAACTTTTGTCCTTTCGATTACGTACGATTTTAAACATTTTCGCATACAGTAAAGGTATCTGACTACGTTCAGAATTGTGATTTTGCAAAAGCGTATAAATGGATAATAGGTATGATATTTAGTGTCGCTTAGATTAGAAAATGTATATAAAGTTGTTTTAAGAATATTGTTACAAAAAAAACGTTATTTAAGTATAATATTTTGACAAAAAATGAACATAGAATGACCCATTTTCAAAATATTCTCCTTTTGTGAAAATTGCTTCTATTATAATAACGTTTGCCTGTATATAGCTCAGACCTCTGTACAGAGGCTCGACTAGAATTTTTGAACTATATACCTTAGAAGTGGGTTTATCCATGCATTACGACAACAGAGGGGATAAATCTTAGGAAAAAAACGCTGATAGTTATTTCAACTGGTTGTAACTCTCAAAATAATCTGAGTTTTTTTAAAACAATAGCTCTGACTTTTTCTCTCTGGAGAAGTCTTTACTTTATATAAGCAAAATATTACTATTTTAGAAGCATTTTTTATAAAAGGAGAATATTTTGAAAAAAGGTTATTCTTAGTTAATTTTTTGCCAAAATATTGTATTTAGATAAATTCTGTTTTGTCAAAATATCCTTAAAACAATTTTATACATGTATTCTAATCTAAGTGACACTAAATATCACGAAAATTATCTATTTATACGCTTTTTTTAAATCACGGTTCCGAACGTAATTGGATACCTTAAGACATCTATTAATTTAGTAATTTTTCTATTACATAGTAATTTTTTCTTTTGGATTTCAATCGTCCCTATTGTTTATTTCAGAACCTAATTAAATGAAATCATCAAATTATCAGGGATAAAGAAATGTACTGAAAAGAAAAATATGCATAAAACGTTGAAAATACATTCCAAAAAATCATATCTTCATTAACAAATCCATGCTTATAAAAAGTATCAAAATGAAGTTATGAGTAGCTGAAAATAGAATTCTCTCTCTCTTAGAATAAAAATAATCAGAAATACGTTAGAGAATAACACTGGCCTCTTTGCATTGCATTATGAGTACAGAACTTTTTTTAATACATTTTTGTTCGAAACAATCAATAACCTTTTGTAAGTTTAACCACCAAAATTAAAACCAAGTTCAATAATAGCATATAATTTCTGAATAAAGTACACAGCTTCATTTAGTACATAAAAGAAACAGTTTTCTTTCAATTAAAAATTTGTTTATTTAAATGCAAATTTTTCTCAATAGGAGATGTTGCCCCTATCTTCCAATTTCTGTTTGGTACGATGGAGGTGTAAGCGGTTTAATTCCTTCATTGATAAAATCGCAAATTTATATCAGTTGCTTAATAACTTTAAGTTTTCTAGTATAGTTTACATTACACAAAAGTTCACATTATCAAGAAAACTTTTTACCAAACAGTTCAGTTTGTGTTCTTAAAAATAATTAGAAATTATAAGCGATTAGTAAACAGCTTGTGCAAAGAAATTTTTTATTGTATGGGAAGTTGCTGTGTTACATCAATAATTTCTTCTGATTCTCGGTATAAGAATCCATAAAATACCCATTACAACTCATGATTCACATTAAAAAAATATTAATTTACCTAATCCTAAAGCCGACTTACTCCACTACGCAATAACACCTCCTTCTCCATACTTCACTGTACCAACTAGATACTTGGGATTATGTTTCAGAAATTTCACCGGCAGCAAATTGGTTAGGATGACAGAAAATTTAACATTTTTGGTTCCGACGGCTGAATAATAGTTTGTAGAAGAAATAAATGAGGAACGTAACCCGAATAATTTATGTGGAACAGAAACATTTCCACCTCCATGCCTTGAAGGTGGTCTTGCGTGGGGATGTAAATCGGATTCAGGATTAGGTGATTTGGTATTTTTTGTTGACATTTACACTCATGAGCTTTAGTTAAATATTTTAAAAAATAACTTTAAATTACCCACCCAAAATTTGGGTATTGGAGACGACGTCACTTTTTAGCTACATAATGACGCCAAACGCACTGCTCTCAATGTAAGTCACAAGTGTCTCTATAACAGTCCCAAAAAATTCTTAAAATACCTTCTGAATTCTGCAATTTATGTTTATTGAAACATATCTAGTAAAAATTTGAATTTAAGGTAAGAAAACATGACATATGGAAACAGAAAGTGAAGCAAAAACAATAATCACAGAAGAATGGATTGATTGATTGAATATTAACGTCGCACTGTTCAGTTACACGAGGGCTTTTGGCGACGGACCACGTAATTTTGAACCATGGTCAAGTGACGGGGACGACACCTGAGCTGGCACCTCCCTCTCCTAACTACCACACCACACCAACGGGAGGACGTTTCAGCTCTCGACAGACTTAACGTGCATCGCTGCCCTACACGGCGGGTTTTTAGTGGTACTGGGCTCGAACCCATGACAAAGCAAGCCACGGTCCGATACCTATACCACTCGGCTACCGCGGCCACCACAGAAGAATGGAGGAATATCGATGTAGAAATTACAAAAAACTGATGTAATCTTTACCCAGATGTTTAAAAAATTTTATGGACGCTAAAAGATATCTTACTAAGTACTAAATTAAGAAAGAAATACAATATTTAAAGCTATGGTGACATTTCTTAAGGTGTACGAAGATTTTTGCGGCGTTAAGTTTCAGTAATGTTTTTATTATTAATTTTCTTAAATAATAGTTATACTATATTTTCAAAAATGTTCATGGTATTCCAATAACCTTTTAAGTGCCGAATTATGTTTATCTTCAAATATTAAATTTTTCTGGTTATTAATACTATATGGACCCTAATGACATTGGGAAAAATAACAAAAAAAACTCCCGCTCCCCCCTTGGAACGTAGACGGTACCCACACGATCGTGCGGGTTGGTCGTTCGTTATCTGTGAAACAGGTCACCTATGAATTTTTACGAGTTATACATTTTTAGCTCAAAGTTGATAGAAGAAACAATCTTAATTCAAAGAAATTATTGATGTATAATTAACTCTTTTATTAATTCATTACTTATTTACTGTAAAAATCTTTGTTTGGTTTTTGACAAGTATAAGTAACCATTGAATTTTGCACATGTTTTTGAGCTGCTTTCATAGTTTTCAAATTTGCACTTGCGAGGCCTAGAAATGTTATCAACACATCAGAAATGGCTATATATGTCAAGCCTTTTATCCTGGAATGGCCAGGATAGAAGCCATTACATGTATAGCAGGTGGATTGTAACGCTTCGATCTTTTTGCGTGGGGAACTACAACACTCTGTTATCTTCATGATCAGTAAAAATACTTTTGTTAGTAGATGGAGAGGTTGATAATGCTTCAAATATCTAAAACTTAAATTTTAAGAGATCTATTTTTTGATTTTTAAAGGAATTTTATTTGATATATTGCATCTTGTTTGTATAGAAACCAAGAATTTGCAACAGCTAAATCAATGTAATGAATGTGTTCAAGAGAATGTGGTAAAGAATGATCCAAAATTGTCTTTCTATTTCAAATATTCCCATATATTTCATCACCGCTCTCATCTGAACTTGATTCTTCCTCCAGTATACACGATTCAAATGTTTTTTCACAGCATTGTCCTCATCCGAGAGATCCCTTAGTCTGATCTAAGTTCAATCTGATTTATTCATCAATTGAAAAATTTCTTCTGTGAGAATTCTTATCCTTTTAGACATCCGGAAATGTTTTTTATTAAACGCAAACACAGTAATCCATGAAAAATAGTAAAATGTATCAAAAATTTTTATTATTTAAAAAAAAAATATGTATATTTTTAACCACATCATACTACCACCGGAAGAATATCTAACCCGCACGATCATGTGGGTTGGATCTTAAAGGGATAGGAACAAGTTGCCAATAAAATAAAGTATCGATATTTTAATTTTTATTAGTCGAAAACGTTAAAATTTACTGGGAATTGCAAGTGTGCGAAAATTTTTGTGGCCCATTGTATTTTATGTTGAAAGATAAATAATTTTACGATGTGTATGATAGGTTTTCATCGAATAGTAGTAATATTTTTGAATGTAAATCATGAGTATTGAAATGTATTATTTATATTAACATAAAAAACTGTACAAATTTATATTAATTTTTTTTAAGTTTTAAATATTGAATTCTTGAAACAAATCTCACTGATTGATTTACAGCAAACTGCAAAATGTATTCAAATATAATATTTGATTTAAAAATTTTTTAGTATCTTACTTCAAGTAATAAGTAATATTTTTAAATAGTAAGAATTTAAATTGCCACTGTGTACCATTCAGAAAATGAATTTTCATTTAAAATAACTTATTGTACATTTTTTTCGACACATTTTATTCAGAATCCGTATAATATTTTAGTCAAACTCAACTGCGGAATCATTTTTAGAACGTATTTTTTATTTACCGAATCCGCAGCATGGTATCGAATCGTTCTTGACAATCCAAATTGACTTCAAAATAAACTCGCCAGCACAACAAAAATCAAAAGCTCTTGCCACTCTAGATCTTGTGTAACAGAAAAGAGATAAAATCTCATACGAAAAGAATTTGAATAATTTATTCATGATTTGGGGAAGCGACGTAAAAGAAGTCACGTAAGGAAATATCAGACAACTTTTCAGCGTTATTTTAGTAAAATATTGAAATGGAAACAAGGAAAGAATTTTTCCCTTTTCTTGGTGGTTGTTCTTTCTTTACACGCAGTAAAATACGGTGGATTTTGATGAGAATTTAGATTTACCATGAGGTAGAATTTATAAGAGAATGAGCTCAAAATTCCTGCTATGTTATACTGAAAAATATGAAATATATTATTAATGTTCCAGGTTTTCTAGTAGTATTAAAGTTGTAGTTATTAAAGCAAATATACTTAGATTGATATGTTTTTCATTGAAATTCGATTTGTAATCAGAATAGGGAATGTTTATGTATTTGCAATGTTGATTTTCATTCTTTATAATTTTAACAATAATACAAACGATATTTAAAATAGTGGAAAATAATTTTTTTTTGTGTTGCATATATTTAAATATAATACAAAGAAGCAGACGATTTTGTGTTCCACTGTTATAATGTAGCACAATATGTAACTTTACAATATATATCATAAATTTTTCAACTTGATACGTTTCAACTTTATATAAGTTTAGATTACGAAATTATTTCTAAATGAAAATAAAAACTGTAACTATTGCTAACTGTCCATTCTATTAATATTATAAAATTATGCTTTTATTAATAAAAAACATTATTTTATTAATGGAATAAAAACTATTTTATTAAAGGAATAAAACAATTTTATTAAAGGGATAAAACTATTTTATTAATGGAATGAAAACTATTTTATTAATGAGTACTATTCTGTTAATGTAGTAAATCTTCTGTTATATTAATAAAATAAAATAATATTTTATTAATGGAATAAAGACTATTCTATTATTAGAATAATACTATTCAACTAATAGAATTAATACTACTCTGTTAATTTAGTAAAAAATTCTGTTCCATAAATAAAATGAAAACATTATTTCATTTGAAACATAAAAACTGTTCTATTATCTCCATCTATATAAAAAAGCTTTTCGTGTTGATGTAATTAATTTATATATTTCTCTCACACATGATAACAATAATAAAAAGGTACTTAAGTCTTGTTCAATGTTACGGTTACAAACTGGCAAAAAGGTACAATTTTTAGTTCAATCAACTACTTCAAACTCAAAAATTAAATCAACATTACATCATAAATGCGTATCTGAAAATTGAAGAAGCGCGTTAGTCTTATTTGCGATCGAACCTAGAATAGAATTAAGAGAACATAATTTATATGCCAGTATTGATAGACCTTTACAGTTGTACAATTTGAGCAATGGATATGAACAGTTGTATAATATATAAAATACAATGGGGTATTTTTCTGCCATTGGGTGGACAGAGGATACCTCCTCCTTAATTAAAATAAAAACTATTTTATTAATCTAAAATAAAATACTTTATTAATATTTTATATTGGTAATATTTTATATCTATTGTTAAAATAAATACTATTCTATTAATAGAATGAAAATATTTCGTTAATAGAATGAAAATATTTTGTTAATAGAATAAAAATATTTCATTAATAGAACATAATAACTATTCCATTAATAATATGTAATAACCATTTCATCAATAGAATAAACACTATTATATTAATAAAATAAAAATATCTGATAGAAAGAATAAAAATTGCTTATACCATTTCAAGTAGGTTTGCCTTGTATGCATTTTATCTAGTTTACTCTATATTTCTAAATCTAATGTTGATTGGCTCAATTCATGTGACGTCATAGTCACATGATAATGATAACCATGTGTTTTTAGTCAATCTGTTCAAAATCTCATGTGACGTCATAGTCACACGATAAAAGCAATCATGTGTTTCCAGCTAATGAGTTCATGCGCTTCGTTGTTACCAACTTTTGAACTTTTCAGAAACTTTCTCTTAAAAAATACGTTTGTCAACAACAATGATGCACATAGGTAGAAAAAATGCATTTTATTTAAAAGTACATGCATAAAAGAAGATTTTTTAAATTTTAAAATCTTTTGAAGAGAGCGAGAGAGAAATTTATTTTTTATAATAATTAAACATTTTTACACAATCATAAAATTTGAAATTTTACGCAAGCTTTACAAATGGAATTTACAAGTACAATGAGTTTGATGTCTGTTTTGAATTCAATGAAGAACACGTGTTTATATTTATCATGTTAGCGTCATGAATTGAGCCCATTCAGCCAGCAAATTTTATTTATTTGGTAAATTTTCAGCATCCAATTTGTGCTACCAAAAACACTTCGGAAATTTTCGAAAGTATATGTTGTGAATTTCGTGTTGTGTATGCTAACAACAAAGTATCTACAGAACACTATAACTATTAAGTAATTACTTGGATATTGTTGGCGATTTAAATCAAATGATAACAACCTTCACTAAATCCACCTTAACTCACGTCTGAATAAGGAAGTAGACAATCTTCCTGCTTCACATTATTAATACTTAATAAACATTAAATGCTTGACTTAAACAATCATTCAGCCTCACATTTATCAGATTAGCTCCAGAGAGAAACTCCTGATATTAATTCACTTAAGATGGATAGTCAGAGACTTTACATAACCGTTACAGATATTTAACATGAATGATTGACGCCTTAGATAGACACAGATACTTGAATTTTAAATGATCTGATATAGAATGTTAAACTATTAATATTTCAATAGAGACATCTATTTTAGAGGTTTATTAAGAGTAATCAATTCTTTGGTTCAAATACAACAAGAGGCAATTTTGGAAATAGAAATTAGATTTAAATCCTAAATTAAACTTTATATTAATCAGTCTTATATTTTTTAGTGTATGTTGTCACTCTTCCCCTGTTTTTACCGCCCGTATTTTTTTCAATTCATGCCATAGTTTTTTCTCTCTCTCTCTCTCTCTCTCTCTCTCTCTCTCTCTATATATATATATATATATATATATATATATATATATATATGTAAGGATAATTAAATTAGATTAAAAATTAAATTCCCTATCAAGCACTTGATTCATCTTTCTCAGAAATCATATTCAAGTATCAAACTAATCACCCATTTATTTCTTCCGAACATATGGCCTAGCCAATAAACATGTCCAATTCCAGATCGTTAGATTTAATAGTCAACATATGTCAGCATTAACTTGCAAGCACCATCTTCAAAGCAGCGATACTTACCATATGTTTTTCAAGTGTTATCCACTTGAAACCACCACCATGGTGTGCTTTTTACTCCCTGCCCTTAGCGTCAGAACAGATGTACCAATGAAAGAAAACAGATCTTTTTTTTCACTTTTCTAACTTTAATCTGATTCTGTCCTTATAAACATGACATATATATATACACTGGTGTGCAAAAATTAAGGACGAGACGGTTTTTTCAATATAACTTTGTACAAAAGCTTTCCAAATCAACTCATTTAATACCGTAAGATCCCAATACGTACGGACATGTATAATGTAAGCAACACTTACTAAAAGAGAAATCAGAGGGATAAAAAGAAGCTTGATTGAAAAAGTAGCATGGAGCGCAATGCGACTGAAGGCCGAAACATCCCTGTGATGGGTGTCCAGCAAGAAACATCCGGTCTTTAGTAGGAGATATGATCTCCCCTGACTGCTAGGCAGGTTTCACAGCGTCTGCCCATGCTGAGAATGAGGGTGTCAATGAGTTGTTGAGGCATTGCTGCCCATTCGTCTTGCAGCGCCAATCGAAGCTCCCGAATCGTTACTGGTGGTAAGGTACGAGCTGCCAAGCGTCTGCCTAGAAAATCCCATACATGCTCGATGGGATTGAGATCCGGAGATCGTGCCGGCCAATCCATACGTTCAATATCCTCCCTCTCTAAGAGCTGTTCGGCAGCTACTGTGCTATGACATGGTGCATTGTCGTCCATGATAAGAAACTGCAGACCCATAGCGCCTCTAAAAAGACGCACATATGGAAGAAGAATCTCGTTACAATAACGGGTCCCGTTGACTGAACCTGCGTCGAAGATGTAATGGTCTGTACGACTACGAAGCATGATGCCTCCCCAAACGAGAACACCGCGACCTCCATACCTGTCCCTTTCAATGATGTGCGAGGGATGATTGCGGCTTCCCCGCTCTCTCCAGATGAGTATGCGATGAGAATCGCTACTCAAACTGAATCTGCTCTCATCTGTAAAGAGTACTCGTCCCCATTCATTGTCTCTCCAATTCCGGTGTTCCCGGCACCACAGAGAACGCCTTCTCCGATGGGCAGGCGTTAAAGGTACACACCGTACAGGGCGTCGTGCAAACAGACCACCACCGTGTAGTCTTCTGGCCACGGTAAAACGTGATATCTGTCGTCCAGTCGCCTGTGTCGTGTGTCTAGCGATTTCTCCCGCTGTCTGCCGTCTGTTTCTTCTGGCCTGTAAGACAATGTACCGGTCATCTGCGGGTGTTGGTTCCTCGTGGACGACCACTACTGAACCCCCGGATCGCTGTTCCTGTAGTTTGAAATTGTCTCCAAAGTCGTGAAACGATGCTGTGAGCAATTCCGTACTCTGCAACCACACTTGTCACACAGCGGCCTTTCTCCAATTTCCCAATGATTCGACCTCGGGTAAAAGCATCCAGATGTCGTCTAACAAATGGATTATTCGCCATTTCTCGCTGAGGCAGCAACTCGGTGTGGTTTTAACTGCTATACGGCGTGCAATCTCTTTGCCAGAAATACTGATCTTACACCGACAACATGCTTTATACTATTCAGACACTCCCCCATTACGTCTACCTGCATATCTGCGCATGTGCTACCGTACATCACCTTACTTAATCTCCTGATTGGTCTTTCTGTCCTCTCTGCCTCTTCGTTCAGCTGATATGCTAATTTTTCGACTTCGTCCTTAATTTTTGCACACCAGTATATATATATATATATATATATATATATATTGTTCGAATTTTCAATCGCTAATAAACTACTTTCTATTCATCCATTCAAGTTCAAATACATTTTTTAAGCTCATAGTGAAGAACACTTGGCGTTACTACAGTTTTTTCAAATATTATAATTCATTAATTAAGTTAAATTAATGAATAAATAGTAACCAACAAAAATAATATTATAACTGCTCACATAGAAAAACAATGCGCGTTGTGTCCCTGTAGCCCTATGGATAGCACGTTGGACTTCTAATTCAAAGGTCCTGGGTTCGAATCCCACCTGGGGTGGCCTAATTTCTGAGAATGTGATTTCTTCTTTAGTATATTATTTCCTTAGAATAATTAAATTTAATTTTATATGTAATGAACACAAAAATAGTCACAAACATATAACAAAAAATAGTCTAGTACCATATATATAGAGAAAGGAAAATCGCTTTCTATTTTGTCACTTAATGTTGTGATTCTGTCATATGTATATACTTATTTATAGTAATTGCAACTATTTAATAAAAAATAATTAAAATAACATGTTTCTCTGTTGACCTATGTAGGAAATGACTTAAAAAAATTTTAATACTTGATTTTTGGAAATTGGGGATTGATATTCTAATGTGAGCTGATATTTATTCTTAGGAGAATTTCATAGGACTTTGGAATACCTGTAATTTCTTTAAATCTCTTTTTAGTTGCTATATTTTTGTTCAGCGAATCTTTTTGGAAATTTCATTAGTAGTTAGTGACGATAATATTTATAATGATTAATATTTTTTTAAATAACATTTCAAGGGATTAGAGTTTGGTGAAAATTAGGGACTAAAAATATATTTGAATTTAAATACACGATTTTATGAGTTACTTGTAAATAAAGACTTCAAATATCTATTTGATATTTTCATTTAACACAGTCTACAGGGAAGTATCATGATGGAAATTTATAAATAATAATCAGCGATATTTACGTAAGAGTAAATTTACAAATGAGTATAATTTTAAATGAGTATAACATAAAAATATGTATATTCATTTGTAAAAGTTACTCATTTGATAAAATATCATTATACCTTGAGTACTGCCGGGGCTAGTCCTGAGTAGGCTCTGCATAAAAGTTCATTGGGGACCATTTTTAGGGACCCTTAGCATTTTCCGATTTTTTGCTTAAACGTTTTGGGGACCCCTCATCATTGATAACGGTGGTAGCTACGCCCTTGATCTTGAATTTTGCAACGTTTAAAATCTTGTTTTCGTCTTTATACCTTTGCGCGAATATACTTCCATTTCATTTTATAATTTATGTTTTTTTTCATTTGTTTTGCTTGCCTTATTATTATAATATTATAAGTAGAGCTCAAGTAGTAATGATCTAAAATTGATAAGATTTACTCATGTCTATATCCTAATGAGTTTTAGAAAATAACTATCTTATGGTATACTATTTTAATATCCAATGATGAAGGACCGAAAAAATGACAACGACGGCTGGACAAAATATTTCTGTTTGTAGCATTATGTATTAAAAAACTCTTATGAATTAATAACACCATTTCTATACTAAATCACAGATTTTAGTATTGTAATAAATCAAAGTATTCAAGTAAAAGTTCTTCAGTGTTAACGAATGGGAAGAAAAACTGAATCATGATTAAATCTCTTGTAATTATAGAATAATATTTTTTATTTCTTAAAAATAACAAAAATTTTCCTTATATTAGAAAAGTCAAGCAAAAACAAATTTATTCAGCATAAAAAATGCATTAAAAAGTCAATCTGCGTTTTTTTTAATTTGAGATCGATGATTAAAATTATACACAATTAAGTATGACTATAATGTTGCATTAAAAAGGTGATATTTTATACAAATCAAGGCCTTATAACTATGTAGACTGTGCTATTGGAGTTTTTTTAAAAAAATTTTATAAGATATTTATAGTAAATGAATAAATAAAATATACCATTTTCTAATTAACTAAATTTAACTAATTGGATTGAATCTTTAACATAGAAAACGAAATAATACATTTTTAACTAAGAATGATAGATTATGAGATTTACCCCTTTTCCTTCTTATGTAAAATATATGTGTATGTAATCCTAAAAATACAGAAAATAATTTATATCGGATAAATATTAATAAGTTTAATTTAGGGAAGAAATCAAGTTTAGAAACACACATGACTGACAGTACAATTAACGCGACATTTTTTAAACAAAATAATATAAATAATGTATATCAAAGTAGCTCATTCTGTTAATTTACAAAACTGCATCGCATTCGAACACTATCTCATACATTTTACTTGAAAGTATGATTGATATATTATAATAAAAACAAATGAAAACTCGATGTTTTTAAAATTGAATTCTCGAAAATTTAATTTCTAAATTTTGTGAAAAAATAATTTTTTTTAGTATGACAAACTTATTTCAAAAAGATTATAATATTTCGATGAATTGTTTAGATACCGTTATATTATTATTATTATAGTTATTATTCATGAGAGCGTTTTTGTTTTGTATTACGATACATTAATAAGAAATTTAATTCATTTTACAGCCCTTTTTTGCTTACTTTAGAAATACTTCAGTATTGAAGAAATATTATTTTGACTTTATCGTCATGGGAGTTTTAACAAAGAATTAATTAAATCTGATGCAAAATTTACGCAATGTAGTAGACTTTTTTAATTAAAAATATTTTATCGATAACCAATATTATTACAATATGCGAAAGATATTTTTCCCCTTTTTCTCTTTCAATCATAATAAATACAACATTAATTCTTTTAAAAGAGATATCGAAAAGAATCTCTGATATCATTTTTCAATTAACAATAACATATGTTCGTAAACTGTGATATTACAAAAGAAATTTAAACCTTAACAGTTTTATCTAGATCTAAAATTAATTTTTTTCTCTTTGACTACTTTCATTTTCCTCCTGAAATTTCAAATTTTTGAAAGAAATTCTGTCAGCAAGAAATATTTTTCTAATCAAAATTATGAAGGATGATCTTATTTCCTGTTATAAAGAATTTCCTTTTTGTTATTTTGTTCTTAAATTCTTATACAAGAAATAATTTCGAAGTATAAAGGATTTGAAGAGTATATATATCTTGTAACTGTTAAGACAGAAATAACCTACAAGTGTATCACGAAACATTTTTCTCAAAGCAGTAAGATTCAAAATAAAATAATATTTTTTAGCAATTATGAAGAACTTAAAGAAAAAGTAGTAAATATATGTATAGAACAAAAATATTAAAAGATGATTTAATGCATTTGTTATCTGTGAGAATTGTCATTTTCATTATTATTTATCAGTTAAATATTTTCTGAAAAAAATTAATTATTTCTTTTCTAAAAGTCTTTGACCATATATCTGTAATTGATATTTGTCGATTTCATGACATATCTTAAAATAAGTCAACACGGCTTTAAGGAAATAACATTTTCTCATAATTGATTTCAAAACTGAATTAAATTATTAAATTAAAAAACACTCTTCCCTCTTTCTTAAATAAAAATTTACAGCTCAAGATAACGAAATGTTATAACATATATGAACAAAAAAATCTTTTAAAAAGACAAATAAACAGATTGCAATACAAATTTTTTAAAAATATCGATTAAAAATTCATTATTTGTATTATTTATAATGAATATAAATATACAGTGATTATGTTTTACTTTCTAACAGCATATTTTCTCAATCTCATGATTTTTTCTACCTTAGCGTTTCTAAAACTGTGGGGCGCGCCTCTCTAGGGGGCGTAATAACTCTACAAGGGGGGCGCGAGCATATTGAAAAGTCGAAAACAAAAGATTATTTAAGAAAGTTATTAATTTATGGAAAGTAAATAAACAAAATACATTCTGACGTAATAAAAAGTAAAATACACATTTTTACATTGAAATATTACACCCAATTATTCCCTACAATCGACATTACTATTCTTCATGATATTGCTTTTAGGGAAAATCTCTCTGCTTCTTCCATCTCTAATTATGATTGTATTCTATCTCCATTTTTTATCCCTCATCCTTCAGAGAGGAATGCCATCAATATTGTTCAATTTAGTGATAAGAGCACAGAAGATTTCCCTGTTATTTGCTATACTGATGGCAGTAAAATTGATGGAAGAGTTGGTTTCGCATTTGTTGTGTTCAGGAGTGGTGTTGAATTCGAGAACTTTCAATTTAGAATTCGTGATGAATGCACAGTTTTTGTAGCTGAACTTTTATGTTTAAATTTCGCCGTTAAATGGATCACTGAGCAAAATAGTGTCATCTCAGAATACCTCATCTGTACTGACTCTTTCCTCCTTGGATTCTCTTAAATGTATTTCTTCATCTAACAATATAATCGTCGAGATCCAGAAGCAACTTAAAAGCCTAAGAGATAAAAACATCTCAATAGATTTTTCATTTGTTCGCGGACACACGGGCGTTCTTGGAAATGAGCGAGCCGATTGGCTTGCAAAAGCTGCAACCAAGCGCAAAATTGACATTGACGTTAATATTCCTAAATCGTTTTACAAGAAGATCACGAATGAAAGAATGATGAAGTCTTGGAGCCAAGAATATCTCATTTCTAATAAGGGGAGCATAACAAAGAAATTTTTTCCCACCATTAATAAGAGACTATCATGTCATCATTTTTACACTAACTACAAATTAACCCAATTTCTCACTGGTCATGGTAATTTCAAAAGCTACCTGAACAAATTTAATTTAGCTCCTTCATCTTTCTGTGACTGTAATATTGGTGGCGAGGAAAATGTAGAACATGTGATCCTTCTGTGTTCCAAGTATATCAGAGAGAGAAAGATCATAAGACTGGCGTTCAAGAGACTCAACATTAATTGTCCACCGAATTTTCACCAACTTCTTTCCACCAGAAGTGCTTTCAATAATTTCTGTAAATTTGTTGTAACTGTTTGTAATCCTTCTTAACTTCATTTTTTAATTGTTTATTTCCCTTCAATGTGTGTTTAATACTTACTTCTGTAAGCCCCGTGTGATACTTTGTGGTGCACGGGGATTTTATAATTGTTTTCAATAAAAAAAAAATTACACTTATAAATGTATCAGTACGGCACTGGTATTTTATAATTAATTTAACATTACAAAGTTAAGACCTAGATTAAAAATTACCAGTGACCTCATGGGTTTGTCCTACAAAAAATTATATCCAAAAATTAATATTTATCTTGATAGTTTTTGTACGGTTTATATTTAATCCCTTAACTGCCGGGTAAAAATGCCACCGTTTTACGTAGGCGCGCGTATGGGATATATTGAGGGGGGATAAGCAAATCCTCTGAAATAAGTAAATCTTTCACAAACACCGTCAAAGTCCATTTATTGTATTTCAAAGCCTTCGGAATAATTTTATGGATAGCGATTCACAGAAAAGATCGTACTTTGGATATACGTCCGAGGCAATTATCGTTTTGGTTGAGCGGGACGTTTATATACGTCGGTGGCCCTTAAGAGGTGGAATTCGTGTTTTAGCTTCAGGGTAGTGTTATTGAAATCAATACAATGTTATTGTATGGAAGGGGGCGGGATGAAAATTGTGATTGAATATTGGGTCGCAAATAGTGAAAGTTTGAGAAGCCCTGTTCTGCACTCAAACAATCCTTTAGAATATATTAAATATTTTTCACATGATTCTTACTTATAATCTGACATCCGAATAATTTGAACTTCAGTAAAAATTATTCTGAAATGATAAAAAAAAAAAGGAATTGGGGGGAAAATTCGGTGTAAACATGCTTACATTATTTATTATTTATTTTACAAATGCCAGGCCATTGACCATCAGGTCATTAGGCAACGGGCTCTCCAATACCTTTTTACAATTCAGTTAAGATCATTCAGTGCAGAGCACTCGTCCAAATGAGCGGCAGTCATGTCTTGTCCAGTGTCACACAAAACGCAGATAGGTGAAGTCACTAAGTTAAAGCGAAACAGATGAGCACAAAGGCAGTCATGTCCGGTTAAAAGTCTAAATTTAGCCACAGCAGCAGCACGAGGAGAACTTGGAATACCGTGGGATTTCTTACATAGTGTACTCCAAGGCTTATCACGAGCAACGCGAG
This sequence comes from Trichonephila clavipes, assembly GCA_019973935.1. Classification (NCBI taxonomy): domain Eukaryota; kingdom Metazoa; phylum Arthropoda; class Arachnida; order Araneae; family Nephilidae; genus Trichonephila; species Trichonephila clavipes. Next base: position 174,197 of record BMAU01016205.1, read on the forward strand.
AAGCTGTAAGGTGAAATTATTCCCTAAAAATCCTTTTAATTTCCAGTTTGGCAGAATGAAGTGTCAGGTCTCTGCGAAAGTTCTGAAGGATACCCGTTCCCTTTTTTTCCAAAAAGTCTGCCCTCTCATTTCCCTAAAGACCACAGTGGGATGGTACCCATTGAAAGACGATCTTTCCTTTTATCTTTTCCAGGAGTTCTCTACAGTTCTGCACACGTAAACAATTATTCTCATTATAGTTGGACAAAGCCTGAAGGGCAGAAGTAGAATCTGAAAGAATTACAGCTCTTTCAATGGGGGAGGGAAGACGAACAGCAAGTTGCTGAAGGGCTATATGTGCATGCTTACATTAAAAAAACATTACATTATAAACATGCTTACATTAAAATGTTATTTATAAAACCTGAATGCAATTTTAAAAAAAAAACCATCGAATATTTTTGTAATTACTTTTGAAGGAGAAATATTTTAATGATACAGGAAAAAATTATATTTTTCGCTTAATAATCGACATTTTAAAACTTTATCAATACGATAATGTAGTCCCGATTTGTAAAAAAATGGATTTACTAATGGATATGGATTGATGTAATAAACACACAGTTAATTTTAAAATAATATGACTTCTGCATGAAAATCAAATAAATATGCATCAAAATACATTCAAACCGCATTCCGGAACAAAATTATTCAATAATTTATTTTAAAAAGAGATTTGTTATTTTCGGAAATATCTCAGTTTTACGTACTGAAAGAAATCATTAAGTAAAAATATAAAATAACATACAAAAATACACAATTAAAACATCCTGTTATGCATTTTTAAATTCCTAATATGCAAACACTGTTTTATTTATACTTAAAAAAATATAACACATTAAAAAAATTAACAGAATAAATTTTGCAAAGTAAACAATTAAAACTAATATTATTTATGCATTATCAAAATATTAGAATTAAGAAACGTATAAAAAATTTTAATAAGAAAATATAACTGTTATCTCTAAAAACGATCAAATATTCGAATATCTAATAATATTTTCAGACATTTTCTTAAATCTGAATTACTTTAAATTACTTAATTTTGCTGAGAATTTTTGTATAAAAAAGAAACTTTTTTGTTTCTTTTATATTATTCCTGGCAGTTATATTTTATTCCATCTGCTTATTTAACAGAAACTCATGAAGTTTTTAAAATACATAGTAATATCTACTGCTGTTTCATTTCCATTTCTTGTTTCATTTATTTTTTCTCCTTTGGTTTCGCTGAATGAGAAATTGAGAAGCATTGCTTTTTAAATATTAATTAAACCCGAATGTATGGCTGTATTTTAACCGAAAGGATTGAAACTATTTCTAACATTTTTCATTTTTCTCGTATTTATTAAACATATGAAAGATTCATTCAAGAATCGTGAATGAAGTAAGAAATCTTAATTAATTTATTGCTCGATATTTAAAAAGGAAACATTTATTCTTATAAAACCAAATGAAAATATTTTAGTCCTTCTTTCTGAATTTTCAATTTTCAATTACTTTCTTTATTGATTTTTCACCATCCGCTTGAAAAAAATAAGTAAGAATTTCTTTGAATTTAGCGTAGCTACTGAAAATTATACAGCTTTCACTATAAAGATAAGAAACGCATTGACTTTTTTTGTGTTTATTTGGTGATTCGAGTACCCACTTGAAAAGTTTGGATTTAAAATATAAAATTTTTCTTTTCCTTGTAAGAGTGATCACAGATCTTTTTGTGAAACGTTCGTAAAAATTTATTCAGGATTGCAGCATAGTATTTTACTATGTAGTTATGAAAGCAATCTTCTCTAGAATTTAATACACTTTTTTAAGAAAAAATTTTGAAAAATATTTAGGAAAACTGTACATTTATCCAAGAAACTTTTTCCCGTCATAAAATTTTAAAAGACAGTGGGATTGGATATTCCATTTTGGATCTTATGTCAATTGACATGGATAACACCTGAACCTCTTCTTCCTAACTTCCACGAACGTCTTGGATGAACTTCAAGTTAAAGTTAACATGAAGCAACACTTATTTTTATGTATTGCATTCTTAGGTGGAATCCTGTCTCGATAAGAACATCACACTATGTATTGAGGGTGACAATGATCATTGGGGTACTTGTGAACGCAAACTTAACTCTCCTAAATACCATGTCGTATGAGAACTTTAAATTTGGTTGAATTGATTATGTTACAAATCTATTTATCACATGATGATTGCATCTAGAATTAGAATTCGAACTTGAGATCAAACTTCAAAGCTGCCAATTGTGAAACTCATGATTTTGAATGCAAGTGTACTGAAGTATTATTTTAATTCGCATGACAGTTCGTCCAAGAAGAATTTTAATCTATATATTTTATTAACACAATTTTAGTTCATAAAGTTGCGCAATTAGCAATATATATATATAGGGTGTTTTTTAGAGGTATAGAGCTTTAAACTGCAATAAAACAACGATGTATTATTCGATTGACATGAATTTTTTTTCATTCGAAAGATAATCTTGTGGCATTACATTTTAAATATGATCAAGCAAGGCGTAGATTTGTCGAATCGGCCCAAAACGAGATTGCCGTTGTTCCCTATTTTCATAAGCGAATTTTGTTTAGCGATGAAGCGCACTTCTGGTTAAATGGCTACGTCAACAAACAAAACTACCGCATTTGGAGTGAAGCTAATCCACAAGTGTATGTCGAAACACCGTTACATCCAGAAAAACTGACTGTTTGGTGCGCTTTATGGGCTGGTGGAATCATTGGTCCGTACTTCTTCAAAAACGATGAAGGCCACAACGTTACAGTCAATGGTGATCGGTATAGAGCCATGATTACTAAATTTTCATTCCTGAATTGAACAATCATGATGTCCAGGAGCTGTGGTTCCAACAAGACGGCGCAACATGTCACACAGCTCGTGCCACAATCGATTTATTGAAAGACACGTTTGGTGACCGCCTATTTTCACGTTTTGGACCTGTAAATTGGCCTCCAAGATCTTGTGATTTAACACCGCTAGACTATTTTCTGTGGGGCTATGAAAATTCATTGGTCTATGCGGATGAGCCACAAACGCTTGACCATTTGGAAGACAACATTCGCCGTGTTATTGCCGATATACGGCCACATATGTTGGAAAAAGTCATCGAAAATTGGACTACATCCGAGCCAGCCGTGGCAGTCCTATGCCAGAAATCATATTTAAAATGTAATGCCACAAGATTATCTTTCGAATAAAAAATTCATGTCAATCGAATAATACATCGTTGTTTTATTGCAATTTAAAGTTCTATACCTCTAAAAAAACACTTATATATATATATATATATATATATATATATATATATATATATATATATATATATATATATATATATATATATATATATATATATATATATTTATATATATATAAGGTCTGTTCAAAAAGTTCCCAATCTTAGACCAGGAAGAATATCTTTGTTACTTTGGAGGATTAGGATTCTTTCAAAGTAGGCCCCTTTCGCCTTCACACACACTTATTTCAGCATTCATTCCTCTGCCGAAAACACTTCGTAAAGTCTTCATTTGGCATGGTGTTCAACTCCACCTTCACATTATGCCTTATCTCTTCTCTACTCTGAAAACGGGATCCTTTCAATAGTATTTTCATTTTTGGCTCAGACAAAAGTCTCTTGAAGCCAGGTTCAGCAGTTCCCTTGCAACTGCAGGACAGAATTTTTCTGTTCCACCGACAGAATTTTGGGAACAAATTTCGCAGCCACTCTGTGCATGATCACATAAAATTGCATGTGAAGAGCCTGTGCTGATCTCAACTTGTTCAGAAATCTTTCGTACGATTAAACGACGATCTTACATTAACAGGTTTTCGACCTTTTCAACAACAACTGCATTTCGAGCGGTTTGTGGCCTTCCAGAACCCTAGTCGCTTTTGAATCGGTTAAGCCCCTTCTTAATTTGTGTGGACTCCCATAGCATCGTCTCCAAACACTTGTTGAATCTTACGAATTCTTTCACATAGAAAATCACCAAGCTTTTGAAAAAAAATTTGATGCAGTACCTCTGCTTCGTGTCGTTCAGTCATATTTAAAGAAATAAAAATCTGACGAACATGTTTTACAGCACCTTACTCGACTGCCTGCTGGAAACTACTGGTACTCTGGAACGAAAGGAACAAATTCAAGCAAGTGCAGTAAGCTGTTACCTCCCAATGTACTCAGCGGTGGTTTTAGAATCTCTACTGCGAGCGGGGAAATTCAAGGCCGGATATCCTTGAAACAGATCATATAATGTGGGTTAAGATTCAATATTTCTTTATTTTGCATATCTTAGAAATTTTGCCAACGACATAAAAATAGTAGTTATTTTGTTACTTAGAGCAGTTCCACTTTTGTTTAGAGTGACCACTACGATAGCCTCGGGATCAAGGTCACGGACTCGTGGCTGGCGTGTCATGAGCTTGAGTCTAGTGCTACCGAAGACCCGCTGTGTAGAGGGGGCTGACGCACGTTAAATATGTCGAGGCTCGAGCATCCTCCCATTGGTGTGGAAGTTAGGAAAAGGAGTGACAGCTCAGATGTCATCCTCGCTACTTAATTATTGCTCTACATTACATGATCCGTCACCAATAGTCCTAGTGCAGCTTTATAACGTGACGTTAATATAACTCTCACTCCTCCACTCCCTTTTGTTTCGAGCTGTTAAACAAAAAGCAATTCAAAATCAAAATTTTCACATTCAAATAAAATTGAATACTGTTGTTATCGACTGTAATATCGACTGAAACATATCTCTGAAACTATAATTACTTAATTAAAATTTGAAGAAACATTATTAACATTAAGTGTCATCTACTACAAGGTTAAAAAATGTATTTGAACTTGAGTGAATGAATAAAAAATATTTATTAACGATTGGAAATTTGAAAAAGATATATATATATATATATATATATATATATATATATATATATATATATATATATATATATATATATAGTTAGAGTGTGAACTAAAAAAGTAGGAATTGAAGAAAGTAATTATAATTTATAAATCTCATTTAAGCTTCTAGTTTGACAAAATAGGTTATTTTCGCACTCATTGCTGTTTCATGAATGAGAAGGAATGAAAATATTGCTTATTTTGGTAATACAACTAAACTTCTTTGCATAATGTAGTTGAGACTGTTTAAATCTTTCTCAAAGTCATATATCCCAGGATCCTCCTACATAGTAAATTTATTAATTAGAAAAAATCAATATAAACAAACGGAAAAAAAGCTAATTTTATTTTGTACTTCATAATTTTTCATCTCCTTCATTATAAGAATGTCATTAATCTTTTTTTTTTGTAATTATTTATGATCTGCCAGTGAAAAATATTTTAATATATTTGCCTATTAATTATATATTGAAAATGTGTTTGGTTTTTTTTACTTTGTTATCAAGGTAGTCCTTTGACATTTCCAGCGATTTTTCAACCTACTGATCCGTATAAAAGACACTGTATGTAGAAAATTTCAAGTCCTTGATCTGATAAACAATTTTATGCTCGTTAATTACACATAACTTAGAAGTTTTAAAGGCAACAAACTTAGCGAATAAAGTTATATCAACATCGCGCTGCAAAGCTTCACGAGGGCAACAAGAGACGGTCCTCGTAGTTTTTAGCCATGGTCAAGTGATGAAGATGGCACCTGAGCTAGCATCACCCCTCTTTTAACTTCCACACCACATTGACGGGAGGACGTTTGAGCCTCGACATATTTAACATGCATCGACCCTCTCTAGACGGTGGGTATTCAGCAGCATTAGACTCGAACTCATGACATGACAGTCACATGTCCGTGACCTTGACTACAAAGCTATTGCGGCCACCAAGATTTGACGAAAGAAACCAACTTCAATCTCGTTAAGGAATTATTAGGAATGTCCTACTACTTCAATAGATAATAAAGAAAATTTCCTCAAGTAATTACTTGAAATGTTATTGAGGAACCAATTTAAATGTGTGTTTGAATGTTTGTATCAAAAGTGTACCAAAACACTTTATAAACATTTTAGAAGTTTAGTTTCATTTTCAGAACACATTTTTGCCTTTGGACGTCAAAAATGAAAACTGTCATCAATGAGACTGCGCTATAATACTTAGGCAAACTCTACATTGTTGACATTGCTACAAAATAATAATTAATGAATAAACTAAAACTAGATTATAAACAACGTTTGGGGGAAAGAGTTATGTCAAAAAGAATAAATTTCCTTCTACAGACCCGAATTTATTGAAAAACTCAAATCCCTGAAATATAGAAAACAATAAAATTACAACTCTAAAAAGATTAATGTCACCAGAAATGTTATCCAGAGCTTTCATTCCTTTCAAATAATTTCTGTCGTATGAATCTTTCTGGAAAAAATTCTTTTTTAAAAAAGTTAAGTAGCAAGCAAAAAAAATCGGTTTTTCGTAACCCTAACCCCAAAACCGGCTACAGTGTTTACTTAGGGCTCTTCAACCCATCTCATATTAAAGTCTAAATTTATGTTGACGCAGGATAAACTGACCTAGTTAAATGGACATGAACTAAATTCTTTATTCCATGTGGACGATTCTAATCGAACCAACTCGTGGCATGTGGCCAAAATTTTATAATTGTGCGAGAGAAAGGTTAGAGGCAAAATTGTCCACGACGCTAATTGGAATCAAGCTACAGATTCGTTAAAAGATGGATAAAAGGTTTTACATAAAGGGAATCTTCGGTCCGTGCTCTAAATTTAATTATTGATTCAGACCACTTTTCATTGAAATGACGTGTTTTTCATCTCAGAGTAGATGTCATTCGTGATAAGTTCCGTTCTAATTTATATTCTCGAAGTACCTTTCGTGATTCGGACCAGTGTAAAAGTGCTAGTTGAAATGCATAGAATAAATATTTAACTAGTCTTTGTAAATCTATATCTCTAGAGTCGTAAGAAATCAAATGTAGGCTGTTTTAAATAAAAAGAATTACACATTCATTACTGAATAAGTATATTTATTTAAAAAAGCAAGAATGAAGATTTTAATGTATGCCGACTGGGTGACGTGGTTGGTTTATCGCTGGCCTTCTCCACCCAAGGTTGAGGGTTTGATCTTGGCCCAAGTCGATGTATTTTTATGATGCAGAAAATCGACAGTGGCCTAGTCGTATGATTATACGGCATATAAAAATTCCATTGTATGTCTGTTTGACTTAGGTTTTTTCGGTAAAATTAAATTATTAGTACCATTTTGTATCATCAGAGCTCAGGTGCCTCCCTCTGAGGAGGAAAATGGGCGTCAAAATTACCTGCGGCGATTGGTATCCGTCTATAGGGGGCCGCACTAAAAAGAGCTACCAGCTTCGGGGAATGTACTAGGTCTGCAATGGTAAAACACCAATCCACAGCCTATTAGAAATAAAAAAAATGTTTTTAATGTATTTATTACAAATGGAATATATGCATTTATCGTTAAATTGTATAATGTGTACTTCTAAATGTTATTGGGTCCATTGTAAAGTGTAACTGAAATTCTAAAATTAGAACAACAATAAAATTATAAAATCTATAAAACATGCTTTGGGATTGAATTTTTCTACAAATAATTACTCCACTCCATGGAAGAGGAAAATAACCACCTCACTCATCATGATATCTCTGGAACTATTGGATCTACAGACTTGAAATTTAGAAGACACGTTTCTTTTGCTGATAAGAGATCCTCTGTAAACAGGTTTTATGTAAATGTATTTCCAAAAGAGGAGGGATTGTTGCGAGGCGTTACATACAAAAATTTTCTTTTTTGTATTATTACACGTACAGCAGTGCTTCTCAAACTTTCAATACTGGCGCCCCCTTTTCAATCACAATTTTTATCGCGCCCCCCCTTATACATAATAATTTACTGAATGCAATAATAATGCACTTTTACGATAAAGCAACAATATTTATTATAAACCGTACAAATTCATGACATAAGTATTAAATTTTGTTTATGTTACTTTTAAGCAAAAAAGTTAAGTAATAGTATAATTACTAAGTTATTTTTCCTTTCTCTGATTTTTAAATTGGAACATATTACAAAATGCGGTGGTTGCTTAGAAGACAAAATATAGATATCAGCTAAATATAGAAAATGAACTCAGAGGCTCAATTTCTGATCTTAAAACTCCTTTCAAAAACTTTGCTCTGTAAGACAAGCCCATGGAAGTAGCTAATAATTATTAAACTTGTTCTTAATTTAGTATTAATTAATTAGTCCTAAAATACTCTGTGCGCCACTCATACATTAAAAGCAGTGTTTCTCAAACTTTCAATACTGGCGACCCAATTTTCAATCATAATTTTTGTCTCGCCCCTGTACAACAATAATGTATTTACTGCAATAAAAATGCACTTTGAGAGAGAGACGCTAAAGTTACAATACGATCTTAATTATAAACCGTACAAATTAATACGATAAGTATATTAAATTTTGTGTATATTTTAAGTAATATATATATATATATATATATATATATATATATATATATATATATATATATATATATATATATATATATATATATATATATATATATATATATATATATATATATATATATATATATATATATATATATATATATATATATATATATATATATTTTAAGAAAATTACTTAAAATATATATATTACTTAGAGAATTATGTTATTTTTTTCTTTCTCTAATTTTTAAATTGGAACAGATCGCAAAATAATGTATTTAATTAAAGATTTATTTCCTTCAGCATTCATTTCTCAAAGCACAAATGTCATTAGAAAAATAGTCTAGTCAATGTCGCTCTCTATCATATCCATCACATCTGGCATTATAGGGTACGTTTGCGTGAGTCTGGGCAACCTATCGGACGTCTGCGCAAAACATGTAAAAATGCTTTTCCTCGTACAATTCCAGTCAGTTTTGGTGGACTCGATACTCCTATAGCTACCGAATCTAGCTTGAATGTACATTTTTTTTAATTTCCACGTTAATTGTAATTCACGGTAATTAAGTATTTACGGCAGTAAATTAAAACAATATCATACATACATTTTTAAGTCGTAAGCAAACATTCGACCATAATAAAGAATCAACAAGTACACAGACGAACGAGCATGGTTCCGAAAATTAAATCAAGGCGATCTTCTCAAAAATACTTAAATTTTGGATTTACCACTACTGAAGTAAATGATGGAAAAAAGCCCCAGCTCGATATGTGTTAAAACTTACAAATCTGTAGAACAACATGTGAAAGTTGTTTTTAAAACATGTAAAATCATTTAGCTATGTTGGCAAAGAATTTTAAAAAGTATTTTCTGGATGAGGACAGCTTGGTAGCAAGTTACGAGTGGATTAGGGATCTATTTCAAGATACTCCAGAAGGGCTCTCAACTTCCGAAGAAGAGATCTTCATAGATTTCACATGCAGTGAAAAATTAAAAGGCAATTTTGTAATAAATCGCTCTTTGAATTTGGGGTAGAGGTGGATGAGGAATTATCTGTACTGAAAACAAAAGCACTTCGTATACTATTACCATTTTCAACATCCTACCTTTTGCAAACCGGATTTTCTGCAGTGGATGCCTTGAAGACAAAATATAGATCTCAGCTAAATATAGAAAAATAACTCTTTAAGTGTCAATTTCTGATATTAAAACCTTCCTTTGAAAAACTTTCCTCTACAAGAAAAGCCCGTGAAAGTCCCTAATAATTATTAAACTTGTTCTTAATTTAGTAATAAGATTGATTGATTGAATATTAACGTCGCACTGTTCAGCTGCACGAGGGCTTTTGACGACGGACCACGTAATTTTGAACCATGGTCAAGTGACGTGGATGACACCTGAGCTGGCACCCCCCTCTCCTAACTACCACACCACACCAACGGGAGGACGTTTCAGCTCTCGACAGATTTAACGTGCAACGCTGTCCTACACGGCGGGTCTTTAGTGGTACTGGGCTCGAACTCGTGACAAGGCAAGCCACGATCCGATACCTATACCACTCGGCTACCGCGGCCAAATTCAGTAATAAGAAATTATTTATAAAATACCTTCTTCAGTACTGATACATCAAACGTATACTGGCTGAAACACCGACTCTTCGCAGGAGTTCATTTTTTTTAAAAAAATAAAACATTATTCTTGATATAATAGCTGAACTGTAAGGAGAGTAAAACTGTGTGCACGACATTGTATACAAAAATGTAAAATGATTTTTTTTTTAGATAAATGCTATAATTGTAAATAACTGTTTAAAAGAACTGTAATTTTAAACCTCACACAATTAGCATTTAGAATTAATGTTAAATTATGAAAAAGAATATAAAATTCCGATGAAGAATAATTGTGTTACTTTTTTAACATTTAAAGCGAGAAGACTTCAAAAAGTTTAACCCGGGAGCAGGCGCGTACTCGATACTAACATTAATGGTAGTGCGGGGGACTCAGTCACCCCAATCATTTGTTTAGAATTATTTTTACTGTACACGATACAAATCGGAATTCTAGTGAATATTTTAATTTATAGAAAGTATACTTACCTTCTTTCAAGGACTATTCAATTCTTTGATGATTTGAGAAAAATCCAATAAAACTGAACTAAAATGATTCAAAAGTACAAGACCATAATAAAGGACGCAAATCAGACACTTTTCAATTATCCTACAGAAATGTTAAACCAATCAATTCTTTTCCAAATATCGCAAAAACTCAATTATTTACAATTTCCTTAAGCGAAAAGCAAACACATGAAAGATGGGAGGGAACTAATATTGATAATAACCATACCATAAGATTGAAGGTCAAATTAACATTCAGATTTTTTATCCAGAAACTGAAATATTTTGACATCTACTAATTTTTAAGAAACATCTGTCTTTTAGGGGATCATAGCCTTTGTTGCTCCATATCCCACAAAACCAGAACTGAACTGAACGTACTTTGCAGCCTGGCTGAAAAGTGAATCATGACTTCCTTTTCTTTTTCTACAACTAATGTACAGTATTTCAATAATAATTGCAGCGGTGAATTGTTTATCTTCTTAGAATTTTTCTCAGGGTCAGGGTTTCGTTTTTTCTTTTAACGAGTAATATTTTATGTTAAAACGTAATAAAAAAATCTCTCATTGAGGAAAAACAGCAAATAAAACAAAATGTTTTTTTTTCTTTAATTTGGTTTTGGGATCAAAGATAGCTATTTGATGACGGAAAAAAGCTAGATAATAAATATAAATTATGCCAGTGTGTTGTGTGTATTTTTTTTTATTATAGAAGAAAGCATTTTGTTTTACTTCTCTTTCCGGTTATTTTTTTTTAAAAAATCTTTAAATTTTCGATACGCTCGCGCCCCCCTTGTAGGGTCATCGCGCCCCCCCCAGGGGGGCGCGCCCCACACTTTGAGAAACACTGACGTACAGACACAAAATTTAGAAAACGTGCTTTTTTCTTGAGTAGATATCCACTAAGAAGAGGGGTATTGACGTTAGGGGGCCTTATATAAACCTTTAAAAAATCCAGTTTTCGAACTTTTGATCTACTGTCTTGAAACTTGGTAAGCATGCTTTTTTTTTTTTTTTTGTTCAGTATAGATTCACTAAGAACGGATTAGATCCACTACATAAATCTACCCCAACGGGGAGTTTCCCTGTTGAATTTTCAAAATATATACCATTTCTTAGCCTTTATTGTAATTAATTAAAAATATAATGGCCAATCAAAACTTTTCAATTACTTCTAAAATGGATTACCCACTCATTATGGATACAAACAATGCAATAACTGTGACTCTTAACATCAAAATCTTGTCTGACGCAGATTCTTTACCAAATGATTAGCCTAAATTAAGGTTAATTAAAATATACGGAATTTTTGAAAGCGAAGTTAATAAAATCAACTTTAAATTATGTAGTTAATCTAAAAACAATTAAACAGTTTCACATATGTCCCTGTAAAATTTTCTGGGTTTGTAATACTTTTTTTTAATTACGCCCGCCAACGCCCTCTTGAACATACGGCGTCTTTCAGTCCAATATAAATCTGTTGTTGCACTAGCAGGAGGGAGAACTCCACAGTTATCTTGCGAGAGAACGTGAAGTAGAGCAGGGAAATCGGATAGATGCTCCCTAGTCATTGGCACGGATTTACAGAGAGGGCGGGACGGTGAATCAGCGAGGCCAATCTGAAACACATGGACCTGTAGGTAATCATGTCGGGTGATGTCTCTGAAACATGCCACACTCCCTATCCTAGGTATCACAGAAACCTGAGCACGTCTTTGGCCATCTAGCAAACGAGACCAAGATTTACTAACAGCCAGTTCTTTAAGAGTGGATATCCCTTTCTCTGTCGAAATTGGTCTCTGAAAAGTCGCTTTATCTTTTCGAAGAGGCATCGGAAGGCAAGGCGGATGCAGCATCGAAACTTCTTTGGCCAATTTGAATGTTGCAATGAATGCTTTCCATGCTTCCATGAATTCACTGCTTTCCATGAATGCTGCAATGGGATGGGATCCATTGAAGAACGATCCTCTTCCGGAGCTAAGGAATGAGTTAATATGTAGTTTGCACTCGAACTCAATATTTAGAAAGCAAATGCCGTGTGTGTGTGTGATAGCCTTTTCTTATTTAATCCATTAAAAATACATTTAAAATGCTTGTAGCATAATAATAAATAAATAAAGTAAAACACACATAAGATATGCTACCAATGTTTGGCCTTTTCAATCCCATCCTTCCAAAGACCATCGCATACTAGAGCAGATGCGTATAAAACCCGTTCGAGCTCTTTTAAGCAGGACAGGTCTCGTGTCCCATCGACCGCTTGTGTTGAAAGGTTCGAGTAAAGGTCATCCATTTTAACAACTAACACACTTTTATTTACTTTTTTACTTAATAGTTTTAAACAACTTAATCAATTAAATACAAGAGAAGTAAGAGCTCTTATCTAATCTGCTGAAAAAATTTTGACCTGTTAGTCCAGAAATTTGGCAAACATGTTTCGATTACTAAGCAGAGATCCGCTAAGAACGGGTTCTTCGGAAATCGACTCCTAAGGGAGTTTAAGAGGCCCTATACCGTACAATCCACCTTATTAGGCGCACTTTTAGCGCAAAAAATTGGATTGAATTTAAAAATAGATAGAAATTACGCCGGGTATAAAAAGGAGAGCTTTAAAAACACACAAAAAAAGATGAGCGTAGAAAAAAATAAGATTTTGTGTATCGAAATACGGTTTATTTAAAACAATGACATTCTTTATGAACTTAAAGTGTTGTATAGTTGTGAATTATACTATTTTTTTCATGAAGCTTGCGATAATACTTCAAATAAATGACTTCATAACATAAGAAGATTACGCAAGTACATTTCAGATTTCTTCGTATAAAAAGAGTGCGCTTTGTACGACGGATATACCTAAAAATTAAAAATTGCAGCTTGAAAGTAGAGGTGCGCGTTATACAACGGATTTTACGGCAGTTAAAAGTTTCCTTTTTTTTAACTATCAGATCTAAAGACTTGGAATTTGAAAAGCAAGTTTCTTTTGTTGTGTAGAGATCTACTAAATACGGATTTTGTTTGTGGGAGATTTACATTTTTAAGTTATTCGACTTAAATTTTGAAATTTTGTAAGGATGTTTATTTTGTGCTTTGTGGTGCTAAAAATGGGTTTTGTAGAAATCGACTTTAGGGTTGGGCTAATTATACTTCCATTTTAAAAATTCAAGCCCTATCCTTTTTATATTAAGAGAGGTGAGGGCTATAAGTACGTTTTTCAATTCAATCGCTCTCTTCAGAGAGCTTAATTCTAGGATTTAGATATCAAAAACTTCAGAACAGTATGTTCTCATACAACATCATGAAATAGCCAGAGAAGCTGGTGGATAACAGCGAGTTAAATATACTTGAGTTGACAACAATATTAATTTAATAGGTTATGTGATGTTTTAAGGGGTGTTGAAAAGCTAAAATATTATTTTTTGACAATCTGAACATTTTCACATTGTATATATTTTAACCTTTCTAAAAATACCTTACTTTAGCCTCTAGTGTAATTAGAAGCTCTTAAAATCTATTTTTAAATAATCGTTGAAACCGGTCCAGGCCCATTTGAATGGTGAAAAATATAAACAAAGTACTTCGATTTTGCTTAAAAGTTTAATGACTGATATAAACCCAAACATGTATCTTGTATTGTATAAATTGAGCCATTTATTAATTTTTTATTTCCTAGCCAATTAGAAGCCTCAATGTATAAATTAAAATCAATTTATCTCAAAATGAAATTTTTGATGTTCGATGTACCTTTTCTGAGAAACTACTGCTTACAGGTATGCAAATTTTTTATGATATAGTTATAATGATCGTTAATATATACTGAATTGAGCTTTTTTCAAAACATTTATTTTTTACAAATTTTTTATGTGAAAAATGGATCCAATTTCATTATTTTTAATAAAAATTTTTTATAAATTATTAAAAAATTCAAAATTAGCTAAGGGTTCATTTCAGTATAATGAGAAATGTATACTTTATAATTGTATGGAAAATTTCCAGCATGTACATATAACGGATTTTGAGAAAAGGTACATCAAAAACAGCCAATTTAACAATGTCGGTATAGAGGTTTCCGGCTCCCCTTAAAAGTGTATGATTTACAATTATCACGATTAAGCATTAACAACACAGATTAAATGTAAAACATAATCTTCAAATATACTTTTAAGTACTCCAAATTATATTTTGGAAACATTTCGAAAAGTTTTTACATCTTTCTTGAAAGAACAGTTGGAGGAATTAAGGGGTATCGGAACGCCTTATACTGATAATGTTAAAAAGCCCTTTTTCAATGTTCCTTTTCTAAGAATCTGTTGTAAATACAACACCCAAATTTTTTTACAAGTTAAGCATAGATTTAGTATTATACTGAAATGAGCTTTTTTTAAAATTTTTATTAGTTTTTTTTTAAAAAATTTTATTTGATTTATTTCGAGAAAACAAAATTTTTTGACAAAAAAAAATGTATAAAAAAATATATATACAAAATTTTGCTAAAAGCTCATTCCAGTAAATACTAGAACATACAAAGAATGTGTCATATAAATTATGTTTACATAAGATATATACTTTCTGAGAAAAGGTACATCGAACCTTCAAAAATGACATTTTGAGAAAAACACATTTTTATAAAAAAAAACTCACCTTATCAAAACATTCCAGCTCCATATTCCAAGTTTTCAGCATTTTTTGAAAATTCACCCTCTTGTATAATTCTTTTAAGTCTTTTTACCTTTCTGACCTCCTTAGTTTTTTGCAAATTGGCATATCTTGCCCTTGTAATCCTCTCTTTGTCGAGGTGTTCCATGCAGCATGTCGCATAATATCCAGGCTCTATGTTTAGTTTTTTCAAAATATCCAACTTAGTTGTATTCCCTTTATTAAAGGATGCAATAGCATCATACGTACCAAAGGAAAGTGTTTCTAAGTGCACGAATGTCTTTTAGGGACACGAGACCAAATAACATTATTAATGCTTTCATTTGGATTCTGCGTGTTTCCATGTAAGCATTTTTTCAATAGCTCTGGATCAGAAAGATCCCTAAAAATAGGCCTAATGGCTTCCACAAGACCAAATGGAAGTTTATGTTTGTGGTGGTAAACTTTATTTTCTAATTGTGCTTTCTTATAACGGCACCACGTGTCAGGACCTGATGGACAAAATCCATGTTGTGGATTTTCATCCGTTGAAATTTTGTGAAGAAATATTGCCCATATACCTTGTCGCATATCCTTCACACTTGATAAATTTCTTCGAATGGCAAGACCATAATATGTTTGTAATTGGTCAATAGATGCTTCCGTTAATCTATTTTTTCCACATAATGCCTTGCCATCTGACAATTTTTGGCCTCTCATCTTTGCTTTGAAACGTCGGATACGAGATCCCATCCGTTTCATAACATGGCCTATACACTCAAGTTTTGTGATCGTACAATTATCACCGTATACTTCATTCTTCACAATGTTATCGAAAGCTTTGGAGTCACCATCTCCTAAATATTTCGTGTAACGCACATCATAGCGTTGAACAGAGCGCTGAAATATCGATAGAGCTCCATCGACTTCCATTCGTCCACTATACCCGTTGAAGTTCTTCTTGCAGACCGGTCCATGTTTCTTTTTATCTTTGCAAACACAATGTTTAGATAATATCTCAGTGTCAATTACCTTTCCTGTGTCCACACTCGTAACTGTCACAACACCATTCATGGAAGAATATCCTCTCTTTTTTGCCATGTTCCATCAACCGCCACAGGAATGTCTCTAATATTTTGGTTTTCTTGTACAGCTTCTTTTACGGCATCTTTCATCGTTGCATCACACACATCCTTTGTTGCACCTAACAGCATTTTATTGTATTTTGAGAACTTTGTCGGTGGGGGTGGTAAGTTCATGATTCCGCAAAACATTCGAGCAGCTTCTGCACCTTTCCCTATGCATCTCATTGCATAAACAAGCCTGGTGTTTACTTCGTAGGTGCTGGGTTTCCCAATTTCAGCTTTGCACTTCTTGGAGGAACAAAAGTTGTAGCTATAACTGCAAATATCACAGATTATATCAAGTTCAACAGCTCCACCAGAACAATTTTCTTCACAGGAAAGGTTAAGCCCTGTTGCTCCACACTGTAAACATTTGACAGCTTCAGAAAACACACCAGCTAAAACATTCAAATCCACAACAGCATTTTTAAATCCACTATTAAACTCACTTTTGTATGAGTTATTTGAATTGCTAAGTTTTTTTTTTTTTTCGGAAGCAGAAATATTACTGTTAGAAGCAGAAGACTGCTGTGGTACAGAATCACTTCTCACTGTTGATTCGGAATTACTTATTCTGCCTTGATTAAAATTACCTCGCCTTTTTTTAAAAACTTTGCCGCTAGATCTAGGCATTTTAAATATAACAAATTAATACTAAAATCAAAATAATAGCGTTGTAAAGAGCTAAGCAGGTCTAATTACTATAAACACAACTTGAGCAAAACAAACAGCGTTTGAACGAACGATTTTTTTCAAAAATACAAATGTAAACAACGTATAATTAGCTGTATCGCCGAAGCCGTTCTTAGGGTGAACAATAACTGAGGCTTGGCTGCTAGCATCATGAAAGAAATTTTAAAAATGACGTCAAACTTCTAGCTGGCCAAAGAGGAAGTGCAATGTTTACCTTTTTTCTGTCCATTTAAATCGGTGCCGTGCATTTTTAGATGATTTTTTAAAAGCAAAATTTTAGCACTTCTAATTGTGCTATAGATTAAAATGAGGTATTTTTGGAAAGGTAATGAGCTAAAGAATTTTAAAATGCAATAATCTGAAATTGACAAAAAAAATTTTTTTTTGGTTTCCAACAGCCCTTAACCAAATACACACACACACACTCACACACGCGCACAAAAACTAGCCCAAAAGAGGTATATTCAAACTCTAAAAGATAATTCCAGAGTATATTTTTAGAACGAACAATCATTTTGAAAGGGAGCATTTCATTTCCACGTTTGACTGATTTGTAATTTCTTCATTGATCTTTTCGTTTCTTCAGCCACTGAAATAGAAATACGGAATGCGTAGCCGGCACAGTATCAAAGAACATTATGCAAATAAGTTTTCCTCATTTCCGAAATTGTTTCGGCAAAGAATACCCTCCATATATTTCCTTAAATAAAAGGTAAGCAAAAATAATTCAGTAATATCTGTGTTCCCCCATTCGGTAAAAAGCGCTTCTAGCGGTCTTCTGCTGAAGCATTATCTTAACTCTTTATGCTTTTCTTAAAATAATATCGTATCTCTTATTGTTCTTGAAAAAAGTATAAGTGAAAGCATGGTAAATAGACAAGAAATTGGTTAGAAAACTTTTTGGCGCAAACCCAAATGCAGAGAAGTGTTTGTTTATCTTTTATTCCCATTCTTTTCCTTTTTTTCTTCTCCGTTTTGTATGATAAAGGAGATTTCTTCTGGTTTTCTTTTTCATAGATTTTGTGCAGTCTGGAAAAGTTGTATTTTTTTAAGTTAGTCGTAAAAAATTTTCATGCAATAGGAATAAATATTTTAAAGAAAAATTCATGTGAATGATTTTTTAATCCTTTTCTTAGGAAAAAATTTTTAAGCCAGATACAATAAAATGGAACCCTTTTTATAAAATCCTGAGTATTTTTATGTAAAATTAATACCTTTTTGTGACTTTTTTTGGAATTTGTTAATAACGTTTTGTTATTTTTTCAATACATCAACGAATAATGACTTTAAGGGGGACACAAAACGATTTAATTGACAAAAATCGGACAAGAATTCAAAATTTTTTAGTTTAAATTATTTTTTACATGATTTTTCATAATCTCACTTAACTTGAATTCAATAAGTTAGAATAATCCAGATTATTCTAAACATTTTTTGTATTTACGTATTATCGCCACAATCACCAACGTCCAAGATAACTCGTCAAATTGACAATCTCAATTTCGCATGTGTCGTATGCGCTGAATTGGCAATCACGTGTTTCGTTTCATATAATGTCACCAATACGTTGCGATAATATGTAAGTACCGTTTTTTTTTTGTAAGTTTGTATAATATTTCAAATTACATTTTTATATTTTTGAAAAACCTTTTTAAGGTATTTTAAAATATTTCTAACAAAAATCCTAATATATTTTTCTAATATATTGATATGAATTGATATAAAATTTATATTTTACATCATTTTAATTATTTCTATACTTTATTCAACTTGAAAATAAATATCATTGAATAATGTGAAACAAAAAAATAATATATTAAAACTAATATAGGTTTGCAAAAAAAGCGCATTTTTTTTGTTACTGAATAACTAAAACTTGAATCCTAATTTAAGAACTTCAATTAAAGTTTAAACTTGTGATGTCATTTACCGCTTATTAAATTTTTCTGAACTTTGAAAAGAGAAAACATTTCCTTCTGAACAAATATCACTGAAGAACTTCTAGTTATTCCATAATAGATATTCAAAACCGATATTCTCCTTAAAAAGAAATCTTGATCAAACAATTGTGAAAAATTATATTTCTCTCTCACACAATTTGCATTTTGGAGCAGCATTTAAATATTTTGATTGATTGGTCACAGAACCAATTTTGTTTCTCAAAACCAATTTTGATTCCGATGTAACCTTAATTTATGCAAAAGAATAATTAAAGATTATCGATACGCTATTAAGATTTACAAAGTATAAAAAGCTATTAATCTTCTCATATATTGATAAAAATCAGCAATTATTTTCCCTAAATATGCTCCGTTATCGACTCTTTTAAAAAAAATAATAATTCTGATAAATTATTAAAACGTATTTAATTTTTTTTAAAAAAATGTAATATTTCTTAAAGAAATTGTTTATATAAGAAACTTAATTCATTATCATTTTATTAAATAATTAAAGTTTTTCATTAAATTAAACAGTCATTAAAACCAATATTTATCCATTTTTGTTTATAATATATAAAAACTTAACTGCGCACAAAATATTCAAAGAGTTAATTTTGATTAATTATGTTTAGTATTTAAACAGACATACCGAAGTCCATTAAGTACGACTACACTTTCAAATATTAATTACAAATAAACAAGCAAAGTTATATTCACTTGCAGTATTTTGTGTTCTATAAAGAAAATACCAAAGTTTTTTTACAATGCATAATTACAATGTATGCCGTAATAGTTGCACTCCAAACATCCAATCTAGACGAGATTTCTAGCTATATTCAATGAAGCATTGCAAGATCAACATCCTGAACGGCCTCAATTCAAATTTTCAATTCATCGCTGTTATGAATTAGAGATAGGTAGACATTGTTTTTCACGTATCTCTTTCAGAAGGTGCTATGTCTAAAGATCTAGGTGGCCACGGTATTGGACTTGCTCTTTCCCTTCATCAAACTGTGGTAACATTTTCTCACTTCCGAACTCCATGTAGTGGTGACGCATTTACGCTGTATATGTGTTGCAGAATTCGACCCTTAGGCAACTAGTGTTTATTCTTGTGGCGATGCCATTTTGAAACGATAATGTTGCAAATAATGGACATCGCGCCATCTAGTTTGCATTTCATTAAACAAAAACTTAAATATTTTTTTTATCTAATGTAAAAACTCTAAATGAAAATCTTTGTTTATTTTTTACTCTCTTTCTAGGTTCATTTTTTTTTTCTGGATTAATGAATAAAAAATGCCAATTTTTTTTTCTTATTTTCAAAACTACATATCTGTTTAAACATAATAAAACAATTGTCATTAACGTAAAAAATATGATTAAATAAATTAATAATTTACCTGCGTGTTAAGTTGGCTTTATGTATGACAGAAATCATAAAACTTTGGAGTCAATTCACACTAGCTATAAATACAAAGCTTAGAATACCTAGCTTTCTTCTTGAATTACAAATTTTATTTAAATTTTACATCATTTGCATAAATGATTGTAAAATTATCAATCAAAATTTTATCGTGTATGATAAATTCGAAAACACGGTAGTGCACCTAACCCAACATCGTAATCTTGACAGTAGAGTCGTGTTTCTCTTCTTACCTTCTTCCTTATACTGTCTCTCTTTGAGCAGTGGGTGTTGGATTTGTTTTCTTCTCTGACGCGACAATGTAGTCAACAAAGTGTCTTTCAGACAAGCGTGAAGGGAAGTGCTCAGCAGAAGGACGTCCTCTTTTTGCAGAATATTCCAACGAGTGGTACTTTTCAATTATTTGAAACCATAAATGTACATGTGAAATAATTCGGGAAAGACCAATTGCACAGTGTAAATTATCACAGTGTCCGAGCTGCACTCGGGATGAGCCAGGACGGTACGTTTCGCCTGCCCGAGCTCAGCTCGGGAAAAGATGGGAAGAGGTTAAATCTTTCTTGAAAGTGTAGCCATATTACCCT
Organism: Trichonephila clavipes; assembly: GCA_019973935.1. Lineage (NCBI taxonomy): Eukaryota > Metazoa > Arthropoda > Arachnida > Araneae > Nephilidae > Trichonephila > Trichonephila clavipes. Next base: position 195,216 of record BMAU01016205.1, read on the forward strand.
ATATTTTTTTGTAGATGAATAAAGCCAAAAACATTAAACAAGAAGTCTTGCAAATTAATTAATAATAAAAGAGTTTTGTTATTTGTTAAAACTTTTTAATTTAAATTAATTACTCAATTCTACTCATATTGTGATGCATACAATTGTTATTTATTAAAACAACCGAAGAAAACAAAAGCAAAAGAACATCAAAAATTTTATCTTTAACTTCTAAACACCATGATACTTCCCTTGATAACTGCCATCGGGAAACTCTTCTAATTTAATCTCACGGACTAAAAGTTCTTTTGAGAACTTGCTAATGACGTGTCGTTTCTGTCACCAATCTAAAATGATTTCATGGCACACTAAGGCCCTGAGTTTAATTCTGTCACATCATTTATCATTTTATATATTTATATTTTTATTTTATTTCGTGAGTAATGAAACAGGAAAGGGGTAGGAGAAAACGATGTGAAACACCATTTTCACCATAATTTCTCAAAATTCAATGACGTTGCTTCCTGAACTTATTGATCAACGTTTATGTAGCTCTCTCTCTCTTTTCTTATTGAAGATCCTTTATGATATAATTTTTTTTAATAAAAGGTAATATAACGCTCAATTAATCTTGAGAATAGTGACTTTAATTAATGGTTTTTACGAACCTGAGGGGTTTTTGTAATAATAACTTCTTTTTTCAATGTCGGTATGACAAAGTTTCAACGCTCGGATATATTCGGAGAACATGGAAAAGCGACATTCCCTATATTGAATGATAATGCGTATATTTAATAAGGATAATTATTGTAAAACCAAAAATAGATAGATATACAGTCGAACCTCTATATTGCGAATTTTTCTGTAGAGCGAACTTTTTTCTGGAACCTTGAACATTTCACAATTTTCTTCGTAAAATAACCTCTCTATAGCGAAGTGCATTTTCTATATAACGAACTTTTCCTTCTGTGATTAATTTTTTCTCCCTATTTTCAAAGTATTTCTGAATATTTCAAGTTATTCTCTCTTTAACACATTTGATGGGGATCATAAATGTTGTGAATTTGTTTTATTAGATCGTAACTCTCCAAGAGAATAGAATTACAGAAGTTTCATCAACCTTTAACCCCCATTGTCCGGTTCACTAGAAACATCTTTGATATCCCCTTTCACACTCAGTGGAGTTGTCCCGTGTCCTCGTGTTCTAGTCATAAAATAGTGTATGCTTAATATTACTTGTATTCTTTAAATTAGAAAATGCCCTTAAAATTCATTAACTTTAATATAAAATATTATTTTCTTAATATTGAAAATACAGTGTATTCTGCGACATTCTTTTTTCTTGTTCTCCTTGTAGTTTTTCTTTCTTTTTTTAAAAGAGGTAAGCTACACAAAATAACCATATATTAATTTTAAAAAAGGCGTGAATAATTACTTTGTTTAATACATAGTGTTTATGAATTTAAAATTTGTTTTGTATGGATTATAAAGTATACTAACAGAGGAATCTCTATATAACGAATTTTCGATATAACGAACTTTTTCCGGGATTTAAGGCCGTATCACAAGTACACGTTTCAAGCAATTTTTCGTGTAATTCGTGCAATTTTTACTCAGTTGTCATAGCAACGACTTTAGAACAACTTTTTGCTAGTGAGCTCAAAAAGTTGTTCTAAGTAAAAGTTGCTTGAAATTCCAGCCAATGGTGTTCTGCGGTGCCCTACGTCATAAACAAGATGGCGGATTTGGTTTCGTCTAGCACATCAGATATGCCGTATAATATTTTAACGGCGTATAATACTTTAAATAGGATGGTGCTCCATTTCTGTTTACACCCATCAACAAAAGCGCAAGCGAAATAAAAGAAATAATTTTGGATGTTCGTTTTCCGAAGCAGAAAAATCTGCGAGTAATTTTTCAATGTGGTGATAGAACGCGGCTGACGTCACAGCATGTCGTTTTGTTTACGGCAACCCTTCCCCCTCAGATTAGGACAAAAATTGGACGAAAAAGTTGCATGGAAAATGTACGTGTGATACGGCCTTTAGCGACTTCGTTATATAGAGGTCCGACTGTATAATGATTATCGACATCAGAAATGAACATTCTTCACAAAACAATATAATAAAAATAGTAATGATCTGTATCTGGGTATTATTTGACTCTTAATAGATTCTACACGGCGTGATGATGTGTATAAATTTTGAAATTCTATAAAATTGTCTCTGATTTTATCAATGAAACAAGAACTTCATACACGGTAAAAATATTACGATACACACGATTTAAATAATATGCACGATATAAGTATTGTAACTTTGTTAAAACATTATATTTTGTAAGTCATTTATTGCAATATTAGATGTCTGTGTTAATACCGTTAAAGTTATTTGATGGATGCCAGAAAATTTTTCCAAATTCATTGAGTTCAACCATAGGTAAAAATAATTTAGAAATGTTTTTGTTATAAGAATAAATAAATAGTTAACGCTTATTTTTCTTGTAAAGATTGATTTATCTGTGAAAGAAAGATAAATGTACAGAAATTGAATGACAATTGTGTAAATCATTTAATTTTATTGTACATAATTTAATTACATCTGATTTCATATAGCATATAAATTTTTCTGAAAAATAATATGTATGCAGATATGTATACGTCAGTTCGATTTCGCATTTTGATAATATCTAGATTTTATTTAATTTATTTTAGTTCTGTAACACCTTATACTCATAGCTACCTTTTTTTTAATCGACTACCAGATGGCGTTCCTTGTTTTTTTAGAGGGAAATTCTTTTCTTCTAGTAAGATAGCGCGTGCTTTTGATAGAACTTTTCCTTCGTAAACAGTTGTTTATGGGTTCTAAAATGGGTCTTTTCTGTTCTAGAACTTAAAGATTATAAAATATTGTTTGTTCTTGTATATATCACAGTCTTTATAATTTCACCCGAAAATAAAAACAGCCATATAGGACCACAGTTGCTTGAATATTAATCTAAGGTGGCATTATTGTGTGTATTGCATATTTGCACACATGTCTTGTTAAATACAATCTATATTATTTGCTTGTATTTTTCTTATTGTATACTTTTTTTGATAAAATGGAATCAAGTGACAACGAGTATTGAAGCAGTTTTTATTACTATAGCATTTTTTTATTTGTTGATCCAAATAATTCTATTTATAAAACCACACAAAAAGACATAATTGTTCGAAGGGGAAAAAACCTACAACCCTTTTCCTTTCTAAACAATTAATGTGGCTATTAGTTTATTCAATTGTAAAAATATAGTAGTATAAGAAAGGGGACCCAAAAATAATTGGAATCGAGCTGTTGCAAGTACATGCTTTGTAGTAATGCGATGTGTAGTTAGGTGGTGTTAGTCGAGGGTCTCTCGCGACATGGCGTCAATCTGAGTTTAGTGTATTACTTGTGGTGCTTAGTTTTGCGCATTCCTGTTTCGACCCTTGGGATATTAGTGAGATGGCCAACCACAAAGAGTAAAGATTTTGAGTGAAAATTTGTTTTTGTTGGGAAAGTTGCAGCCGAGGCCGTTGGGATGCTTCAACAAACCTTTAATAGCGATTCTGTAGGAAAATCACAGGTCTACGAATGGTTTTCCTGTTCAAATCTGGCAACATGTGAACTGAAGACATATCATGCCAAAGGGGTTCTTCGACAGAGAGAAATAGCGAAAACATTGTTGAAATTAATTGTGTAATTGATGAAAATCGTCGAAAGACCATTGACCAAATTTCTGAGGAAACGAGCATGTCTTGGAGCACGTTCACGGCAAAGTTTCAGCTTTCATGTTTCGACAGTTTTTGACAAACAACTACATGATGTTTGTGCCTCGCCTAATTTAGAGTTTCGTCAGACATTTATTTTTAATTTTTTTCCACGGACAAAGAGAAGTCTGAAAGGAAAGTGATGCTGCGATGTGGATGAAGTCAAAGAAAACACCCCAAAGGCTTTGAACAGTATCCTGTCACAAGAGTTCCAGAACAGTTTAGAGCTGTGAAAAAATAATCGGGACAAGTGCATCAATGCAATTGGATAATTCAATAAAATTTCAAAATGAAAAAAAGAAAAAATTTGGTTATTTTTGTTTCCCCCCTCGTACACATTTTTCCAAGCAACTAATGATAATGAGAAATGAAAAACTAATAAATGGCCATTTGGCCCTTTTTACGTTTCTTGTAACAAAATACCAACAATCCCATAAATCAGAGGTGTCAAACTCACGGCCCGTAACAAACATTTTTGTAGCCCGAGAACTATATTGGCAAACAATAATATATAATATTTGGCTAAAGCAACTGAAAAGGGAAGATTTAACGCACTGCCTGGCGTACAACATTAACAAATCTAGTTGATACTGCATCGTATCAAAAGTATGCAGAACAAAATTTCAAATGTTTGGACTGAATTTGAAATAAGATTTACAGATCTTAATTCTTTCAAAGACATATTATTTTTGTTTTCATTGATTTCATCAATAAATATGGACTCAGTACCCAGCCATATACAAATGGAGGTAATCGAGATTCAGTGTGACTCAAATTTCAGAGCAAAATTCATTGGAGTGGGTGTGCTCGAATTTTTCCAATATTTACTAGCCACGTTTGAAAATACTCGGAAATTCGCATATGAAATTATTTCTTTGTTTGTAAGTACTTCAGGTATCCCACTACGTTCGGAAGAGTGATTTTAAAAAAGCGCATAAATGGATAATTTTCATGATATTTAGTGTCACTTAGATTAGAATACATGTATAAAATTGTTTTGAGGATATTTTGACAAAAAATTATTTAAATAGAATATTTTCGCAAAAAATTAACTTAGAATAACCTTTTTTCAAAATGTTCTCCTTTTGTGAAAAATACTTCTATAATAATATAATATTTTGCTTAGATATAAAGAAAAGACTTCTCCAGGATTTTTGAAAAATTCACATTATTTTCAGTTTCTCCCAGTTCAAATAATTATTAGCGTTTTTTTCTTAAAATTTCTCCCCTCTGTTATAGTAAAATATATATGGATAAATCCACTTCTAATTTATATATTTCAAAAATTTTAGTTGAGCCTCTGTACTAATGTCTGACAGGCAAAATATTATTATAATAGAAGCATTTTTCACAAAAAGAGAATATTTTGAAAATGGATCAATCTATGTTCATTTTTATCAAAATATTATAATTAAATAATTTTTATTGTAATAATATTTTTAAAACAAGTTTATATACATTTTCTAATCCAAGTGACACAAAATATTATAAATATTATCCATTTATGCGGTTTTTTAAAATCATGGTTCCGAACGTAGTCGGATACCTTAACGGTGCGAGCATGACTTTTCAATTATAAAAAAAAATAAGTCTCCTATTAGAAATAGTATTAATGATGCTCACCTTGGGTCAATTTTGAAAGTAATCACTGCGAAAAAAATTTCTCCTGAAATAAGAAAGATGGAAGCAGAGAAGAGATGTCAAATGTCAGGATGCAAACATTAAATTTGTGTTGCTATTTTATATATGTTTTTTTATGTATTTTATTTGAAATAAACTACATTTCTATAAATATGGATTTTTTTGCGGCTCACCTTAAGTTAAACCTTTTTTGTTTGGTCCAAGTTAGTCCTTGAATTCGACACCCTTGCCGTAAATAATGCGATAATTTTAAAAATTTTGTAACCACCTAAGTATATGTAAAGCTGTCACGCAATGTAGTATCATTAAGTTCTTTTAATATCTTCTTGTGTTGTTACTGATACCACCTGATGGGCAAAGGCCAGATTGAGGCCCATGAAATTCTTCATGGCAAAGGGCTAAGTGTGATGCCTGTCGTTAGCCGTAGATTTGAACATTATACAGGTAACAGTACGATTTGGCTCGTTTTTTTATCTTAATGTTATATATGCAGTAAAAATTCCTTTTATAAATTAAAGGCATGTATTAAAAAGTTAATAAAGAGTGTTTTTTTCCAGGTATAGAAGTTTAAGTTGGCATTACTTTCCAAGATGGCGACCGATTTAACAGCTGTCAAGTGATTTATTCTCAGTTTGGTTTGGCAATTCATCAAAACGATCATCAAGCAAGGCGTAGATTCGTCGAATGGGCCCAAAACGAGATGGCCGTTGTTCCCGATTTTCATAAGCGAATTTTGTTTAGCGATGAAGCGCCCTTCTGATTGAATGGCTACGTCAACAAACAAAACTGCCGCATTTGGAGTGAAGCTAACCCACAAGTGTATGTCAAAACACCGTTACATCCAGAAAAACTGACTGTTTGGTGCCCTTTATGGGCTGGTGGAATCATTGGTCCGTACTTCTTCAAAAACGATGAAGGCCGCAACGTTACAGTCAATGGTGATCGGTATAGAGCCATGATAACTAACTTTTTCATTCCTGAATTGAACAATCATGATGTCCAGGAGCTGTGGTTCCAACAAGACGGCGCAACATGTCACACAGCTCGTGCCACAATCGATTTATTGAAAGACACGTTTGGTGACCACCTAATTTCACGTTTTGGACCCGTGAATTGGCCTCCAAGATCTTGTGATTTAACACCGCTAGACTATTTTCTGTGAGGCTATGTAAATTCTATGTTGGTCTATGCGGATAAGCCACAAGCGCTTGACCATTTGGAAGACAACATTCGCCGTGTTATTGCCGATATACGGCCACAAATGTTGGAAAAAGTCATCGAAAATTGGACGTCCATATTGGACTACATCCGAGCCAGCCATGGCAGTCCTATGCCAGAAATCATATTTAAAATGTAATGCCACAAGATTATCTTTCGAATAAAAAAAATTCATGTCAATCGAATAATACATCGTTGTTTTATTGTAATTTAAAGTTCTATACCTCTAAAAAAAACACCCTTTATAAATCATATACTTGAATCAATACTAAATAATTTTAAATTCACCTTCACATACAAATCCATTAGTTATCTCTTGTTTTAAATTTTTTATAAAAAGTTGAACAGTTTTAAACATGGAAATGCTTTAAAATGAAAGTAAACGCATTCTACGAAACAAAAGTACAGATTCTAAATAACGAAAGATACAAATGACATTTTTTTAAAAGAAAGTACAGTGCATTATATATATATATATATATATATATATATATATATATATATATATATATATATATATATATATATATATATATATATATATATATATATATAGATATAGATATATATATATATATATATATATATATATATATATATATATATATATATAGATATAGATATATATATATATATATATATATATATATATATATATATAAAAATATATATATACAAAAAATATTACCGTTTTAATGCAAAGTTATATCTGTACACAATTAATTAAAATGTGCATTATACTCCTCAAAGGAATTAGAAGTGAAAAACACAACTCCGGTTTCAAAGGTAAAAAAAAAAAAGAAGGAAAATAATTTTCAAAACATTTTTTTCCACATGAATAACTTATCTCACAATTACGAATTACACACATGAATAGATAAGCTAATAACGCGAGTTGCTGCATTAAAAATTATTTTAAACAACGAAACATAATAGAAAAACTAGATAGGCCGTCTTCTCATTTCTCTTTTAACTGCGCATACTTTTTCAGTTGGCTACTACGATACCCAAGAAAAGATCAACGATAAAATTACGGGAGAGTTAATTTGTTACGCTAGAACGCATTTCAATTACAATTATCTGTACCTAAGGGTATTGTTTATCTTTATCAAAAAAGTAAATTAGAGAACAAGAGATCATTTCAGTTAGCCTAAATTAAAAAAAGGACAAAATTGATCGATCTTTGCTTGCAGTTGCTCATTTCCATTTAATCCATTATAACGTAGGCAAACTTACTTTTTTTCGGAAGAATCTAGGCTGCAGCATCAGTCTTTTCGTGCAAACTCATTTGTTCTTAGGGAGGCATCAGTAGAATTTAAATTGGATTTTTCGATGTATAAAATGCATAAAAATACAAGAATAGGAGAACACAGACATACCTCTGGAGATAGTAAATTTTCTTATGTTTCATATAAAAGTTTTATGTATTAAAATTTTCTGAAAATCAATACATCGTTTTAAGTTTAAGTAAACCAAATTTTTATAGACTTGGAATTTAATATATTAGATTAAGTAGAAGACTACGTACTTTGTGTTTATCATTTTGAATGGGACATACAGTTTTAATTTAGATCTTCTTAAGTTGAGTTACTGAGTCCATTCTATGCCAAGAGGTAAAAAACAGGGCCTTTGCATTTTAATGATAGCATTTTACTCCTTTATTGCAAGTTATTTCGGTACTTACGAATTATACTCTGGATAAGTTTCATAAAATCAAAAGACATTGCCAAACGCCGCGATATACGGCCAATAGTGGAAACCGTTCCGATAATGATGGCATCTCTTTGTGACATTTTTTTTGAATTGGCAATAACTTTTCGTTTGGTGAAATTGGTCGAGGGTATAATACGTAAATGTACAGTATTTCTCACGCTATGTAGCTGCAAAGTGTTACATTAGACCTAACACCATGCTGTTAAGTTAATTTTTTAATTAACATTGCTTTTTTTAAATAACGCTAAGCAATATTGTGCTTGAATAAACAATATTGCTAAGCGTTATTTAAAAAAAAATGTGCTGTTAAAAGAGGAAGCTTAAAATTAGTCTGCTTCAGGATAAAAATTCGAAGGGGAATCTAAATACAATATGTTTTTTTAATATAGTAATGCGTATGTAATGGGACAGGATGCTTACGAAGCTGTAACCTGTCAGAGTATCTTCTAAACGTATCAGTATACCATATTACACCAACTAGGTACGTCTAATGCTATCACAGAATCTCATTTGTTGACTTGAAGGATTCATGGATTCATGAGATCATTATACCTTTACACGAACATCTCCACGATAATATTGGAAACGAGAATCATCATGCAGCAGAAATTTCATTGCTTTAAAAAAAGGAGAGCCAGTGGGAGACTCTTAAAGTTCTTAGACCTTCAGGCATCAAAAAATCGCCCAATTAAGGGATTTTCTGAGGCCAATAGTGTTCCTGATCGTACTAGAAACGGTCGTTAACAAAAACAAAAGCTCTTATCAAAGTAGTTAGGAACAGAACTCGGCGAAATCTTTGTCGAAACATTTTAATTTTTATTTTCCTTCCCGGATTTTCTTTAGCTGAGCTGGGGCAAGCGAAACGTATCATTCCGGCTCATCCCGAGTGTAGCTCGGGTTCTGTGAAAATTTACACACTGCGCAAACGATCTTTCCCTAATTATTTCACATGTGCTTTTCATAGTTTCGAAATATTGAAAAGTACCATTCGGTGGAATTTTCTACAAAAATAGGACGTGCTTCTGCTGAGCATTCCCCTTCATGCTTGCCTGAAAGACACTTTGTTAACTACCTTTCCCCATCATAGAAGAAAACTAATCAAACACAACAGTGCTGCCCAGCGAAAGACAGTAAAGGTAAAAAGTTAAGAATAGAAACAAGATTCTACATGCTAGATTGTGAAGTGCGTTATGTGCAGAACCGTGTTTACGAATTTATCACACACGATCAAATTTTGATGAATAATTTCATAATCATTTATTGTAAACGCAAAAGATGTAAATAAAATTTAAAGTTCAAGATAAAAGCCAGGTATATTAAGCTTTATCTTTATAGTTAGGGGGAATCGGATCGAAAGCCTAATGATTTGGGCCATACAGAAAGCCAACTTTACAGGTACATTTATAATTTATTTAGATAGATTTATATACATTATTTTTTTAGAAAATTTAGTATATATATATATGCGAATGTTCTATTAATTTTTAAAAAGATATTTATATGTTGGAAAATAAGCACACAAAAAATTGACATTTTTTTATCCATAATCTAGAAATAATATGAACCTGGAAAGGGTTAAGCAGATACACATAACACAATGTGTCTCTTAGTACACTAAGACCTTAAACTAAGCGATTATTGAAGAATAACTGACCATTTTGTTATAAAATAATTAAAGGGACAGGGGTACTTTAAAAGAAAAGCACTGTTGCGGTGGCACACTCATAAAGACCACAGATGAATTCTGCTGACCGAAAATTTTTGACTTTGAAAATCTCTCAACTGCGAGAATGACTGTTTATGTACACAAGGAATACTCAAGAAGCTATACAGAAGGGAAAAAAAGGCGTGTAGACAAATCATTAACCGGCTTCATTAATGGTTTGAAGGGGGGTCAGATATGAAGGCCTCTCAGATATTCATTTTTGCGAGATAGGAGTGAAAACCACAGTGAACAATCTCTTAAACTTTCTTGAAAGAAAGCAACAGTGAAAATTTCCATGGATGCAACAATGTCTTGATAGATGAGAGACCCAAGAGCCTTACGGTCAATGTGAAGTCGAAAGGTGATTAATTTATATGAAAGGAACAATAATGTTAAATTTAAGGGTAAGTATTAAAGCTTTATAAGGTATATATCCGATTACGTTCGGAACAGTGACTTTGCAATAGCTTACAAACGAATATTTTTTGAAACTTTTAATGTCACTTTAATTAGAATATACATATACAATTGTTTTAAGAATATTATTACAATAAAAAATTATTTTAATGCCATATTTTGACGAAAAATGAAAGAATTACCTACTTTCAAAATATTCTCTATTTATGAAAAATGGTTTTTTAATAACAATATTTTACTTATATATAGCTAAGACTTCTCCAAAGGACCTGAACTAAGATTTTTGAAAAATTTGCACATTCTTTTCAGAGTTACTACCAATTTAAATAATTATCGATGTTTTTTTGTTAAAATTTCTCCTCTCTAATGTATTAAAATATGGATAAATCCACTTCTAAGTTATATAATTTAAAAATCCTAGTTCAAGCTCTGCTCAGAGATCTAAACTTTATATAGACAAAGTATTATAATTATAAAAGCATTTCCCATAAAAGGAGAATGTTTTACAGGTTTGTAATTCTATGCTTATTTTTTGCCAAAATATTGCATTTAAATAGTTTTTTATTGTAATAATATTCTTAAAACAATTATATTCGTGTATTGTAAATTAAGTGGCCTAAATATTAAACAAATATTTGTTTGCACGCGTTTGTAAAACCACGTTTCCGAATGTAGTCGGATACCTTAAAAGGTTATAGTTTTAAATTTCATTACGAAGTTTTTATTTCAATTCTTTTATAATTGTATCAGAACTCATGGCACCAGATGGTATACATTCATTTATTTAGCAGCTATCCATATAAATAAAGCACCTGATGCAGTTAGTTACACAGAGAAAATTTATCAAACTGTGAGGCACCAGACCGTGGGAGCCCCTGTTCTCCATTATCTACGCGACCTGTTTCTGTAGGGAAAAACAAAGAATCACGCAAATCGTTCATCTTAATATCTGTTTATTAAAATCTTAACTTAATCACAATGCACAACAATAATAATAATCAAAGTAAGCAGATCTGGAATGAGAAAACACAACTCGTATTACCAAATAACCGCGTAATTGGCCACTATATCTAACTCCACAGATTAATTCTAATCTCACTAATACACGCACATTCCTTATAGCTTAATCAAAGTCGCTTACCGCTATATCCTAGGTAAACAGCTACTTTCTTTATCCTAATTGACGTGGCTTTTATCCGGCTCTAATCCTTGTGGTTTTGTATCCACCTTTAGCATGGATATACAGGTACGGATAGGTTAATTCTCAGGCTTGGTATTCTTCTAAACGCTATCTTAATAACTTCCATACTTAGATATAAACCTCACATAGCCACCACGCAAAGGCTAAACGTCCAGTATATATATGATTCCTAATTTGAATAATCATGTTTTTTTCAAATTGGCTGGAAAGTATTGCCATTCTGACCCCAAAGAACCCCAAGAGGACTGTTAAAAGAAAATATGATTAAAGCACCGTCACAAAACTTTTAGCGAATGAATACATCAAATCAGTTGAAATGTAGTACGATTTGAATGTCTACTCGGTAATGATAATTTATCATTCTCAAATAGTTAAAGGGAGTAAGGTGCTTAAAAATAGCAAAATAGCAGTGTAGAAGTTAAAATTTTAGCTGCTGGGTTGCCCAAATGAAAAGTGGACGTTTGCGGTCATGTCAGAATGAGTGCAGCTATAGAAGAGCCACTAAACAGGGACAGAAAAACCGTAGAAAGTGTACACCGCACACAATGTTTAACCAGGAAACCTGTTAGTGGTATGGAAAATTAATTGAAAGCAAAGTCTCGCCATGTTAAGGATGCATCCAGAGTCGGGACAAAGTGTGGTAGTACGGTTTCTGATTGCAGTAGGTGAGTTTAATGGGACAACTATCAATGAATAGTGGCAATCTATAATGACCACTGTTTAGGTCGAACGTCTTGGAACAGTTGGTGTAAAAGTTTTCTAGAATACGGTTCGGATCTCCATGACAATTCCCGCTCACAAGTCTTCTATGAAACCAAGACAACTTTCAAAAAATCCGTTGGGAAATGTTAGAACACCCACCATACAGTCCAAATTTGTCAGTCTGTGACTTCTAGGCCTGTAGGCCACAAAAGACGGTATTAAGTTTCTATTTGGACAATGAGTTGAAGGAAACTGGCAGGACATCCTCAAGAATCAACCACGTTCTTTATTGAGTGAAGACATAGACATGCTGCTGAAACGATTGGTCCTATGTTACAACCCCTAAAGCGATTTTTTTTTATTTCCAATAAAAACATTATTTTTATTGTGCTTGTTCACTTTTCATATGGGCAACCCAATAAAAAGCCAATACAAATCCTTTAATATATAAATATTCAGTTCTGATGTGTAAATCTGAAAAACTCATTAACCCCATTAAACATATGTTCAGATAATTTTCTAGAAAGTTATGAAATCGAAATTCTACGCATGCCAAAAAAATTGGGTATTTCTTTTCTATTTTCATTATTCACAAGCACTTCTTCATATATAAAAAAAGACTTTACTCCAGTTCTTTAAAAGAAGTCGGGGTAGGGTTATTATCGCAAATTTTCTTAATTGAGACTTTCGAATCGAATCTTGAGTTGGAGTTCTTGCTCGCCAATATTCACCGCGTTGAAAATTGGTTGAAAATTGAGTGGTTAATATGATAGATGCTGGTTTGAAAATTGAAGTCTATCTTGTGGTCTGGAGAGAGTTGTAGAAGAGTGAAATACTAGGGCTAATTCATCACTTGATCACAGTCCATTTATGTTTTTGTATAAATGGGTAATATTTATTAATCAACAATATTTTGAAAAGCGTATGTACAAATATTTAGATCTCAGTAAGATCTTTTTTGATAATTGATACTCTGAAGTTTTCCCGTTTTCTAATTTTGTCACTTGTAGATGAATGAGTTTTCAACCAATAAGAATTATATCTAAAGCAGTCATTAAATTCTCCTCAAAATATAATATGTAGATCATGAATCATTTTGTTTTTAGGATTTATTTTAAAAACGAGACAAGTTATTTTTTAAGCTTCATTGTCATGGTCTGTAAAATATTATAGAATGAGCAATTTTAAATGATTATAATAATTAATCAATTAATATATTTAATTTAATTAATGAAAGTATTATTGCAAATATTTTATCATTACCTTTTATTCATCATTTCATTTTCAGTACTTAATCATGTACGTTAATAAATAGTTGCATTAATTGATTATATCAATTACTATTTCAGTTAATTTTGCATTGAATAACATTCATTTAATATTAATAACACGCTTTCAAATATATTAATATGTTTATATTTAAATGTATTGTTAAAAACACACTCATATGTATATATTTTAAACACAAATTATTCATAATTAATTGTTAACATTTTTTGAATATTATTACTCAAAGGTACAGACAATATATTCAACATTTTGAATTTTTTTACGGAAAGGGAAAAAAGTATTTGTAATGTTCGTATAAATTTATAATTCCAGATAATTCTCTGCTAAAATATCAAAAATCTATTCCATGGGCATCGTTCCAAGTTTTCCGAAAAATAAAGAAGAAATTTCTGAGGGAATGAGGATAATTTATGTGCGTAAATTGTACTTCTTTAAAAACTGAGACGTACATAGAATCCTTCTTCAAGCTCTTCTTTTGGTGCGTCACTACCACTGAAAGTTCTTTTTTTAACACGCTTCTATTAGCTTCACATTTATGTAACGGAATTAATTTTACGCACTTTAAAAGGTCAGATTAATTCGAAATTTTGCACACTTGTCAAGGCTCGTCGACAATACAATAATCTAATAATTTTCTTCCATTGTCCTGATCAGGATCATCAGAATTAACGATTTTTTATTTCCAGGTTTGGCGACTAATTCCAGATCCTATTTCCGGATTCGGTGACTAAGCGATTAAGTTACAACCCTAAAGCGAAAGCACTCATAGTTAATACAAATACAGAACAAACAAAAGTATTAATTCATTAATGAATATAAATGATAGTTTAAAAAACTAAAAAAAATACCCTTTTTTATTGTAGATTGTTGACTAAAATAACTAAATGGGCTGTAAATTTGACAATTTTTAATAAGCGAAACGGATCCCAACCATATGGGATCGTTACACTTTTCAAACTGTTTACAAAATGGTTACAACAGTTGGCTCGGAGCAATCTATACAAAGAATTCTCGCCAACTGGCGCCAACATAGATTGAACTAAAAAAATGGAAAATAAATCATAGTTTTTAAAAAAAACAACTAAAAAACACGCTTTTATTGTTAATCGAACTAAAAAGTAAAAAATAGTTCTTATTGAATAAAATGATTAACGAGAAAATTAATGTAATTGTGGTGAAAGAGTGGGGGGCTCGATATTAATTGTTATAATTTCTTACTAGTTCTACTCCTAAGGGCTGATCTAGTGTAAACATGTAGTTCAAAGCACACACCACGCTTTCACCACAATGACATTAATTTTCTCGTTAATCATTTTATTCTTGCATTAAGAATTAGTTTTTACTTTTTAGTTCGATTCACTATAAAAGCGTGTTTTTTAGTTTTTTTAAGCTTTAATTTATTTTTCATTCAAACTAAATTTTACGAATTGTGTTTAGCAAGTCATTAATGAATTACTCTAAAATTAATATGATTATGTCTTTATCCTGTTTCTTAGTCTCATAGACTGAATGTCGGGAGTGTTCTTAAAAAAACTTCTTCAGGAAGTTTATCTAAACATGGAAAGATGCACTTGGATATTCATTCCATTTCAAATAAGAATTGAAGCAAATGCCAATATGATTAGGAAAAATTTATTTCTGTACCAATAAGGAACATGAAACTAAAAACCCTGTGAAGCAAAAAACTTTGTTCAGTTTTGGTTATCTGATCTTCAGCGCTAGTGTCCTTATTTTGCAGTGACAGTCGACGGGATGGCGCCAGATATCTAACTGTTAATCCAGCGGTTAAAAACTGCTACTGACAAGAAGGAGGATTTGATCGATGAGGAAACACAAACATTAACGACCCAAGAGTGTCTAAGAGTCCGATAACGAGTTTGAATCCGTCGGGTAGAAGATTTCGAATGCTATTTGATGCAGAGAGAAAACTATTTGCTTCCATAAATGATATTCATATTTAAAAAGTGTATTCGCCAGATTCTTTTTGAGATACTCAAATCAATTCCCATCCATGTCATCACTAGCTAACTTTTGTCAATATTGTCTGAGGAGAGCACTAAGAATGATATACGATTGTTCATTTATTTCGTTTTTTAAGATACTTTCTACATTCTTTAAGTATAGTAGAAAGTGTAGCTTTTGAATAGCGCTGAAAAGAAACTTTTTGTACTTTACTTATGCCCATTAGTGTTACTTAGTTATTTAAGTGTTATATTTTTTGTTGTCTTGAAAACATTAGTCATACAGTTTTTGTGTATATATTTTGTAAACACCAGTTTTTAGTTTTTGAATTGTTGTCATCGTTTTTTTATTGTATTTTTTTTCCTTCTTTGTGTACATAAATCGCATTTCTGCTTTTAAATTTCTTCTTTGCAACTTTTAGCAAATATGGGAAACGCTTTAATATGTAATAAGCTTAAATCATTTACTTAAATCAGCGTTTCTCAAACTGTGGGGCCTGCCTTCCTTGGGGGGCGTGATAACTCTACGAGGGGGCGCAAGCCTTTTGAAAAGTCGAAAACAAAAGATTATTTTAAAAAATTATTAATTTACTGAAAGTAAACAAACCAAATACATTCTGACATAATAAAAAAATACACATTTACACTGATATAATACACTTATAAATGTATCAGTACTGTACAATGCATTTGTGTGTGATAATTAATTTAACAATACAAAGTTAAGAACAAGTTTATAAATTACCAGTGACCCCATGGGCTTGTCATATGTAAAATTATATACAAAAATTCACACTTATCTTGATAATTTGTACGGTAATTAATTCCTTAAATGCTGATTAAAAGTTACGCGATTCGCTTCCCAGTGCCATCGTTTTCCACGTAGACGCGTGTATGTAATGTATTGGGAAGAAAGGGGAGGGGATAGAAAAGGAATAAATACGCAAATCCTCCGGAAAAAAAATTCTTCGCAAACACTGTCACCTTTTATTGCATTCTAAAGCCTTCGGGATAATTTTATGCATATCAGTGCACAGAAAAGATTATATATTTATGAAAGACGTATATATACGTCCGAGGAGATTAACACTTTGGTTGAGCGAAACGTTGATATATGCCGGTTTTACTTAAGAGGTTTAAGTCTTAGTGTCAAAATACAGTATTATTGAATTCAATGCATTGTTATTGTATTGAGGGGCCGCAATGAAAATTATGATTGAATATTGGCTCGCATATATTGAAAGTTTGAGAAATACTGACTTAAATGCTCAAAGAAAGCCCTTTACTATTTAGACTCTCACAAAGATAAGATCTGCTGTGAATCGCGCGCGCTGTCTATCTAAAGTTTAAACATCATTAGGGAAAAAATGGCTACTGATCAAGAAAACAGCGATCACATTCGAAGAATCGGGAAGATCATCACCTGCGTTGAAAAGGTCAAAGAAATAAAGCACATTGGCCAAAAACATTTCAGTGCTAATCGTGTTTATTCGGATACTTTTTGTTTGATAATTATGTAAGACATCGCATTTAGTTGTCTTCCTCTGGAAGAATTCCAAACCTAAAATTGTTCATTAAATCTAATGCTAATGAACTCAAAATTTATGTTCCAATTTAGGTAAAACTTCTCTACTTATTAGGTTTTTTTCATATTTCAAAATCACGTGAGATATTAATTTTTAAAACATGTACTCCATATTTTATTGAGAAATAGGGAAAAACTGACACACAAAGCTATCATTTTTGTTTGTTACCTTGACAACCGATTGAAATGTTTCATAATGAAGGTTTTTCTATTCAATCTCCAAGCATATTCGGGTGTAATAATTTTATGCATTAAGTTAAGTATTTAACTCCTTTATACGTTTTATTAAGCGGAAAAGAAGCCGTTAAGAAGATAAGAATTATAGAACATATTTCATGAAAAAATTAAAACTCAGTTATAGTAGCAAACAAAGATTTTTTATAGCTAACGTAAAGTTTTTTTTAACGCTACGTAAGTTAATATCAATAACTAGTGAGTTTGCAACAAATCGTTTATATTATATATCCATGATGATTTGGGACATTTTTTATCTAAACCCAGTAAAGTAATTTTTAGAAATGTAAACGGAGTTCCATATAATACCCAGACTCTTCTATAACTAAAAACATTTCACATGAAAAATTTTTAAGCTATCCCACCCCCCTCTCCCTAAAAAAAGAATGATTTGTAACTTTATTACTTCATTTGCTGAAAGACAAAAAAATTGCATACGTGATAAAAGGAATTCAAATAAGTTATTTATAAATAAGAAGAATCTCTAAGCATTATTCTGTTATAAATACAATGTTTTAAGTAAGTTGGAAACATCTCTCTATATATATATACTGACAATGTTAAATTGGCTGTTTTTGATTACCTGTTCTCAAAATCTGTTATATGTACACGTTTGAAATTTTTCATACAATTAAAGTACACGTTTTTCATTATACTGAAATGAGCTTTTAGCTAATTTTGACCTTTTTAATAATTTATGAAATATTTTATCAAACATTGCGAAATTTGACTCATTTTTCACATAAAAAATTTGTAAAAAATAAATTTTTGTGTTTTTTACAAAGATTTCATTTTAGTATATATTAGCCATCATTGTAAATATATCATAAAAAATTTACATACTTGTGAACAGTAGTTTCTCAGAAAAGGAACATGGAACATCAAAATTTACATTTTGAGATAAATCGATTTTAATGTATATAGTGAGACTTCTAATCGGCTAGGAAATTAAAAAATAAAATGCTCCATTTACAACAAAAGATGCATGTTTTGGTTTATAACAAACGTTCAACTTTTAAGCAAAAACGAAGTACTTTGTTTACAATTTTCGCCATTCAAATGGGCATGACTCAGTTTCAACGATTACTTAAAAATAGGTTTTAAGGGCTTCTAATTACCCTAGATGTTAAAGTAAGGTATTTTTAGAAAGGTTAAAATCTATACAATTTGAAAATGTAAAAATCTCAAATTGTCAAAAAAATAAGATTTTAACTTTCCAACACCCCTTAAGAATTTTATTATGTGTGCTGTTTCACAGATATATCTTCTCGCATGGAAAAACCTTAAGAAACTATTCAAAATTTAAGGAGATTTAACTTAATAAATGTCTCTCTCAAATTATCAGTAAAACGTTAAGCTTTACTTATCTTCCACTGTCAGCAGTTTTGTATTTTCTTTCTTTATATTTTAAAAGAATTGGATTTCCAGAATAATTGACCAAATAAAAAAATGGGAAATAAGATAACATACTATAAATCATTGTTTGTTCCATACCTTGGATTAATAAATATTTCGAGTTAATCCGCTTATCTGTTATATTTCAGATAAATGTATGTGTGTATTTCGGGGGTATACTATTCTCTCTCTGCCTGTCTTTTTTTTTTTTTTTTGTTAGTATCCTTTTTTCTTCGTTTAGTGTTTAAAGAATCGAATTGAGAAGCAAATTTATCTTGGATTATTTATGAATACAAAATCTCAATTGATTAAAAAAATTATAGAGAAGTAAATTTAAATTTTACTTTTAAATTTAACTCAACTTATTATTTTAAAAGAGAAAACACAATAATATAGTGTATATATTGAAATTTTGTATAAAAAAAGCATTTAGCGTAAAGCAATAATTTATTACATATTTTCTCTTTATAATTCACTTATATATCAAAGTGAGTTCAAATCTCAGAATTTTCATCTAATTGTTTCATATAACAATATGAACATTTGATTCAATATAAAATAAACAACTGTGTTAGCCATTTTAAATTTTAAAGAAAGGGGGACCATTAAAAGTAAAATAAAACTATTATTTCGGAGTTCGGATTTTTTTTTTTTTTTTTTTTTTTGCCTAGAATTCCATCTGTTATTTGATAAAATTATTTACTCTTGTGCGAGTTATATTTCTTTTTTGAATGTATCTTTATAGCAAAATTCGGTGAACTGCGACTCTTGCATACACTGCTGTTGCTCGTCAGATTGCGGCCTATATGCATTATTTAAAAGTAATAAAGTTTACTAGCTTTTTTTTCAAACTGTGGAGAGTACCCCCCCCCCCTAGGAAGACGTGATAACTCTACAAGGCGGGCGCGAGCATATTGAAAAGTCGAGAAACCAAGAGATTAATAAAAAAAATATCAATTTACTGAAAGTAAACTAACAAAAAAAAACATTCTGACATAAGGGGTCACAGGGGTGTTAAATTTCTCTGGAGGTCTGAAAATATAAGCAATTTTTAAACAGGTATAATTTCTTTAAATTTAAGCTAAATAAATCGAATCTTTTACACATTACTTATAAACGAATGGTGCTTCAGAAAAGTATAAAATGTTTAAAATATAATCATAATTTTAAAAATTATAAGCATATGAAAATAAGAAACTTTTCCATAAGAAATATTTATTAAGTTTTACGTCGCGCATGCTATTTTCTAAGAGAGTAGGTTTAATTACTAGCTATATAAGTTGAATTATAAAGACAAATGTATTCCTAATACTTTGTAGCTACTTTTATATAAATAGAATAATAACTTACATATTTTAATAAATAAAAACTATACATTTTTAAAAGAATATTTAAAAAATTGCAATATTTTACAAATATTTTGAAATACAAAAGATATATAATACTAAAATTAGGTAGGGTTTAAAGAGTATGATGCATTGTGTATAATTCTATAAAGTGTTATGCATCAGAGGCTAATATTTTAGAAAATAGCGTGCGCAAAGCAAAAAATACTTAATATTTATTATAGAATTTTCATATGCTTATGACTTTTAAAATTATTATTATATTTTAAACATTTTATACTTTTCTGAAGCCCCATTCTATTTTAAACAATTCGTAAAAAGATTCGAATCATTTAATTTAAATTTAAAAGAATTATACGCGTTTGAAAATCGTTTATATTTTCAGACCTCTAGAGAAATTATGTAACACCCCTGAGACCCCATAATAAAAAATAAAATACACATTTACACTGATATAACACAGTGTTGCACAGTGTATTTTACAATTGATTTATATATAAAAATACTAAATTAAGAACAAGATTAATAATTACCAGTGACCCCATAGGTTTGCCATGTATATAAAAATTAACATTTATCTTGATACTTTGTAGGGTTTATATTTAATCCCTTTACTACGGATTAACGCAATTAGCTCCCCAATTCCACCGTTTTCCACGTAAGCATGTGTGCGTGATGTAATGGGGAGGGGGGAGAAAAGGCATACATATTTATAAAAGCAAATTCTCTGAAATAAGTAAATCTTTCACAAACACTGTCGAAGTCCTTTTATTGTATTCCAAAGCCTTCGTAATCATTTTATGAATAGCAGTGCACAGAAAAGATCGTTCTTTGGAAAGACGTTTATATACGCCCGGGGCAATTAATGCTTTGACTGAGAGATACGTTTATCTACGCCAGTGATACTAAGAGGTTAAAGTCATCTTCCAAGTATAGTATTATTGATTTCAGTACATTGTTATAGTATGGAAGGGGGCACGGTGAAAACTGTAACTGAATATTGGGTCGCAAACTTTGAAAGTTTGAGAAACACTGAAGTATACTAAAAATTGTAGTTTCCCTTTCTCTTTTTCCCTTATAATTATTCATTTAAAAAAAATACATGCGTTTTTATATTATTTTATATGTATTACTTTTATATTATTTTATTATTATTTTTATTTTTATACACATATACATTTAAACATTTAGACATGTATTGTTGTATTATTTTTTTTTCATTAATAAAGTTAATTGATAATCAGAGAACAAATATTACAATTTTTTCTAAAGAAGTGAAACTCCAATTTATTGGTAAACATACAATCACGGGAAGATATTCCTCAAAGTGATTTCCGACAACGCTTATTTATTCGCAGACGTGAGTTCGAAAGCTCTCATGATACACTTAAATTACCAACAGAGGTGACAGAATCAAATTCTGTATTTCCTGACATGCTAAAGATTAATCAAAAGGGTGTTAAAATGACATATATACAAACTAACCAACTTTGACAACGGTTTTTCTAGCAAGGTTCTACAGAAAAAAAGATACATTCGATAGTTCTTAATTTTTGAAGGGTTGGAAAATTAAACTCTGATTAAAAAAATTCTAATATTGTAATACAAAAACGAATTTTTTTCCTTTTTGATACATTCTTCAACACAGTCAAACGTCAAGGGGGAATAATACAGTAATTTTTTACCATGTAGCAACTCACGAAGTATAAATTATTTAGTAAGTTAATTTGATAGTTTTAAATGGTTATTTGATTCGAGTAACGCGCCTTAACATATCCGATTGTACATTCAAAACCGTGATTTTGCAAAAGCGTAAAAATGGATATATTTATGATATTTAGTGCCACTTAGATTAGAAAATGTACATAAAATTGTTTTAAGAATAGTATTTCAATAAAAAATCATTTAAGTACAATATTTTGACAAAAAATTAACATAGAATGACCCATTTTCAAAATATTCTCCTTTTGCGAAAAATGCTTCTATTATAATAATATTTTGCCTGTATATAGCTCAGACCTTTGTACAGAGGCTCAACCATAATTTTTGAAATATATAACTTAGAAGTGGGTTTATCCATATTTTACTACAACAGAAAAAGAAATTTTAAGAAAAAAGCGCCAATAATCATTTCAATTGGTGGTAACTCTGAAAATAATGCGAATTTTTCAAAAGTCCTAGTTGAGACTCTCTGGAGAAGTTTTTTCTTTATCTAAGCAAAATACTATTATAATAGAAGCATTTTTCACAAAAGGAGAACATTTTGAAAAAAGGTTATTGCAAGTTAGTTTTTTGCCGGAATATTGTATTTAAATAATTTTTTTTGTGTGTGAAAATCTCCTTAACACAATTTTATACATGTATTATGATCTAAGTGACACTAAATATCATGAAAATTATCTATTTATGCGCTTTTTTAAAATCACGGTTCTGAACGTAGTCAGATACCTTAAGTTGCTGAAACACATTCTCCTTCGAAATAAAACCCTTTAGCAACAGTACATTTTTACCATCGCTTGTAAAGTCCATCGAAACAATTTTGTAATCCATTTTTAGCCATGTTCCTAAATTCATTCTGTGATGGACTTCTTACTTCATCTGCAGATTCAAATCGACGATCCTGCAAGTGATGTGTACCAGTTCAAGAAATATTCAGAAGTTTCAGGGAACAAAATCAAGGGACTAAAAAGGATGTAGAAAACAGTTGTTTTCATTTTCACTAACGTGGTTTGAAACCTGTTCTTACTACCACCGCAGAAAACTTTTCAATATTTTCAGAGGTAAAGGAAGTCTGTGGACGTCCAGAGTTCGTCGTCTTTGACATTTTCCTTGCCTTCTCTGAAACGTCGATGCCATTTAAAATCTCGCGCTCGTGATAATGTATCACTGTCTTAAACATGCTTCGACATTTCTTAAGTCTCCATAGCACTCTTTTCCAAGCCAAAACAAAATTTGATATTATTCTCTGCTCGATAAACGCAATTTCTTTCAATCGTGGGTTACTAAATGCATCCACCTACAAATTACGACGCCGTGGTAAGCTACCGACTACATGATTTGGGACAAACGTTTTTATAAAAGGGGAAGAATGCTGTGACATACAGAACTGTCATCGTAATCACTCTATTGCAAAAAAATTTCATGTTACAGGTTCAATCCGGGAACTTTTCAATCCTACCTCGTATAATGTTACTATTTTGTTATCTTTTATCCATTAAATTAGCTGATGCATAAAATTAGGATGTGTATTTTATATTACTTTATGCATAAATATACAAAACACATCACAGTAAGTTTTAATATAAACCACGTCTGGCTTTCTTTTTTCACTATGTTCATAAACTATTGATACGTGCAAAAGCTCTTAACTATACATTATTTTTCAAACAGTTTTTAAAACACACGATACATTTTCATGAAAATACAGTCCTTTCTTTAAAAAAAACCCATTCCTACATTAATGAATTCAACCCAGACTGCAAGCAAGAACTAAAGTCGTATATAATCTATACTTGTTGAGTCTTGGAAAGGTCTTAAGGAGATTAAATCTTGCCCGGAAGTTCACATTATTAGTAGACACCTATAACGAACAAGACATAAAACATTAATTTTAACTAAACTCGAGTCATCATCATTCTTTATATCAACCACCTCGTTGTGACACTTCTGGTTGTTCTGCCGGATTTACAACAAAGTCCCGTGGGCCAGATACACAAACAACGAATGGACTTACGGAAGCACAAATGACAAAATTCATCCATTTCCACGTCTGAAAAGGACGATTTTATTTCCTTCCCAAAACATAGATTAGCTGGTCGTATTTCTCGGAACATTTATTTTCGAACCTTGGGGCTTCTACCATTCTTCAACCCATTCAGTGCAATCCGACAACTCCATTGTGCTTCGGTCGTCAAAGACATAAATTCCACCGGTGACGTCACGGTACCACGTGATGCGAGTGACAGGTCGAAATGGAAATAATTCTCGAGTGGAGGAAAATGCTAAATTGTTTTTTTTTTCTCTTCTCTCTTTTCTTCAAAAAACATTAAAGTAAAATGTTCGAAAGTGAGTACATTTTTTTTTTCTTCTTTTGACAAAGAAAAAGACATTTGACAGCTGATAGAAGAATGGGGTTTTTTAGACGAGCAATAAATTATGCTTGGGATTTATGCATTTGAAAAACCTTCTAAAATGTATTTCCATTGTATTTTTCAGAAGCTGTGAATTTTTATTAAAACGTTGTTATCTTTCCACGTCTCACTTCACATTGATAACTTAAGAATAAATCGGTAGATAAAACGGAATCCTACTTCTATAAAAATGTATTATTAAAGTTTCGTTGGACCTTATAAGTATTTATTACAAATGATTTTAAGAGGCTGATGTCATTGGAACGGAAATTTAAGTTTTATTGTACTTTCAAAAACGCTAAAAGTCATAAAAGATAATATCTGCAATCTTTTTCCATAAAAAAGTTTTAAAACCATCATTTGATGAGGATAATGCCACTAAAGTTGCTATCCACACTCTGCCTCTCATTCTACATGCCAATTGAGAATTTTGAAATCCTATTGAACAGCTTCCATTATATTGAAAGACAACTTCTCTTTGGTGGCATTAAAGCAAGGTTCACACCAGACAATTTTGAGCCAGTCCACTCGTTTACTGTCACCACTCATCTAGTGGGAGGAGGAGAGAGAATTCTTTTCCCACGCGGTCACAAACTTGACCAAAAAGAAAATACCTAAGAGAAAAAGAGGAGTGCTGGAATCATCGGTATAATGATCGTGTCCTAAGAAGCAATAAAAAAAACTTTCTTTATTTTTGAAACACATGTAGCCGCATGTGAAGAACATAGCTTCCACGATATCAAACACGCATGTCTCGAACAACGCGAGTCTCTTTAGAACAACCATTTCAGTAAATGTTTCGAGCAGCTGTGACAGTCTAGGGTTACCGTGCAGAAAACGACACTCTCTGACGTCAACAGCGCTCTGTCTTCACACTGAAAAATAACTCGCCGATTTTTCTGCTTAGGAAAACGATCATCCAATATTATTTCTTTTATTCCGCTGGTGGGGTTTTTTTTTTGACGATCGTAAACAGAAATGGAGTGTCATTCTGTTTAAAATATCATATGCCGTTTCTGATGCGTTTAACGAAGCCAAGGCTTGCTTATCAAGTAGGGAGACGAAGAGCCCCATTGGTTGGAATTTAATGCAGTTCTTTCAGCTCAATAAGAAAGTTGTTCAATGCCGTTGCTTTGAGAACAGGGTAGAAGTTACTCGAAAGGGTTGCTTGAAAGAAAAGTTGCTCCAAATACGTGTTCGTGTGATAAGACCTTTAGTTGAGTCAACTAGGGGGAAGAGAAACGTAGTTTTCGAACACTTGAAGGATTGGAATAGCAGGGAATTCCAGTTGACCACGTAGGAAGAGACTTTGGGGATTTCTATACAAATTTAGCTCCCGGTCGTCTGCTTCTTCTGTTATGTGTGTCCCAAGTTGCCTCGTTCGAAAGGAACCTAAAAATTGGTTCGAGTGCCACCGATTATAGGCTCAATATTATATCCGCTCAACTAGAGAGATCCCATTTTAAAGAAAAATATTTTTTAAAAAAAATCTTTTCGTTATTCTCGTGGGTTTTTTTCAAATTAAACCACGATTTTTATATTTAAAATATATTTTTTTGAATTTTTATATATAAAAATAAACCTCCTTTATTTAATCATGTTGGTCTTCGAGTAAGAGATGCTCGCTCTAGGTATATATATACATATTGATCAAAGCAATGCACGATTTTAATAAGAATTAGTAAGACAACGTAAGGTACTATCTCTACAAATTTTTCCTCAAAGGCATAGCGTTCAAGCTAGGAATGTAACGGACTGTAACTACCTTTCGTGAGTGGGGTAATTTTTTTTAAAAATAAAACTTCACATTTTTATGTTAGTGAAAGAACAACATTAGAATAGCTCTCGATTTAATATTCTTTATTTTCTTTCTGAATAACACGAGACACATAATTTAAGATTACATTTACATCGGCATTTAAAAGTTTTTCTATGCTAGGTTTGGCACCACATAGTGAAAACTGATACATATCTTTAAAATTAAGACACATTTCGGTAGCAATGTATGAAAAGGAAGCAAACTTTAATAAGTTCTGTTATAATATCCATTATTATATAGCCGAATTTTTTCGAAACATTCATATCAATTCAGCGTGAGGCGTAATAGCCCCCTATCCAGTACTTCTCAAATTTTCAACGTTTGCGACCATTCAATCATAATTTTCATTGCGCCTCCTTCTGTACAATAACAATGTATTGAATTCAGTATTATTATACTTTGACGCTAAAGCTACAATATCACTTTCATCTCTTAAGTGCCACCGGCATATATAAACATCCCGCTCGCACAAAGCGTGAATATAATAAATATATACGTCTTTACGAAGTACGATTTTTTCTGAACATTTCTATCCATAAAATTAATCTGAAGGCTTTGAAATGTAATAAAAGGATCGTAACAGTATTTGTGAAGGATTTACTTATTGCAGTGGATTTGCTTATTTATTCCTTTTCTTACCTTCTCCCCAATGCATCACATACGCGTGCCTACGTGGAAAACGGTGGCTAGCATTGGGGAGTAAATCGTGTAACTTTTTATCGGTAAGTTAAGGGCTTAGTTATAAACCGTACAAATTAACCACATAATTGTTAATTTTTGTATATAATTTTATATATGACAAGCCCATGGGGTCACTGGTAATTATTTAACTTGTTATTATAGTATTGTTAAATTAATTATGAAATGCATTGTGCAGTAGTACCGATACATTTTTAAATCTATTATATCTGCGTAAATGTGTATTTTATTTCGTCAGAATGTATTTTGTTTGTTTACTTTCAGTAAATTCATAATTTTTTAAATAATTTTTTTCTTATGACTTTTCAATATGCTCCCGCCCGCTTGCAGAGTTATAACGCCCCCCCCTGGAGGGCGCGCCCCACAGTTTGAGAAACGCTGCCCTAATTGGAAACGATTTTTCTACTGGCTTATTGCTTTGGCGTAAATAAGCTGTTGGCGTGTATTTAAATACACAGTTCTAGACGAGTTTACGTAAATAAATAACAGAATTATGTCTTTTTTTGCTACAAATCTTTTAACCGGGACTTATTATAAATATTGTTAAATATGAAAAATCCCTGAAATGGACTTCAATTTAAAGATATGCGTATTTATTTGATCATTTTTCAGACTCTTCTTTATTATTAGGTTATTTATTTTTACAACATTTTGAGGTCTAAGTTTTTTTTAAATAAAATATTTTGGGGGGAAAGGGAGATTTTCAAAACAACTGTCATTTAAAATACTTGAATAATGTTTTAAAATTTGAACTGTCCTTAAATTTGGATAAATCTTGAAGTTTGTGTGAGTTAAAAGATACGTGTGATAAATTTCTTCATTTTCATCGCTGAGGAACAAAATCCCATTAACGGGGTTGGTTCAAAGGAAATTCAATTATTATGTTACTGGATTAATAATGTGACTTCCAAAAATAATTCCTCATTTTTAACCACTTATATCATTGCTCAACTTGAAATTAGCCTAAATTTCTAATACTGCTAAACTTTCAAAATTATGAGGGTTAAAAAAATGTTCCTTCTATATAATGTTTAATAAAAGCCTCAAAATACTCAAAACTTCTCACGACTTTTTAAACTAAGATATAGTCAATATTTTTCTAATTTTAAAAGCATAAAAGATATCATTATTATGGGAAGTACCGGGTGGGCAAAAAGTCCGTAAAAATTTTAAAAATTCATAAATACCGGAGAAATGATCGAAAAAACACTGTTTGCAGGATCAGCATTAGTATGTCACGGGATTTTTTTTTAAGCTAGAAAAAATAATTCGAAAATCATCCGGTAGGTGGCTCTGATGTACGCAAATCAAAGAACAATGCATAAATAATGAACAGAAAACTTTTACAACTTTACTACACCAGAATATGTTCCATATGATCACCACCACAGGGGAGAAGACATTCCAGACGAGTGACAAATCCAGCAACGGCAGAGTGCAACATGTCCGGATGTATGGAGGATACTTCTCTGCGGATCGCATCTTTCAGTTCCGACAGACTTGATGGACCGGATAGATACACGCGAGATTTCAAATAACCCCTGAACCAGAAGTGTGTCGGTGTTAAATCTGGAGACCGAGGAGGCCATGTATACCTGCAGCGCCTGCTAACGATTCTGTCTTCCTCGAACGTCTGTATCAGGAATGCCTTAACCGGGTTAGCAGTGTGACTGGTTGCTCCATCCTGCATGAACGTGACATTCGAAATCTGACCTCGTTGAATTAAACATGGCACGACAGTCTCCCGCAGAAGCGTTAGATAACACTGAGCATTTACCGTTTCCGTTATCCATCCATTTACTGGGCACTGCGTTTCAAAGAAGAAGGGTCCTATGATAAATGAACCCATGAAACCACACCATGCTGTCACTTTTGGGGAATGCAATGGCTTCTGTGTGTACTCACGTGGATTAGAGGTCGCCCAAATGTGACAGTTATGGTTGTTAACGTCACCATGAAGCGAGAAATTAGCTTCATATGTCCACAAGATGTTAAAAACCCAGATGGTATCCTGTTCCATTTTAGAGAAGGCCCACTTCGCAAATGCTTCCCTCTGTGCGGTATCTGCTGGCAAAAGTTCATAGCACGATTGTAATTTGTATGGGTACAGCTAGAGGATTCGACGAAGGGTCCCTGAAGTTGCTTCAGAAGCAATCGCTTCCATTTCGACAGCAATGCAGGGTGCACGTGCTTCTTTCAAGCATGGTCGTCCGGCTCGTGCTCGATCCTCCAACTTTCCAGTTTCCTCAAAACGTTTAACAAGCTTTAAGAGACCTACAGGTGTTAAATGGCCCTTTCCACTCTTCACATTTTTCTGAACTCGGAATTTACGCAAGGCAATGGTCGCTGATTCCTCGTTCATGTAAAATAACTTCACCAACAAAGCTTTATCCGGCGCACCGAGCATCCTTGTTCACATTCACTGTTTGTAATGGTGAAATGAATGTGGATTCATTGACAGCAAAGGTTTTTATAGCCGTCTAATTTGCATATTTCCACCACAGACGCTTGTAACAGCGCCACCTGCCGGATGATTTTCGAATTATTTTTTTTCTAGCTTAAAAAAAAATCCCGTGACATACTCCCTGCAAACAGTTTTTTTTTTCTCGTTCATTTCTCCGGATTTTATAAATTTTTAAAGTTTTTACGGACTTTTTGCCCACCCGGTATTATTATGGTGTTATTATTACGTATAGTTACAAAAAATGAATTGGACCATCAAATTTTTAAGTACTGTTTAATAACATCAATCAGATTAGCATGATATTTTTCTATGATTTCGAACATTTTAATTTTAAATTTTCCTTCAAAGTATGTAAAAGAAGGGATTTATAAAATTTAAGTATGATAATTACGAGTATTGACCTATAATTCGTATGACTTATTATAGAGATTAGATATAAAACCTTCCTATGATAAAAACTATTTTTCGTCGTTAGAGTTTTGGCGGAATGGAAAATTTTTCAATATACATTCTTCTAATTAAAAACACTGACATCCACGTTTCTTAAAAAATTCTGAACAGCATCATTTAAGCTCATCAGTATTTAAAATGTGACATGTTTATAAAAGCTTTTAATTATTTCCTAAAAGTACACCACGTTGAAAGTACATGAATGTGTATGGAATACTTGATAGGAAGCTTTGGCGCCAAATGTGAGATCGTTATTTATTTAAAGTTTAAGTAAACTAATCCTTCTAGATTTAATAACAGTTCAGTATATTCAATGCTTTAAATCAAATCTTATATCAACTTAAAAAGTAGGTGCCGCAGAGAAAATTTGTGGGATTTGAAATTGATTATTTTGTGGAATATAATGTATAATATTTAGAAAAAGAAAAAAAACTTGACGATATGACAAGCTAAATTGTTGGACTTCCGTTTTTTTGTGATCAGCTATTTTCTCTAAAATACTGTACAATTTTTCAAGGTTTTTTTTGTATTTTTTAGGAAGTACAGTGAAATACGTTTAAGATATTCGACTAAGTTCGGAACCGTGATTTTCAAAAGTGCATAAATGGATAATTTTCGTGATATTTAGTGTCACTTAGATTAGAATATATGCATAAAATTGTTTTAAGGACATTTTGACAAAAAAAATTATTTAAATACAATATTTTGGCAAAAAATTAACTTAGAATAATCTTTTCTTCCAAATGTGCTTCTTTTGTGAAAAATGCTTCTATTAGAATAATATTTTGCCTGTATATAGCTCAGACCTCTGTTCAGAGGCTCAAATAGAATTTTTGAAATATGTAACTTAGAAGTGGGTTTATTCATATTTTACGACAACAGAGGGGAGCAATTTTAAGAAAAAAACACGAATAATTATTTCAATTGGTGGTAACTCTGAATATAATGTGATTTTTTCAAAAATTCCAGTTGACCCTCTGTGGAGAGGTCTGAGATATATACAGGCAAAATATTATTTTAATAGAACCATTTTTCACAAAAGGAGAAAATTGGGAATAAAGATTACTAAGTTCTCTGAGGGGCTGACAGACTAGAGATCAAAGGAAAGGGGTGTGAGTGACCATGGGAAACCTGGATGTTAAAAAGGAGAGCGAGGAGGTTGCGAGGACTTAGTGTGAGAGAACTTAAGAGGCATCTCACCAGCGATATACGAACTTCAGCTTGGAATTACCAGGGAGTTCGCGAATTATCGAGAACGGAGGCAGTCTTAGGACCGAGAAGCTTCAAGTCAGCGACAGCAAGGTGGAGATACAGCAAACGAACTGAAACGAACTGGATATGGATACACCAAGTAGCAATAATATTATCCATTTATACGCTTTTGCAAAATCACGGTTCCGAATGTAGTCGGATACCTTAATTTGTACTAATAATTGATTATAATTTCATCAGTAGAGTTCAGAATTGTTCTGTGTATTATTGAATTGAATTCTATTAATCACTATAAATCTATCAATGCATTAAAGTGATGGGTATGATTTATAGAAGCGAATTATATGTATTATATCATTTTACAGAAGGTGGTATAATATGACCTTGTATTACTCTGCAAATAATTCAAACTTTTGATAGACTTTTGAGATGAATCTAAAATAAAGTGTGCTGTAGTCTTTAAAAGCGTTCCATATTCGTAAAATATGTGTAATTAATATCCATTGATTTTACCATTCAAGTGTAGGAAAATATATGCTTTAAATAATGAATGGGGTGTTTGAAAATGATATTGGAAACATTTAGTTCTATGTCAAAAATATTTTAAAAAAATATTTAGTTTATTTAAGTTTAATTTTTTAAGTGAGACATTAAAATACCATAAATAAATTATCTATATACAATTCCTATATTCTTTGGCTAAGCTTTAGTTAAGAGACGCACAGCTCTATCCCATAAAATATCAATAGCATGGACTGAAAAATTGATGATGTAACAAAAAAATCAATGCGCAATCAAAACTACTTTGATTATTTTTTTTACATGTTCTTGAGTTGATTCAATATAATATTTTATCTGAGAAACATGCATAAGTACATCATACAACATTTAGGCTTTTATTTCTTGTCATAATAGAATATCTTAAATTAGTAGTAAAGATATAAATAAATAATAGAATATCTTAAATTAATAGTAAAGATATAAATAAATAATAGAATATCTTAAATTAATAGTAAAGATATAAATAAATTTCTTGATTTCTTACATTGTCATTTAGCCAACTATGAGCAAAGCCCACTGGCGTAGCTATTAGTGGGCCCTCTATTAAAACTCCTTGCAGATCCCTCTTTCGAAAATGGGAGTTTTGTAAATGAGACTATTGATAACATTTTGTGAGAATACTTACTCATGTTTGGGACCCTGTAGCGTGCAAGCCCCGTAATATTAATACGACTAGTACGGCGCTATCTACGCCCCTTCAAAAACATTTGATAACTTTTATAGGTGCGTTTTGCTGAAGAGTGAACTTGAATGAACGTCACGCTCGGGTTTGTATGGCTCATTCGGCTATTTTCCTCTTTAATCGGATATCGTGCTCATACAAGGGAATCAGAATGAACAAATAGTTTTATTAATCACATTACTTAAATACACTTTGAGCCTAAAAAGAAAACTTAAAACAGCAAAATTAAGTATACAGGTATTAAGAAAAAGTTACATTAAATAATTTAAAAATAAGAAAACAAAATATAATTAAGAAGACTTGCCTTGCAGCAGCACCAGATATATTTGTACAAAACTGCCATACAAGGACAAAAGAGCTAGTATAAGATAAAGATTATGTGATATAACTCTTCTGATTAAATCCCTTTTTTAAGTTTTTAACCTAAATTCCTCTCTTCCCAATCAACTACCTGTCTTCCTATCGCTTTACTTAAATTCATAGATAGAATTGAATATTGTAAAATTACAACCAAAATTCACAAACCCGGATCGGGTATTTTGAACAAATTATCTGTGATTTTGAGTGGGAATTTTAAAGTAGATTTTTCAAAAGACAAATCAAAACCTTTAGCTGATTTTTTAAAATCAAAATTCAATTTAATTCTGTCAAATGATCCAAATGAAATCCCGAGGAAGTACGGAACAACACTTGACGTGGTTTTTTTTATAGATATTTAAATAAAAGTTCAAGTCTAAAGTATTTATAACCTGTTTTAGCTTCCTTAAACCTATTGTTTCCTTCTCAGGATACAATTAATTCACAAATATTATTGTATGTTTCGCACAAAAATATTATTTTTTGATTACAGACATGTGAATAAATAATTTTATAGGACAATATAAATATCCCCTTGTTTTTTATTCACCGAACTAATCCCTGAAATAACATTACAAAATTTGAAATTATCACTTCTATCGTGTGGTCATAAGCACATGTACTTTTTTTACGTGAAATTTTTTACTGTTAATAATGAACCTCATTACATAAAAGGATTTTTTTTCTAGTAAATTTTCGTTTAGTAATTGGAATTAATGTACAAAATATTTTTTAAAAAAATTTGAAGATGAGACCCAAATTTAGGGTTTGTTGTTTTTGTATGTTTTTTTATCCTGGGAACATATGAAATACAAGTGAAGAAGAAGAACAGAAAGCATACAATACAAGAGAAGAATATACACATTTTATTACAGATGATGATCCCAGAATATAACAAGAGGTGCGCTGCTTTCCTTTCGAGACGGGAATCCATTACAGGTGAAAGACTGACCTTTCCCGAAGAAGATACAACCATGTCTTTCTCGGTATTCGAACCCACTCGAATATTAGCCGGGGGGCAAAGCCTCCATACTGGCTCGGCTGCAATTTAGGGTTCACAAAGATGTGAAATATTTAGTTATTAATTCTTCCAAAAATTAATTTTGAAATTTATTTTGCATACTTTTACTTTTAAATTCTAACAGAGAATACGAATAAAGTAAAAATGAAATAAAAATATAAATAATAATTATAACAATTAAAACAAACAATTCCTGGGAACAGAAGGAAAGCAATTTTTTTTTTAAATTAACCTTTCAAACTGATGCTAAAGTTTCAAAGTGAAAATATAATTTTCCTTAAAGCGAATATTACGAATTTTGCAGTATAAAATGGTTGTGCATAGACTGATTATTACAGAATTGTGAATATTAATTATTTTATCGAACCTGTGGCAGATAGCAACAAAAAATAATTCTATGCATAATTTTCTCAATAGGAATTATGTCTTTGAATATTCAAAGTGAAAGTTTATAACAATCAATTTCTTTTAAATTGTCATATACTTGGATTATTAAGTGATAAGCAAAAGGAATAAAATTGGGGGGGGATCATCCAAACTAAAAAAAAGCATAGTTGAAAAAATAAATGCAATGCATCAAAATGTAGATGGCAGCACGAGTAAGATATTTTTATTTACATATCGTGTCTCCATCTATGAGGAATAAAAAGTAATTAAGAACCTTCAAACGGATGATTTTGTTTACTATGACAATAATATTAAATTTAAAAACTATTTTTTTAAATATAAGTAGTATTTACAAAATTTGTTGTTAGATAGTTGTTTTATTTCAAAATATTTCTGCATAAGTAAGTTCCAATATGAATAAATCAATAATTTTGCTGTGAACTAAATATTTAAATAATATATTTGACATAAAAATATACTTCAACGTATTTGTAATTATTACGGCATCGAATGCAAAATGTCTTTATAAAAATATCAAACTCAGTCCTCAACTATTTTATCAAAGTTTTTTTTTTCATTCAATAAAGACATTTGTGTAAATTATAACACACATTACTATAAGCAAACTTTTTTTTTTAAATGAGCCATATTTTAGCCTGGATTAGCACTTGAATCAAATTAATTTTTTAAACGATAAAGGATTTATGTAATTTTAATGCATTTAAATTCTCCTTCCCCTTTAAATTTGTTGTTTAGTCAAATTCAGCGCCGATCCTAATAGGTAGGCGCCGCACGCAGGCGGCCAAAACAAGGGGTGTAGCCGCATTTAATTCTATCACTCAAGCAAAATTTTTAATGAATTTCTCAAAATGAAGCTTATAATAAGTCGAATAAATTAGATGAATTTCAAACAGTTATTGAAAAATCGAATTGAGCTACAATTTCCTGATAACATAGCGCAGTTTAAGAAAAATGGAATGTTAGTTTACAGTTTGTTGGTCCATAGTTCATTAACCCCTTCAGGACCTGCGAAAGGAGAAAAAAAGCGTTTCTTCAGACCCACGTGTTCCTAAAGTTTACGTACGCACGGGACCGCGAGAATTTCCCTGCTAAGACTAATGTCATTTAAAAATTCATATAAAATCTTAAATGCAATCAAATACGCTAAAGTTTATATTTTACTATAATTGATAATATCTGAATATACAGTATAAATATTTTCGCTTATATTAAAAAAAAAACAATTGCAAATTTTAAAGAAAAAATGTTTTTTATTTAAAATAAAAGTATATATATTTCCACGTATATATTTTTCACGCTTTTTGCTTCTGATGATTAAAATAAAATTGACGCAAAACACTATCTGGCATACGTCACAAACAAATAAATTTATATAACTCACATACTCTTGATGATTTTCTATGTCGTTTGCATTTTCTGCCACCTGTCTGACGTTGTCATTTTGAGGACCACAGAATTCATCGTAGCAAGGGGCTGGATGTACACCTGTCGTTCTTAGCTTTGAGCACCATGCAGGTGACAATACGATTTAGGTCGGAGAAATTCCGAAGGGATTGATTGATGGCGACACCACCCATTCCACCCTAATTTGGAGCATGAAACTGAAGGGGAGGGGAATATTTTTCTATTCCCTGTACTTGTAATGCAGCCCACACAAAACTTTCGGACCAACTGAGTTTAAAGAGCACGTACTGTGTGTACTCGGAGGGTATTTGGTGGTGGCATCCAGGCATCGAACCCAAGGCCTTCGGTGCAGCTGGAGTCCGATACTCTAACCATTAGGCTACCCGACCGCTGATGCTGCCCGTTTCAACATTTTACAAAAATCTTTTAAATAACAGCTAATAAAAGATCTAAATATTGTTTTTAAAAAATTAATCCTTATAATACTTATTGTTTTTTTTGGCATTAGAAGTTTTCTACTATGTTGACTGGTTGAAAAAAGCGCGCTGCGCGCGGCTTTACTCTAAATGCGATGCTCAAATGAAAAGGAAGTAGTTGTTCTTACTGAATTAAAATTAAGTCAATACGCGTTGTCTATGAAGATCTACTCTTTAAATGTGCTTTGACTAATAAGGTATTTATATCGTATGAACCCTGGCGAAATAGGAAAATGAGGGAAGGGAATTTTACAAACTACTACAATATTACCTATGAATGTCTGATTAACGAATAAACCAAGCAATAACTCCTTCACCAACAGTCAAAATATAGACAAGGAA